>CM046873.1:10289076-10737325 GCA_025617745.1 Heliocidaris erythrogramma | reverse complement strand
TTCTCAAAAAAGTTCATTCTCAATTTCTTCAAATTTTCGTCACTGATCAGACATGTTAATGTTAAGATGTGGCATCTCATTCAAGGTCATCAGTTTATCATGACGTCATCAAGACGCCATTTTGTAAATTTACAAGATCGATTATATCTTCATAATCGATCATCAACAAAAATCAACTATATTCAATACACATAAACTTCACATACAAGGGTCATCATCAAATTCATCACATCAGGCATCTAGATCAGGACGTACGTACGCGCGCGTCAAAATTTAAAAATGCTCAAAATCACGTAGGATCAAGTGAGCAACGTTTCAGGTCATTTTGAGCATTTCAAAAATGTCCGTGCGTAAGCGTCCGCGCGCGCGTTTTTACGCGCGCGCAAGTCGTAATAACGTTAAAACGCTGTTTTTTTTCGATTGATTTGCAATCCTGACACTTTTCTTCATCATTTCCATCAACTTGGAATCAATTTCAATCAATAATAAGTCGTACGGGCGCGTCAAAGTTCAAAATCCGTGCGCGCGTCTATGGCGAAAATAACGTAAAAACGTGCAAAAACATGCCTCTACAAAATTCATTGTAGCTCGTTAAGATAGTCCGTTGACACCCCAAATTTTTTGTCATCATCAGGTAGGGTATGAATCATAGATTTCATTTCATGTATCATTTCATCCTTATATACATTATGACGTCATCAAAATGGCGCCTGAAGTCAAAATTTCCATTTTTTCATGTTTTGACGTCATCACATTTATGCAAATTTGGCTCTAGATTCGTAATTATTGGTCGTTTTTCTCCCAAATTTTGATATGTTATAGCTGCAACAATTCTCTACAAGACCATGCCACCATTTTCATTTTGATGACGTCATCACACTGAAATTTTCAATTAAAGACGACATGTCAAATTTTCCCTATTTGCGTGTTATGTCTATGGAAGATGATTTTTTTTCGAATCATGAATCTACATGACATCGTTCTCTGAGCAGTATCTCAGTTATTTTTGGTCTATTTCCTTCCAGATTTTAATATGTTGTAGCTGAGACTATAAGCTTTTATTAGTAAGCCCTCCAATTTTTGATCAGATGTCGGGATCATGCCCAATTTTTCAGTACCAAATGGGGATTTGAGAATCACGTTTTTCGTTTACGTGTTATCTCTATGGGAAATATTTTGGTCTATCGGTAAAGCACATGACTACCATGGTCAAGGTACCTGGTTCGATCCCCGGGGCCGATTTTTTTTTTTTTTTTTTTTTTGCTTCTTTTTACTTGTCATTTTACCATCCTCTACGACTATTATAACATAAACAATCACAAACCAAGTAATAAAATGCCTTATTTTGCATGTTATGTCTATTGCAAAGTGCTGTGCAGTGGTTTATGTATATCCCTATGGAAAATCTGTTTCACTGACGTGTATTAAAGCTATCCTACAATATCATTAGTCCTATTAGATATCACAATTTCTCAAAATTGGCTTAGTCAATTATCTTAATTATCTTATTGTGACGTCATCTAGACGCCATTTTCTACAAATCAACTTATGGTCGTATCTTCATAACGAAATGTGATTTCTCGTTCATATTTGGCATGGTTAACGTCACTGTCATTGCAGTCATGATCCTTACCATTATCCCCATCATTATCATCATATATCATTATCATCATTATATCATCAATCATCTTCAAAATCACCAACACCATAATCATCATGAATATCACATTCATTATCACATTATCATCACCATCAATATCATCTTAATCATTATGACCTCACATCATATTTTCATCTTCATCATCATCATCATCATCACCGTAATCTTTTTTACAATGACCGTTTCACACATTTTGCTACATTCCTGTCCTCAAGAAGCATCTCCATTCATGGCATTCTGACTTCCTATCTTCAGTTTAGCATTTCCCCATTATTATGATCATCCTGATTACAATCATGATCGTACAAAGTGAAAGACAGATCACCTAATTCGTCATGACGAATAAACTCTAGTTTTTTTTTATATTTCCCGCCCTTTCTTGTTACCATGATTCCTCAAAAAGTTCATTCTCAATTTTCATCTCAATTTTCGTCACTTATCAGACTGGTTAATGTCAAGATGTGGCATCTCATTCAAGGTCATCAGGTTATCATGACGTCATCAAGACGCCATTTTGTAAATTACAAGATCGATTATATCTTCATAATCGATCATCAAAAATCAACTATATTTACATCACATAAACTTCACATGACGGGTCATCAGGTCATGTCCTCACAGGTCATCTAGAGGTCAGGACGTACGCGTACGCGCGCGTCAAAATTTAAAATGCTCAAAATCACGTAGGATCAAGTCTGCACACGTTTCAGGTCATTTGAGCATTTCAAAAATGTCCGTGCGTAAGCGTCCGCGCGCGCGTTTTAACGCGCGCACAAATCGTAAATAACGTTAGAACGCTGTTTTTTTTATTGATTTGCAATCCTGACACTTTTCTTCATCATTTCCATCAATTTGAATCAATTTCAATCAATAATAAGGTCGTACGGGCGCGTCAAAGTTCGAAATCCGTGCGCGCGTCTATGGCGAAAATAACGTAAAAACGTGCAAAAACATGCCTCTACAAAATTCATTGTAGCTCGTTAGATAGTCCGTTGACCCCCAAATTTTTTGTCATCATCAGGTAGGGTATGAATCATAGATTTCATTTCATGTATCATTTCATCCATATAAACATTATGACGTCATCAAAATGGCACCAGAAGTCAAAATTTCCATTTTTCATGTTTTGACGTCATCACATTTATGCAAATTTGCTCTAGATTCGTAATTATTGGTCGTTTTTCTCCCAAATTTTGATATGTTATAGCTGCAACAATTCTCTACGAGACATCTTGCCACCATTATTCATTTTGATGACGTCATCACACTGAAATCTTCAATTAAAGACGACATGTCAAATTTTTCCCTATTTGCGTGTTATGTCTATGGAAGATGATTTTTTTTCGAATCATGAATCTACATGACATCGTTCTCTGAGCAGTATCTCAGTTATTTTTGGTCTATTTCCTTCCAGATTTTAATATGTTGTAGCTGAGACTATAAGCTTTTATTAGTAAGCCCTCCAATTTTTGATCAGATGTCGGGATCATGCCCAATTTTTCAGTACCAAATGGATTTGAGAATCACGTTTTTCGTTTACGTGTTATCTCTATGGGAAATATTTTGGTCTATCGGTAAAGCACATGACTACCATGGTCAAGGTACCTGGTTCGATCCCCGGGCCGATTTTTTTTTTTTTTTTTTTTGCTTCTTTTTACTTGTCATTTTACCATCCTCTACGACTATTATAACATAAACAATCACAAACCAAGTAATAAAATGCCTTATTTTGCATGTTATGTCTATTGCAAAGTGCTGTGCAGTGGTTTATGTATATCCCTATGGAAAATCTGTTTCACTGACGTGTATTAAAGCTATCCTACAATATCATTAGTCCTATTAGATATCACAATTTCTCAAAATTGGCTTAGTCAATTATCTTAATTATCTTATTGTGACGTCATCTAGACGCCATTTTCTACAAATCAACTTATGGTCGTATCTTCATAACGAAATGTGATTTCTCGTTCATATTTGGCATGGTTAACGTCACTGTCATTGCAGTCATGATCCTTACCATTATCCCCATCATTATCATCATTATCATTATCATCATTATATCATCAATCATCTTCAAAATCACCAACACCATAATCACATAATATCATCATCATAATCATCAATCACCATCATTATCATCACCATCATCATATTATTATCTCTCATCATCATCACCATTATCATCATCACCGTAATCTTTTTACATGACCGTTTCACACATTTTGCTACATTCCTGTCCTCAAGAAGCATCTCCATTCATGGCATTCTTGACTTCCTATCTTCATTTAGCATTTCCCCATTATTATGATCATCCTGATTACAATCATGATCGTACAAAGTGAAAGACAGATCACCTAATTCGTCATGACGAATTAAACTCTAGTTATTTTTTATTTTTCGCCCATTTTCTTGTTACCATGATTTCTCAAAAAGTTCATTCTCAATTTTCTTCAAATTTTCGTCACTTATCAGACTTGTTAATGTCAAGATGTGGCATCTCATTCAAGGTCATCAGTTTATCATGACGTCATCAAGACGCCCATTTTGTAAATCACAAGATCGATTCATATCTTCATAACTGATCATCAAAAATCAACTATATTTACATCACATAAACTTCAGGTCAAGGTCAACATAAAATGTCATCAAAATCCGCGCACTAGAGCATCATGACGTACGCGTACGCGCGCGTCAAAATTTAAAAATGCTCAAAATCACGTAGGATCAATTGCACACGTTTCAGGTCATTTTAGCATTTCAAAAATGTCCGTGCGTAAGCGTCCGCGCGCGCGTTTTACGCGCGCACAAATCGTAAATAACGTTAAAACGCTGTTTTTTTTATTGATTTGCAATCCTGACACTTTTCTTCATCATTCCATCAATTTGGAATCAATTTCAATCAATAATAAGGTCGTACGGGCGCGTCAAAGTTCAAAATCCGTGCGCGCGTCTATGGCGAAAATAACGTAAAAACGTGCAAAAACATGCCTCTACAAAATTCATTGTAGCTCGTTAGATAGTCCGTTGACCCCCAAATTTTTTGTCATCATCAGGTAGGGTATGAATCATAGATTTCATTTCATGTATCATTTCATCCATATAAACATTATGACGTCATCAAAATGGCACCAAAGTCAAAATTTCCATTTTTCATGTTTTGACGTCATCACATTTATGCAAATTTGGCTCTAGATTCGTAATTATTGGTCGTTTTTCTCCCAATTTTGATATGTTATAGCTGCAACAATTCTCTACGAGACATCTTGCCACCATTATTCATTTTGATGACGTCATCACACTGAAATCTTCAATTAAAGACGACATGTCAAATTTTTCCCTATTTGCGTGTTATGTCTATGGAAGATGATTTTTTTTCGAATCATGAATCTACATGACATCGTTCTCTGAGCAGTATCTCAGTTATTTTTGGTCTATTTCCTTCCAGATTTTAATATGTTGTAGCTGAGACTATAAGCTTTTATTAGTAAGCCCTCCAATTTTTGATCAGATGTCGGGATCATGCCCAATTTTTCAGTACCAAATGGGATTTGAGAATCACGTTTTTCGTTTACGTGTTATCTCTATGGAAATATTTTGGTCTATCGGTAAAGCACATGACTACCATGGTCAAGGTACCTGGTTCGATCCCCGGGCCGATTTTTTTTTTTTTTTTTTTTGCTTCTTTTTACTTGTCATTTTACCATCCTCTACGACTATTATAACATAAACAATCACAAACCAAGTAATAAAATGCCTTATTTTGCATGTTATGTCTATTGCAAAGTGCTGTGCAGTGGTTTATGTATATCCCTATGGAAAATCTGTTTCACTGACGTGTATTAAAGCTATCCTACAATATCATTAGTCCTATTAGATATCACAATTTCTCAAAATTGGCTTAGTCAATTATCTTAATTATCTTATTGTGACGTCATCTAGACGCCATTTTCTACAAATCAACTTATGGTCGTATCTTCATAACGAAATGTGATTTCTCGTTCATATTTGGCATGGTTAACGTCACTGTCATTGCAGTCATGATCCTTACCATTATCCCCATCATTATCATCATTATCATTATCATCATTATATCATCATCTTCAAAACTCACCAACACCATAATCATCATGAATATCATTATCATCACCATCATTATATTATCATCTTCATCATCATCACCATTATCATCATCACCGTAATCTTTTTACAATGACCGTTTCACACATTTTGCTACATTCCTGTCCTCAAGAAGCATCTCCATTCATGGCATTCTTGACTTCCTATCTTCAGTTTAGCATTTCCCCATTATTATGATCATCCTGATTACAATCATGATCGTACAAAGTGAAAGACAGATCACCTAATTCGTCATGACGAATTAAACTCTAGTTATTTATTAGGTGATCTGTCGTACATCGACAGATCACCTCTTAATTTCGTCAAGATTTTTCTTCTTTATTTATTTATTAGGTGATCTGTCGTACATCGACAGATCACCTCTTAATTTCGTCAAGATTTTTCTTCTTTATTTATTATTTATTATTATTATTTATTTATTTTTATTTTTCGCCCATTTTCTTGTTACCATGATTCTCAAAAAGTTCATTCTCAATTTTCTTCAAATTTTCGTCACTGATCAGACATGTTAATGTTAAGATGTGGCATCTCATTCAAGGTCATCAGTTTATCATGACGTCATCAAGACGCCATTTTGTAAATTTACAAGATCGATTATATCTTCATAATCGATCATCAAAAATCAACTATATTTACATCACATAAACTTCACATGACGGGTCATCAGGTCATGTCCTCACAGGTCATCTAGAGGTCAGGACGTACGCGTACGCGCGCGTCAAAATTTTAAAATGCTCAAAATCACGTAGGATCAAGTCTGCACACGTTTCAGGTCATTTTGAGCATTTCAAAAATGTCCGTGCGTAAGCGTCCGCGCGCGCGTTTTACGCGCGCACAAATCGTAAATAACGTTAGAACGCTGTTTTTTTTATTGATTTGCAATCCTGACACTTTTCTTCATCATTTCCATCAATTTGAATCAATTTCAATCAATAATAAGGTCGTACGGGCGCGTCAAAGTTCGAAATCCGTGCGCGCGTCTATGGCGAAAATAACGTAAAAACGTGCAAAAACATGCCTCTACAAAATTCATTGTAGCTCGTTAGATAGTCCGTTGACCCCCAAATTTTTTGTCATCATCAGGTAGGGTATGAATCATAGATTTCATTTCATGTATCATTTCATCCTTATATACATTATGACGTCATCAAAATGGCACCAGAAGTCAAAATTTCCATTTTTCATGTTTTGACGTCATCACATTTATGCAAATTTGGCTCTAGATTCGTAATTATTGGTCGTTTTTCTCCCAAATTTTGATATGTTATAGCTGCAACAATTCTCTACGAGACATCTTGCCACCATTATTCATTTTGATGACGTCATCACACTGAAATCTTCAATTAAAGACGACATGTCAAATTTTTCCCTATTTGCGTGTTATGTCTATGGAAGATGATTTTTTTTCGAATCATGAATCTACATGACATCGTTCTCTGAGCAGTATCTCAGTTATTTTTGGTCTATTTCCTTCCAGATTTTAATATGTTGTAGCTGAGACTATAAGCTTTTATTAGTAAGCCCTCCAATTTTTGATCAGATGTCGGGATCATGCCCAATTTTTCAGTACCAAATGGGATTTGAGAATCACGTTTTTCGTTTACGTGTTATCTCTATGGGAAATATTTTGGTCTATCGGTAAAGCACATGACTACCATGGTCAAGGTACCTGGTTCGATCCCCGGGGCCGATTTTTTTTTTTTTTTTTTTTTGCTTCTTTTTCATTTCATTAGTCCTATTAGATATCACAATTTCTCAAAATTGGCTTAGTCAATTATCTTAATTATCTTATTGTGACGTCATCTAGACGCCATTTTCTACAAATCAACTTATGGTCGTATCTTCATAACGAAATGTGATTTCTCGTTCATATTTGGCATGGTTAACGTCACTGTCATTGCAGTCATGATCCTTACCATTATCCCCATCATTATCATCATTATCATTATCATCATTATATCATCAATCATCTTCAAAATCACCAACACCATAATCATCATGAATATCATTATCATCACCATCATTATATTATCATCTTCATCATCATCACCATTATCATCATCACCGTAATCTTTTTACAATGACCGTTTCACACATTTTGCTACATTCCTGTCCTCAAGAAGCATCTCCATTCATGGCATTCTTGACTTCCTATCTTCAGTTTAGCATTTCCCCATTATTATGATCATCCTGATTACAATCATGATCGTACAAAGTGAAAGACAGATCACCTAATTCGTCCTCATGACGAATTAAACTCTAGTTATTATATTATTTATTTATTTTATTTTTCGCCCATTTTCTTGTTACCATGATTTCTCAAAAAGTTCATTCTCAATTTTCTTCAAATTTTCGTCACTTATCAGACTGTTAATGTCAAGATGTGGCATCTCATTCAAGGTCATCAGTTTATCATGACGTCATCAAGACGCCATTTTGTAAATTTACAAGATCGATTATATCTTCATAATCGATCATCAAAAATCAACTATATTTACATCACATAAACTTCACATGACGGGTCATCAGGTCATGTCCTCACAGGTCATCTAGAGGTCAGGACGTACGCGTACGCGCGCGTCAAAATTTTAAAATGCTCAAAATCACGTAGGATCAAGTCTGCACACGTTTCAGGTCATTTTGAGCATTTCAAAAATGTCCGTGCGTAAGCGTCCGCGCGCGCGTTTTACGCGCGCACAAATCGTAAATAACGTTAGAACGCTGTTTTTTTTTATTGATTTGCAATCCTGACACTTTCTTCATCATTTCCATCAATTTGAATCAATTTCAATCAATAATAAGGTCGTACGGGCGCGTCAAAGTTCGAAATCCGTGCGCGCGTCTATGGCGAAAATAACGTAAAAACGTGCAAAAACATGCCTCTACAAAATTCATTGTAGCTCGTTAGATAGTCCGTTGACCCCCAAATTTTTTGTCATCATCAGGTAGGGTATGAATCATAGATTTCATTTCATGTATCATTTCATCCTTATATACATTATGACGTCATCAAAATGGCGCCTGAAGTCAAAATTTCCATTTTTCATGTTTTGACGTCATCACATTTATGCAAATTTGGCTCTAGATTCGTAATTATTGGTCGTTTTTCTCCCAAATTTTGATATGTTATAGCTGCAACAATTCTCTACGAGACATCCTGCCACCATTATTCATTTTGATGACGTCATCACACTGAAATCTTCAATTAAAGACGACATGTCAAATTTTTCCCTATTTGCGTGTTATGTCTATGGAAGATGATTTTTTTTCGAATCATGAATCTACATGACATCGTTCTCTGAGCAGTATCTCAGTTATTTTTGGTCTATTTCCTTCCAGATTTTAATATGTTGTAGCTGAGACTATAAGCTTTTATTAGTAAGCCCTCCAATTTTTGATCAGATGTCGGGATCATGCCCAATTTTTCAGTACCAAATGGGATTTGAGAATCACGTTTTTCGTTTACGTGTTATCTCTATGGGAAATATTTTGGTCTATCGGTAAAGCACATGACTACCATGGTCAAGGTACCTGGTTCGATCCCCGGGGCCGATTTTTTTTTTTTTTTTTTTTTGCTTCTTTTTACTTGTCATTTTACCATCCTCTACGACTATTATAACATAAACAATCACAAACCAAGTAATAAAATGCCTTATTTTGCATGTTATGTCTATTGCAAAGTGCTGTGCAGTGGTTTATGTATATCCCTATGGAAAATCTGTTTCACTGACGTGTATTAAAGCTATCCTACAATATCATTAGTCCTATTAGATATCACAATTTCTCAAAATTGGCTTAGTCAATTATCTTAATTATCTTATTGTGACGTCATCTAGACGCCATTTTCTACAAATCAACTTATGGTCGTATCTTCATAACGAAATGTGATTTCTCGTTCATATTTGGCATGGTTAACGTCACTGTCATTGCAGTCATGATCCTTACCATTATCCCCATCATTATCATCATTATCATTATCATCATTATATCATCAATCATCTTCAAAATCACCAACACCATAATCATCATGAATATCATTATCATCACCATCATTATATTATCATCTTCATCATCATCACCATTATCATCATCACCGTAATCTTTTTACAATGACCGTTTCACACATTTTGCTACATTCCTGTCCTCAAGAAGCATCTCCATTCATGGCATTCTTGACTTCCTATCTTCAGTTTAGCATTTCCCCATTATTATGATCATCCTGATTACAATCATGATCGTACAAAGTGAAAGACAGATCACCTAATTCGTCATGACGAATTAAACTCTAGTTTATTTATTTTTATTTTTCGCCCATTTTCTTGTTACCATGATTTCTCAAAAAGTTCATTCTCAATTTTCTTCAAATTTTCGTCACTTATCAGACTGGTCAATGTCAAGATGTGGCATCTCATTCAAGGTCATCAGGTTATCATGACGTCATCAAGACGCCATTTTGTAAATTTACAAGATCGATTATATCTTCATAATCGATCATCAAAAATCAACTATATTTACATCACATAAACTTCACATGACGGGTCATCAGGTCATGTCCTCACAGGTCATCTAGAGGTCAGGACGTACGCGTACGCGCGCGTCAAAATTTTAAAATGCTCAAAATCACGTAGGATCAAGTCTGCACACGTTTCAGGTCACTTTGAGCATTTCAAAAATGTCCGTGCGTAAGCGTCCGCGCGCGCGTTTTACGCGCGCACAAATCGTAAATAACGTTAGAACGCTGTTTTTTTTATTGATTTGCAATCCTGACACTTTTCTTCATCATTTCCATCAATTTGAATCAATTTCAATCAATAATAAGGTCGTACGGGCGCGTCAAAGTTCGAAATCCGTGCGCGCGTCTATGGCGAAAATAACGTAAAAACGTGCAAAAACATGCCTCTACAAAATTCATTGTAGCTCGTTAGATAGTCCGTTGACCCCCAAATTTTTTGTCATCATCAGGTAGGGTATGAATCATAGATTTCATTTCATGTATCATTTCATCCATATAAACATTATGACGTCATCAAAATGGCACCAGAAGTCAAAATTTTCATTTTTCATGTTTTGACGTCATCACATTTATGCAAATTTGGCTCTAGATTCGTAATTATTGGTCGTTTTTCTCCCAAATTTTGATATGTTATAGCTGCAACAATTCTCTACGAGACATCCTGCCACCATTATTCATTTTGATGACGTCATCACACTGAAATCTTCAATTAAAGACGACATGTCAAATTTTTCCCTATTTGCGTGTTATGTCTATGGAAGATGATTTTTTTTCGAATCATGAATCTACATGACATCGTTCTCTGAGCAGTATCTCAGTTATTTTTGGTCTATTTCCTTCCAGATTTTAATATGTTGTAGCTGAGACTATAAGCTTTTATTAGTAAGCCCTCCAATTTTTGATCAGATGTCGGGATCATGCCCAATTTTTCAGTACCAAATGGGATTTGAGAATCACGTTTTTCGTTTACGTGTTATCTCTATGGGAAATATTTTGGTCTATCGGTAAAGCACATGACTACCATGGTCAAGGTACCTGGTTCGATCCCCGGGGCCGATTTTTTTTTTTTTTTTTTTGCTTCTTTTTACTTGTCATTTTACCATCCTCTACGACTATTATAACATAAACAATCACAAACCAAGCAATAAAATGCCTTATTTTGCATGTTATGTCTATTGCAAAGTGCTGTGCAGTGGTTTATGTATATCCCTATGGAAAATCTGTTTCACTGACGTGTATTAAAGCTATCCTACAATATCATTAGTCCTATTAGATATCACAATTTCTCAAAATTGGCTTAGTCAATTATCTTAATTATCTTATTGTGACGTCATCTAGACGCCATTTTCTAAAAATCAACTTATGGTCGTATCTTCATAACGAAATGTGATTTCTCGTTCATATTTGGCATGGTTAACGTCACTGTCATTGCAGTCATGATCCTTACCATTATCCCCATCATTATCATCATTATCATTATCATCATTATATCATCAATCATCTTCAAAATCACCAACACCATAATCATCATGAATATCATTATCATCACCATCATTATATTATCATCTTCATCATCATCACCATTATCATCATCACCGTAATCTTTTTACAATGACCGTTTCACACATTTTGCTACATTCCTGTCCTCAAGAAGCATCTCCATTCATGGCATTCTTGACTTCCTATCTTCAGTTTAGCATTTCCCCATTATTATGATCATCCTGATTACAATCATGATCGTACAAAGTGAAAGACAGATCACCTAATTCGTCATGACGAATTAAACTCTAGTTTATTATTTATTTTTATTTTTCGCCCATTTTCTTGTTACCATGATTTCTCAAAAAGTTCATTCTCAATTTTCTTCAAATTTTCGTCACTGATCAGACATGTTAATGTTAAGATGTGGCATCTCATTCAAGGTCATCAGGTTATCATGACGTCATCAAGACGCCATTTTGTAAATTTACAAGATCGATTATATCTTCATAATCGATCATCAAAAATCAACTATATTTACATCACATAAACTTCACATGACGGGTCATCAGGTCATGTCCTCACAGGTCATCTAGAGGTCAGGACGTACGCGTACGCGCGCGTCAAAATTTTAAAATGCTCAAAATCACGTAGGATCAAGTCTGCACACGTTTCAGGTCATTTTGAGCATTTCAAAAATGTCCGTGCGTAAGCGTCCGCGCGCGCGTTTTACGCGCGCACAAATCGTAAATAACGTTAGAACGCTGTTTTTTTTATTGATTTGCAATCCTGACACCTTTCTTCATCATTTCCATCAATTTGGAATCAATTTCAATCAATAATAAGATCGTACGGGCGCGTTAAAGTTCGAAATCCGTGCGCGCGTCTATGGCGAAAATAACGTAAAAACGTGCAAAAACATGCCTCTACAAAATTCATTGTAGCTCGTTAGATAGTCCGTTGACCCCCAAATTTTTTGTCATCATCAGGTAGGGTATGAATCATAGATTTCATTTCATGTATCATTTCATCCTTATATACATTATGACGTCATCAAAATGGCGCCTGAAGTCAAAATTTCCATTTTTCATGTTTTGACGTCATCACATTTATGCAAATTTGGCTCTAGATTCGTAATTATTGGTCGTTTTTCTCCCAAATTTTGATATGTTATAGCTGCAACAATTCTCTACGAGACATCCTGCCACCATTATTCATTTTGATGACGTCATCACACTGAAATCTTCAATTAAAGACGACATGTCAAATTTTTCCCTATTTGCGTGTTATGTCTATGGAAGATGATTTTTTTTCGAATCATGAATCTACATGACATCGTTCTCTGAGCAGTATCTCAGTTATTTTTGGTCTATTTCCTTCCAGATTTTAATATGTTGTAGCTGAGACTATAAGCTTTTATTAGTAAGCCCTCCAATTTTTGATCAGATGTCGGGATCATGCCCAATTTTTCAGTACCAAATGGGATTTGAGAATCACGTTTTTCGTTTACGTGTTATCTCTATGGGAAATATTTTGGTCTATCGGTAAAGCACATGACTATCATGGTCAAGGTACCTGGTTCGATCCCCTGGGCCGATTTTTTTTTTTTTTTTTTTTGCTTCTTTTTACTTGTCATTTTACCATCCTCTACGACTATTATAACATAAACAATCACAAACCAAGTAATAAAATGCCTTATTTTGCATGTTATGTCTATTGCAAAGTGCTGTGCAGTAGTTTATGTATATCCCTATGGAAAATCTGTTTCACTGACGTGTATTAAAGCTATCCTACAATATCATTAGTCCTATTAGATATCACAATTTCTCAAAATTGGCTTAGTCAATTATCTTAATTATCTTATTGTGACGTCATCTAGACGCCATTTTCTACAAATCAACTTATGGTCGTATCTTCATAACGAAATGTGATTTCTCGTTCATATTTGGCATGGTTAACGTCACTGTCATTGCAGTCATGATCCTTACCATTATCCCCATCATTATCATCATTATCATTATCATCATTATATCATCAATCATCTTCAAAATCACCAACACCATAATCATCATGAATATCATTATCATCACCATCATTATATTATCATCTTCATCATCATCACCATTATCATCACCGTAATCTTTTTACAATGACCGTTTCACACATTTTGCTACATTCCTGTCCTCAAGAAGCATCTCCATTCATGGCATTCTTGACTTCCTATCTTCAGTTTAGCATTTCCCCATTATTATGATCATCCTGATTACAATCATGATCGTACAAAGTGAAAGACAGATCACCTAATTCGTCATGACGAATTAAACTCTAGTTTATTTTTATTTTTCGCCCATTTTCTTGTTACCATGATTTCTCAAAAAGTTCATTCTCAATTTTCTTCAAATTTTCGTCACTGATCAGACATGTTAATGTTAAGATGTGGCATCTCATTCAAGGTCATCAGTTTATCATGACGTCATCAAGACGCCATTTTGTAAATTTACAAGATCGATTATATCTTCATAATCGATCATCAAAAATCAACTATATTTACATCACATAAACTTCACATGACGGGTCATCAGGTCATGTCCTCACAGGTCATCTAGAGGTCAGGACGTACGCGTACGCGTGCGTCAAAATTTTAAAATGCTCAAAATCACGTAGGATCAAGTCTGCACACGTTTCAGGTCATTTTGAGCATTTCAAAAATGTCCGTGCGTAAGCGTCCGCGCGCGCGTTTTACGCGCGCACAAATCGTAAATAACGTTAGAACGCTGTTTTTTTTATTGATTTGCAATCCTGACACCTTTCTTCATCATTTCCATCAATTTGGAATCAATTTCAATCAATAATAAGATCGTACGGGCGCGTTAAAGTTCGAAATCCGTGCGCGCGTCTATGGCGAAAATAACGTAAAAACGTGCAAAAACATGCCTCTACAAAATTCATTGTAGCTCGTTAGATAGTCCGTTGACCCCCAAATTTTTTGTCATCATCAGGTAGGGTATGAATCATAGATTTCATTTCATGTATCATTTCATCCTTATATACATTATGACGTCATCAAAATGGCGCCTGAAGTCAAAATTTCCATTTTTCATGTTTTGACGTCATCACATTTATGCAAATTTGGCTCTAGATTCGTAATTATTGGTCGTTTTTCTCCCAAATTTTGATATGTTATAGCTGCAACAATTCTCTACGAGACATCCTGCCACCATTATTCATTTTGATGACGTCATCACACTGAAATCTTCAATTAAAGACGACATGTCAAATTTTTCCCTATTTGCGTGTTATGTCTATGGAAGATGATTTTTTTTCGAATCATGAATCTACATGACATCGTTCTCTGAGCAGTATCTCAGTTATTTTTGGTCTATTTCCTTCCAGATTTTAATATGTTGTAGCTGAGACTATAAGCTTTTATTAGTAAGCCCTCCAATTTTTGATCAGATGTCGGGATCATGCCCAATTTTTCAGTACCAAATGGGATTTGAGAATCACGTTTTTCGTTTACGTGTTATCTCTATGGGAAATATTTTGGTCTATCGGTAAAGCACATGACTACCATGGTCAAGGTACCTGGTTCGATCCCCGGGGCCGATTTTTTTTTTTTTTTTTTTGCTTCTTTTTACTTGTCATTTTACCATCCTCTACGACTATTATAACATAAACAATCACAAACCAAGTAATAAAATGCCTTATTTTGCATGTTATGTCTATTGCAAAGTGCTGTGCAGTGGTTTATGTATATCCCTATGGAAAATCTGTTTCACTGACGTGTATTAAAGCTATCCTACAATATCATTAGTCCTATTAGATATCACAATTTCTCAAAATTGGCTTAGTCAATTATCTTAATTATCTTATTGTGACGTCATCTAGACGCCATTTTCTACAAATCAACTTATGGTCGTATCTTCATAACGAAATGTGATTTCTCGTTCATATTTGGCATGGTTAACGTCACTGTCATTGCAGTCATGATCCTTACCATTATCCCCATCATTATCATCATTATCATTATCATCATTATATCATCAATCATCTTCAAAATCACCAACACCATAATCATCATGAATATCATTATCATCACCATCATTATATTATCATCTTCATCATCATCACCATTATCATCATCACCGTAATCTTTTTACAATGACCGTTTCACACATTTTGCTACATTCCTGTCCTCAAGAAGCATCTCCATTCATGGCATTCTTGACTTCCTATCTTCAGTTTAGCATTTCCCCATTATTATGATCATCCTGATTACAATCATGATCGTACAAAGTGAAAGACAGATCACCTAATTCGTCATGACGAATTAAACTCTAGTTATAATTAATCTCATTGTGATATCAACCTCATCCTTCACATTATCATTTTGTCATTCGTCTTCGTCAGAAATATTAAGATCAAGACAGATCACCTAATTCGTCTCAGTGACGAATTAAATGTCTAGTTTATTATTAGGTGATCTGTCGTAGTCGACAGATCACCTCTTATATTCGTCAGAATTTTCTTTATTTATTATTTATTTATTTTTATTTTCTGGCCCTTTCTTGTTGCAACGAAATCTCAAAAACTTTTCAGTCAATTTTCATGACATTTCCGTCAGTCATCAGGTCATATAAGGTCAAGCTCCAAAATCTTTTTCAAGGTCATCAGGTCATCGTGACGTCATCCAGGCGCCATTTTGTGAAATCACATTATCAATCATATCTTCATAACGAGTCATCAAAAATGAACCATATTTGACACACATGAACTTCAGGTCAAGGGTCAACATAAAATGTCATCAAAATCCGCGCACGCATCATTTAGAAATTTAGAAATGCTCAAAATCACTTTTTAATCAAATTAGAGTACGGGTCAGGACATTTTAAGCATTTAAAAATTTTCCGTCCGTGCGCGTCCGTGTGCGCGTTATGCGCGCGCGCAGCGCGTACATAACGTAAAAATGCCGTTTTTTTTTCGCATGGTTTGTCTTCCTGACACTATTCTTGACAATTTCCAACTATTTACAGTCATTCTCGACCTTCCATAATGCCACACGCGTGCGTCAAACTTTAAAATTCGTGCGCGCGTCAATGGCCATTCTAATGTAAAAAGTGGTAAAAACATGCCTATCTAAAATCCGCCATAGCTCGGCAGAATGCCTGGAAACCCCCCAATTTCTTTACATATTCTGAAAGCCTGAGAGTTGTAGATTTGAATTCATGCAGAACTTTTGCCGATCTCATGTTCTGACGTCATCCTATTTGCATATGAACTCAAAAAAATGATTTTGAAAAAATGACGTCATCATTTTTGTATTCATTTGATAATAATTCAGTAATAGGATGTCGATTTTCTCCCAAATTTTGATATGTTATAGCTGAGACAATTCTCTACCAGACCAGTTTCCACGGTTTTTCATTTTGATGACGTCATCACAGTGAAATTTTCAATTAAAAACGACATGTCAGAATTTCCCCTATTTGCGTGTTATGTCTATGGAAGAGGATTTTTTTTCGAATCATGAATCTACATGACATCGTTCTTTGAGCAGTATCTCGGTTATTTTTCGTCTATTTCCTTCCAGATTTTAATATGTTGTAGCCTGATAAATACTCTTTCTATGAGGGTTCGGTTTTTTCAATCTGATTTCGGGATCATTGTCAATTTTAAACTACAAAATGTGATTTGAGAATCCCATTTTTCGTTTACGTGTTATCTCTATGGGAAATATTTTGGTATATTGGTCAAAGCACTTGACTCCCATTCCGGTGACCCAGGTTCGATCCCCGGTGGGTCCATAATTTTTTATTTTTTTTTTGCTTCTTTTTGCCTGTCATTTTACCATCCTCTTCGACTATTATAACATAAACAATCACAAACCATGCAATAAATTGCCTTATTTTCCGTGTTATATCTATTAGAAAGTAGTGGGTAGTAGTTTGTGTATAACCCTATGGAAATTGTGATTCCCTGTCGTGTATTAGAGCTATGGGATTTATCTCCCAGTATCCTGCAATATCAAATAGTCCTATTTGATATCACGATTTCTCAAAATTGGCTTAGTCAATTATCTTCAAATTTTTGTCAGTCATCAGTCCTAATAAGGTCAAGTTCCCGCATCTTTTTCAAGGTCATCAGATTATTGTGACGTCATCCAGGCGCCATTTTGTAAAAATCAACTTATGATCGTATCTTCTTCACGAAATGTCATCTCTCTTTCATATTTGGCATGGCTAAGGTCAATGTCATTTCAGTCATGGTCATCACCATTATCATTATCATCATCATGATTATCATCAACATCATTATCATCATCACTGTGATGATATTCATGATGATGATGATTATCATCAGCATCATTATCATCACCAATCATCATTATCATCATCATCATGATTATCATCGTCATTATATTATCATCATTATCATCACCATAATCATCATGATTATCATCAACAACACAGTATCACCATCACTGTCATAATATTCATGATGATGATGATGATGATGATTATCATCCACATTATCATCATGACTGTCATGATGATATAATGATCATCATCATGATTATCATCAACATCATTGTCATCATCACTGTCATGATGATATTCATCATGATGATGATTATCAACATCATCATCATCACTGTCATGATATTCATGATGATGATGATTATCATGATCATCATCAACATCATTATCATCATCACTGTCATGATGATATAATGATCATTATCATCAACATCATTATCATCATCACTGTCACGATGATATTCATGATGATGATGATTATCATCCACATCATTATCATCACTGTCATGATATAATCATCATCATGATGATTATCATCAACATCATTATCATTACTGTCATGATGATATTCATGATGATGATGATGATTATCATCAACATCATTATCATCATCATTGTCATGATATCCACGAATCATCCAAAATTCATGTTCACACACTTTATGCCCCATTGAACGAAAGGGGGCGCTATTTCACTAAAATATGTAGTAGCTACAGCCTACGAATTGAAAATGCTAGGAAAAGGCTGAAATCATAAAAATCTTGATTAGATTCATTATAATGAATGTCATCGTGATATCAACGTCATCTTTCACATTATCATTTTGTCATTCGTCTTCGTCAAAAATATCAAGATCAAGACAGATCACCTAATTCGTCTTCAGTGACGAATTCAATGTCTAGTTTATTTATTTTTATTTTCTGGCCCTTTCTTGTTGCAACGAAATCTCAAAAACTTTTCAGTCAATTTTCATGACATTTCCGTCAGTCATCAGGTCATATAAGGTCAAGCTCCAAAATCTTTTTCAAGGTCATCAGGTCATCGTGACGTCATCCAGGCGCCATTTTGTGAAATCACATTATCAATCATATCTTCATAACGAGTCATCAAAAATGAACCATATTTGACACACATGAACTTCAGGTCAAGGGTCAACATAAAATGTCATCAAAGTCCGCGCACGTATCCTGACGCGCACGTACGCGCGCGTCAAAATTTATAAATGCTCAAAATCACTTTTTAATCAAATTAGAGTACGGTTCAGGACATTTTAAGCATTTTAAAATTTTCCATCCGTGCGCGTCCGTGTGCGCGTTATGCGCGCGCGCAGCGCGTACATAACGTAAAAACGCCGTTTTTTCGCATGGTTTGTCTTCCTGACACTATTCTTGACAATTTCCAACTATTTACAGTCTTTCTCGACCTTCCATAATGCCACACGCGTGCGTGAAACTTTCAAATTCGTGCGCGCGTCAATGGGCATTCTAATGTAAAAAGTGGTAAAAACATGCCTATCTAAAATCCGCCATAGCTCGTCAGAATGCACGGAAACCCCCCAATTTCTTTACATATTCTGAAAGCCTGAGAGTTGCAGATTTGAATTCATGCAGAATTTTTGCCGATCTCACGTTCTGACGTCATCCTATTTGCATATGAACTCAAAAAAATGATTTTGAAAAAATGACGTCATCATTTTTGTATTCATTTGATAATAATTCAGTAATAGGATGTCGATTTTCTCCCAAATTTTGATATGTTATAGCTGAGACAATTCTCTACCAGTCCAGTTTCCACGGTTTTTCATTTTGATGACGTCATCACAGTGAAATTTTCAATTAAAAACGACATGTCAGAATTTCCCCTATTTGCGTGTTATGTCTATGGAAGAGGATTTTTTTTCGAATCATGAATCTACATGACATCGTTCTTTGAGCAGTATCTCGGTTATTTTTCGTCTATTTCCTTCCAGATTTTAATATGTTGTAGCCTGATAAATACTCTTTCTATGAGGGTTCGGTTTTTTCAATCTGATTTCGGGATCATTGTCAATTTCAAACTACAAAATGTGATTTGAGAATCCCATTTTTCGTTTACGTGTTATCTCTATGGGAAATATTTTGGTATATTGGTCAAAGCACTTGACTCCCATTCCGGTGACCCAGGTTCGATCCCCGGTGGGTCCATAATTTTTTTTTTTTTGCTTCTTTTTGCCTCTCATTTTACCATCCTCTTCGACTATTATAACATAAACAATCACAAACCATGCAATAAACTGCCTTATTTTCCGTGTTATATCTATTAGAAATTAGTGTGCAGTAGTTTGTGTATAACCCTATGGAAATTGTGATTCCCTGTCGTGTATTAGAGCTATGGGATTTATCTCCCAGTATCCTGCAATATCAAAT
Source organism: Heliocidaris erythrogramma (assembly GCA_025617745.1). Taxonomy (NCBI): domain Eukaryota; kingdom Metazoa; phylum Echinodermata; class Echinoidea; order Camarodonta; family Echinometridae; genus Heliocidaris; species Heliocidaris erythrogramma. The sequence continues at coordinate 10,716,814 of CM046873.1, read as the reverse complement.
AGTCCTATTTGATATCACGATTTCTCAAAATTGGCTTAGTCAATTTTCTTCAAATTTTTGTCAGTCATCAGTCCTAATAAGGTCAAGTTCCCGCATCTTTTTCAAGGTCATCAGATTATTGTGACGTCATCCAGGCGCCATTTTGTAAAAATCAACTTATGATCGTATCTTCTTCACGAATTGTCATCTCTCTTTCATATTTGGCATGGCTAAGGTCAATGTCATTTCAGTCATGGTCATCACCATTATCATTATCATCATCATGATTATCATCAACATCATTGTCATCATCACTGTCATGATGATATTCATCATGATGATGATGATTATCAACATCATCATCATCACTGTCATGATATTCATGATGATGATGATTATCATGATCATCGTCAACATTATCATCATCACTGTCATGATGATATTCATCATGATGATGATGATTATCAACATCATTATCATCATCACTGTCACGATGATATTCATGATGATGATGATTATCATCCACATCATTATCATAACTGTCATGATATAATCATCATCATGATGATTATCATCAACATCATTATCATTACTGTCATGATGATATTCATGATGATGATGATGATTATCATCAACATCATTATCATCATCATTGTCATGATATCCACGAATCATCCAAAATTCATGTTCACACACTTTATGCCCCATTGAACGAAAGGGGGCGCTATTTCACTAAAATATGTAGTAGCTACAGCCTACGAATTGAAAATGCTAGGAAAAGGCTGAAATCATAAAAATCTTGATTAGATTCATTATAATGAATGTCATCGTGATATCAACGTCATCTTTCACATTATCATTTTGTCATTCGTCTTCGTCAAAAATATCAAGATCAAGACAGATCACCTAATTCGTCTTCAGTGACGAATTCAATGTCTAGTTATTATTATTATTATTATTATTGTTATTATTATTATTATCATTATTATTATTATTATTATTATTACAACATTATAGGTTTATTCCGTCACAATAGAAATTCGACATTACGGGGAAAGAAACCGTGCGTTAAGGGGAATGCTGAGATAAAAGGATTCCCCTAACGCTGGAAAAAGAGTTATTATTATTATTATTATTATCATTATCAGCATCATTATCATAATCATCGTTATTACTATTATTATTATTATTATTATTATTATTATTGTTATTATCATCATCATTTCATGACAGAGACAGCGAGAAAAAAAAAACAGAAGAGAATTTTATGAGAGAGAGAGAGAGAAGTAAAGGGAGAGTAGAAGAGAGCAGTAGACAGGGAAATAACATACATTTAAAAACATATATGTAGCATAAGTGAAAATGAGAATGATAGATGAGAAAACTCATAGTACGAAATGAAGTGCCAGAATGTCATCTTTTCAGTTTTAAATTTTGAAAATGTGAAAGTTTAGAAAATGATAATAAGAAAAATTACACAATATTAGAGCACTCGCAATTATGAGGATATTTTGGCAACTCGCTGCATGAATATTGAGATGGTTGTTTTGATTTAAATAATCCCGAGGGTTGGGGTCTGCAGTTTCTCTCCTTTCTCTCTCTCTCTCTCTCTCTGTCTGTCTCTCTCTCTCTCCACTCTTCCTTTTGTTGTTCTTTACTTCAGTATCTGTCTTTGCCATTTCTCATTTAGATTCCAAATCATTTCTGGGGAGAAATCCATCGAAAACTTCCACTACCCTCTGCCTGAATCCACGGCGGAATACTCCCTCGGTCCCCTGTGGGCTGGTATGCTCTATGAAGCCGATGCAGTGAAAAGGGCAATAGAAGAAGGTAGGATATGATGAAGGCTATTACTATTCATGACATGAAAATTAACTCGGAATTGAAAATAGAAAGTGAGGTATTTAGAGGTGTCTCGGTAATGATAACGAGATTTTCAATTAAACATGGGAACATGGTAACCACATAAGCATGCAACGAAAATATATAATGGGCATGATGGGTGAGGAGTGGAGGGATCGGCCTGGTTCGCGATCGTGTGGAGTTGGCGGCTCTTTTCTGCTGTAGACTGCCCTCTTCTATTCTATTCTCTTCTCCTTTCTTCTTTCTATTTTGTCTGTTTTGCTTGTTTGTTTGTTTGTGTGTTTATTGTTTGTAAGGGGAGGGGGGCGGAGGCTTTAATCTATAATATTCATTCAGTATAATTATTTTGAGTGCATTAGGTACTATACATGTATTTAATTATATTATGTATTTCTGAAGACTGTATAATATCCTTTACTTATGATATGTTATGTACATGAACTAAAAATGAAGATGTATGATTTTTCATTTGTACTGGATGAATGCAATAAAGAATGCTACAAAACAAAAACAAATAAATAAATAAAGGTAACACCCTACTAATGGTGAGTACTCGTGAGTATGCTCTAGGTCTAGAGACTAGGGTGTACCTTAATGAAAAATCTCGTTATCTTTATCGTTACGTGACCAGCACTTAAGTCGCAGCCGTGGTCCAGCTTAGACGTTCGACCAGAATGGACCATTGTGATGATGTCTCTTTTTTTTTTTAAATCCCCCAACTTTCCAGTTAAAAAAATAAATAATACGGTACTTTAGAGAGAGAGAGAGAGAGAGAGAGATCACTTCGCCGCCCGAACATGAGATGACGGTTTCCTTGCAATTGGTAATCAAAAATAAATGTTCTTAATTTCATTTTTTAAAGTATTTAATTGTTCTTCGACTATTCATTCTTCTCGTGGTATCAGGTAAGAAGGAGCACGCCCTCATGAGTTGGCAGGAGACAGAACTGATCTCTTCTTTGATGGACAAAGCTCGTCGAGATCTTGGTATCGTCTGGGTTCACGAAGGACAATCGCCAGTCGTCGTTCTCGCATAGATCTTTATTGAGTAAATTTAACCCTAATCAACCTGTGAACATTAATAGCACTGATTATTTTATAATACGTATAATACCACAGATAATCTGAACATTTTCAATATACCTTTTCTTAAAATGAATTTTGAAAAACTCTACGCGTGGACTATAAAGTCGTGTTTCGCGAAGGAAAATATTGGACCTCGATCTAACCATGACCTAACTAGAGTAGGTCCATGGTGGTACACGTCAGCGTGGCCATAGCGCCACCTAGGTACAGCATCGTCGTCGTGTACGTTTCATCCACACCTGAAATGAGCCACACAGATATAAAAAAGTTATTCATCCTATGTAAGTCGAGTATATGGAAGATGTTTTGATTTTATAGTGTGTTTTGAAAAATAAGTTCAATAAAACTCGGCCAACAGCATATTTTAGTAACTTTATTTCTTATTTCTTCATTTTGTTTTATTGGTTTTATTTACCACCAACCACTGCCAAAATAAAAATTTAATGATTTCACAAAGTAAATAAACAATTGCAATGTGCAACGTCAACCTCCTTTGAAAGTGACAGAGCAATCAACTAGTTGATTGCGGTTGGTCGTAAGGAAGAAGAACACAAAATACAAACACTGAAAAAAGGGGGTTGGAGACGGAAGCGGTTGGAAGCGGTTGGAAGCAGTACATACCATCTGCGTTGAGAAAGCCATGAGTGAATGACGAAACGGGAGCTCGACCGAACACCATGATAGCCCAATAGACCAGGTAGCCACCAAGATCATACAGAGCACCTCCTCCAAGATCTACGGAAGATGATCAGACATCAGTTACCGTGGTTTAATATTCTATTAAACATTCATTAAGACATTTACCACTCCTCACCAAGGTGTAGTAAATGGGTAACCTGTAAGCAATGATTGCTTGAATGCTTTTAGTGCCTTCGGGCAGCTTGGCTTAAAGCCTAGGTAATAATAAGTAGGCCTATTTTTGTAGGCGCCTTGGGTAGGTTCCGCTCGCTATTCATAAGGACCGCTATTCATAAAATATCTCTATTCATTTAACACGCGTTATGCATAGCGGTCCTTATGAATAGTTATGAACAGTGGTGGTCCTCATGAATTTTTTTAATGGTTTGCTCGCTATTCATAAGGACCGCTATTCACACAAAACCGCTATTCATTCAGTCACGCGTTATGGATAGCGGTCCTTATGAATAAGTGGTCCTTATGAATAGCGGTCCTTATGACTAGCGAGGTTACCCCACTTGGGTATCCCCTGGGATGGATATGTTAGCTCAATATAAGTGTAGCAGTCGTCAGGGTTAGGTTTAGGGTTAGGTTATGATACCTAATAACCTATAATATCCTACGGTATTATAATAATTAATACACATAATAATTTGTTTCAAGGTCAGTTTATATATCGGATTTTATTGAGCTTAAAAAAACTAGCGGAAACAAGGACAAAAGGTCCGAAGACCGATATTTGTCTAGTGTACAATTTAAAATTGTATACGTGTACAAGTCAAGATTACATAGTAAATATAAATAAAATAATCAATTAAAGTAAATAAAATAGCTATAACATGTCACAATACATTAAATGAGAATGAGACCTCGGGAAAAAATCAATAACCCCCCCCCCCCCCCCACCCTCTCCAACTCCACAACCTACCCTGACGGAACCCCCTCAAACTGCTTCTCTCCACCCCCACCAAAAAACCCCGATCCTTCCCAGGGCCTAATTTTCCTTTAAGTTACTCCCAAGTGGTTGAGTTGTTTTGCGGAAAAGAAACATAGCACAAGAAGGAGGGGAAAAGGAGAGAGAGAGAGAGAAAAAAAAAAGAAAAGGAGGGGGAGAGAATATGAGTTAGGGAGAAGGGGAGTATTAAACTATCAAGCACATTAAAAAAAAAAAATACAAATAATACAAGTATAAAGCACCCATTATTAAAGGCATCATTGGAACTAAGCACATAATGAAATTTGATGTGGAAAATGTAACACCTTACATTTACGCAAGTTTTATGCGCCATATAAACTGATAGGACTGGTCACACCCCATCGATAACGATAACAATAAATTGTATGCATACATAATGTACCGATAACGATTAAAATGGTCAGACCTTACCGATTTTTGCAACGATGAAATTGCTGGTTCTGTCAAACAAACATTATAGACACTGCCTCCATCTCTTCTCATGTCACTGACGTCATAATTATCGAAGAGTGCAATTTACTAACTCACATATTTTATCGTTGAGGTCTGTCCTATAAAAAAAAAATCGATGGCCGAGCGATCCCAACGAGATGGTAAAATCTTTGAGAGCCAGGGGGCTCAGTAGCATAAATTATCGAGGTCTGACCGACAACAACGATTTCAGATTCATTATTCACATAAACAACAAGGGAGCGACTTGGGAATGATTTATCATTGTAGTTATAGTTATCTTTATCGATGAGGGCGACTGACCAGCTCTTTGTAAAACGCACCGCACACTATACGATATGAATACGATTCGATTTTTGAAATATTTGCAATAGCATTTGATTTGAATCTAAATGATCAAGTTTTGGAATAGTCATATGAATAACAAACTCGAAATTTTGGGGGTTCGCAAGCTCCCTTGTGTGAGGAAATGCCAAATCGGCTTTGAATCGTAGTGACGTCAGTCCAATCTTGCGATTGTCTACGTTTCGAAGCCGATTTGGCCTTTACTCCGAATAGAAGGCTTACAGTGCACTAAAATTTCGATTGTAATATTCGCATTATTATTCAAAATCTTAATCAAGAATATATTGTTTGTTTACATTTCAATATCTAATGTAATTGCGATTTCTTCGAAAATCGGATCGCAGTTTGATCGTATAGTGTGCGGTGGGCTTTTTCAATGCTTTTAAACTATTGTTATACCTTTCTTGAAGATGCGTTCAACATGAGCGATGTTTTGCCCATAGTGTGCCATAAGAGCTCTGACGTCACCAAGTTGCCCGGATGTGATGATCTCTCGGATTTTCTCACATGCTGGGAAGAAGGCCGTCCACATTGCCTGGAAACATGATAAACCCAAATAAATGATATCATTTCTGAGGCTAACATGTCATACCTTTCAAGCTCTTTAAACTCTATAATTAGCAGTTGCTATAGTGCAAATTAAAGATCTCTCTTTAACATATCTAGTTAACATTCTGAAGAGCTATCTAGGAAATATTTATCCGTTGAAGAAAACCACGAAAATGGGGGTGGGGCTAGACACACATACACATTTTCAGCTAGGAAAACCAAAATGATAAGTGATTTAAAATCACTATAAAGACATTACTTTAAGGTGGAGTATAGTCAAAGTGCGAACCTCATAAATGATAGATAATTTCTCAGATATTTCCTCCCTCTGTCACATGTATTTTTTAAAATCAATATTATATATACTAAAAAAAAATTAAAAAGAACGACATAAAATGTACTTCCATGAAGAAAACATCATTTCGCTTTGCCGATTTGAGGATCTCCTGTGCGTCCCGTGCCGTTAATGTTATTGGCTTTTCACATAACACGTGTTTCTTATGCTCCATGTAGAGTTGACAGTGCTTGTAGTGCTGCGTGTTAATCGAAGCGACGTAGACAATGTATATAAACAAGGAAAAACAAGAAAGAAGTAATACTAATCTAGCAAAATTAAAAAATGTTAAATCGCTGGTCTACTTTAGCGTAGACAATTAAAAAAAAAATTAATGATGATTGTCTGTATTGAACTGTAAACTTAGGGGTAACAGACACAAGCTCCTGGCTTTAAAAAAGGGCTTTAAGCCTTCTTTTATACTGTTACGCTATTTGACACAGTTTGACATTTCTACTCTCCTACCCCAAAGTGACACCTTCCTAACCTACTACCTTCTACCCCACTCTAAGAAACATGGGGTCGCTGCTCTTAACTAATACCACAGTCACGCCTCCAGACCGGACCGATTCCTGGCCATTGGTGGCAATGTAATGTTTTATTCGGTCTGTTGTCGATCTGGCGTCGGTCTTGTAGGTGTGACGGGGGTTTACTATCACTTACTTACCTACACTAGGATCCTTCGCAAGTTCCTCGTAACTTCCATACGCCGTCTCTATCTTAAACTCGTCCGCGAATTTCCTCGCACGATCCAGCGAGCGAGAAGCTACGGCGACGACGACGTGCTGGGCTTCATGTCCCACGAGACTGGCGACAAAGTCGTGGGCAATGAGGCCAGTGGCACATATCCCCCATCGAAGTGGAGCAGGAGATTCTAAAACCACACTTAAGTCAATTTGTTTAACTCTGTGGTCCACATCAGGGTTGATATCGCTACCTCCCAGATCAATAAGGTTGGTCTCTGGTTCTGATATCGCCATGTTACTGTGTTAAAAATAAAGAAGCGGCTTTGGCCCTGTAACACAAATCTATATAGCAATTGATCGCACGATCAATTAATCAATGCTACGATATTTTGCGTTCACTTGCGTATATAAAATGACATAGAAATCAATCACAAATTAGCAAGCACTTGCTGATTTGTCTTAAGCCTTAGTCACAACTGCCGGTACGTTTACAGGTGGTTTACGGGTGGTTTACGGGCAGAAATTTGGGAAAACGCAAGAGGGACGCAGGTTGTTCGTACGGAATTTCGAGTTCGCAGACAGCACGCTAAAGCCGTAGGCCGAAAATGTGTATGCACATTATTTTCTGCGTTCTCGCTACGACAGGCAGCCCGTGGACAGGACGTAATGAACACTCACAGTCTCCGCAAGAGGGTAGTGCGAATAGCGTGGGTGGGTCGCACGTTTGCTAGGGGTAAAAACCGCGCGAATACCGCAGGCAGCACTCACGAGGCACGCATGTGATGGTCACGCAAGTGCGCATGCGCTCCTTGCGGGCCACGTGCGTGTTACGCTGGTATCCAATCATAGCTGAAAACGTGCATGTGACTTGCGTGCTTCGTGTGTCCCACCCACGGCGCATGCAAACACGTGCGTGCAACGTACGGCCAATTTGGGGCCGGTATAAAAACCGTGCGGGCAACAGAGTTCTCACACTTTCGCTCTGAATTTTCAGTGTCTTCAGTAGGTCCGGGGTCCGAGTTTCTTCAAGACATTTTCTAAATCAGGACTGACTCTTGAATCACAATGCCTGGAGCAAGAGGCAGGGCTCAGAAGAGAACACGTGGGGCTAAGAGGGTGGAAATCCACCGCCGACCGTACTGTCGCCGTACGGTTTTATTACGTTCATCTTGCTTTCACCCTACTACCGGCGTGCATGTGGCGCAACAGGCCCGTACGTTCTTGCAACACGTACGGTGTATGTGCGATTAACGGACGTGAACCTTGCGTCATCTGCATGGAGCACATACAAATCGCACGGCATTAGCACGCTACACTCACGATTAAATTTCCGACTGAGGCGTACTGACGCCTTGCGTGCCGCACGTTAACTGCAAGACATACGTGCTCCTTGCGTATGAAGCCCGCGCAACCACGCTACTACTTATACTCCCTGTGCGAACTGCCACGGACCTCTACGTTTTTTCCAACCCCGAAAAAAACGCAGAAACCGTGCGTCCTGAAAAAAAAACGTACGGGCAGTTGTGACTAAGGCTTAACAGGGCCTGGGCTCCGTCTTATAACAGTTACGACTGATTCAATTGGATCTTAACTTGATTCATTCTCAACACTTTTTAACACAGGGCCTAAGACCATAACCCATACAAATTTGTCATCAATAACAAATTACAATAATAATTGATATAAGCTACTGAAAATGAAGCTATAAGCTCTACTGAGGATAAAAAACTATACATGATGAATGGTAAGTTCCTGAAAACGATGCATTTACATTGAATATGAAAAATGAAAATGAAATAAAATAAAATCTATGACATTAAACAAAATATGTATCTTTGATTTCCTGTCTGTGAACAAATTTTTGGTAGATTTTTAGCAGCTGTTACTTGTAATGAAGTTTATGAAACGAGCCCTGGTCATGCGATGGCATTATGTTACTGGAAATATATAGAATTTATAAGGAAAGGTTAATTATGCATTATGCATTACGCAGTGGACCTTGTGGCAGGTTATCCAGTAAAGTCTACTCCAATTACTACTAATACAACTACTAATACGACTACTACTACTACTACTACTACTACTACTACTACTACTGTACTACTATGATTACTAGTAATATTACTTCTTCTACTACAATATACACTACTACTACTATACTACTACTATTTCTACTACTGCTACTACTATACTATTATACTACTACTATACTACTACTATACTACTACTACTTCTTCTACTACTACTACTACTGCTGCTACTATACAGTATATAGGAGTAATTGAGTGTATGGGGTTTTGGAATCATCAACATTATAACAAATGATAGAGTTCTGTTGAAAATCATTTATAAAGAAAAGCACTGCCCACATATTATATTGGACAAACATGTAGCATGCAAATTAGGTCTATATAGTTTCAAAACATTTCTAGTTACATGGGCATTTCAAGAGCAATTCGTTTCATGTGATATAGCTACTGTGATATTCCTTTACTTAGGAAAAGAAAGATTGAGAAAGTTCACAAATCACTGAACAAGAGCTCACTTCTCTTTAAGTGTCTATTCTGACACCGTGAATCTTCTCCGTTTGGCCTATCGTTGCTTTCCTCCCTCCAGTGTTCAGCGGTATTTGAAATTTCCGGATACCGCATTGCACCAAAAATGTTATGTTCTGCAAAATATATCGTTGTTAATAACTAGCGTAGCTAGCTGCCCATTACACCAGATAAGCACATCTGTATACGTGAAAAAATGGGTGAAATTATTAGACAACGTTCATAAACATCCATAAAGATAAACATCCATAAAGATAAACATCAATATTTTCTCTCCGGGAATACCATCCGATTTATGGGTATGGCAAGTCGAAGAACTTCCAGCAATATTCTGAAGTCAATAGACCATTTTCATAATGTATTAAAAATATAATGCCTCCTTCTTTGTGCAATCTCTAATAACGAAATATTTCTTTTACCCGTATGAGGTGTGTCCGACCTAGCAACACTTAATGTATGCAATCTATTGACATATAATAATTTGGACTATAGGTAAAATAAAAAGTAAGTAACTAGGCAAACGTGTATAAAATTTCGAAAGTTCCAAAATCATCGTAGAAATCCGTGTATTTCAAATGTTCATTTCAAACAGATTGGAACTAGTAACAACATGAAGTCCAGCAGGACTTCTCATCGGCCAATGTTGCCAGGCTGTTGGGTATCACAACAAAGTTCACCAAACTATTTATTATTTTTCTTAGCCAAATTCATGTTTTCAAATCACTGCCAGTGTACAATTAAAAATGGCGAATTTTGAGCCGATAATTTCCGTCTTTACAGCACTTAAATAGGTGCATCCACGACGGCATCTTTTCGTTGTTAGCACGCTACGAGGATTGTATTTTAAGGGCTAAAACCACTGATTGGTTGAAAGAAGTACAACTTTGAGTCGAGTTTTTAAGACCTATTATTTTCTATCCTCTTTTATTTCCACTTATGAAGTCTTCAAAATGGAAGCATTCTTAAAGATGATAACTGCTGCTGTCAGAAAGCTCAGTGAAGAGCTTGGATCGTAATAACAAGAGTGTAAGACGTAGCGGTATAATGTGAAGTAAAATTGGCTTGTACATAGGATTATAGCAGGAATCAGGTTAAGAGAGCTAGGTCTGGAGGGCTTTGAAGGGAGTCAAGTGTGACTGTATCTATCCTCTTAAAAGTGATTGAGTGGGACCAAAGTACTACCGGAGTCCTCTTCAGGTAATTTGTAGTAAATTTAGACATGGTGATCTCCGCTATAAACCACGTGACTTCCCACAGTAAAAAGTATAATATCTGTCGACCTTAAATAATCTAGATATCATTATAAATCTTATCATACCAAACACATCAAGATCATCATATCAAAATTTAACTACAAAAAAAAGTAAAAAGGCGTGACGTATAAATTCAAATAATAATGACAGTATTTTGAACTTTTATTCATCGTTTCATAGATGACATGCCGAGTTCTGAAAGGCGACATTTACCCCTCCCGATGTCACGAATAAACTATATGAAACAACCCTCAACCTATTTGGCATGTTTGGTGATTTGTGGTACAATGCCTAGTGATTTTCCCATTTCATGCTTTATCCCGATTTGTTTTATTCTAAGTAAATTGCGGTAGTAAACATAAAACATTCCTTAACATAAAGGCAAATTCATTGTTAACATTAGGGCGAGGATCAAGTACCCCTAAGACTAATGATTGATGTTTAACCGAAATGCATGTGTCCCTTTAGTTAGTACATCATTCTTGGATCTGATTTTCTGATTATTATTGATTTAATTGTCGCAAACAAACATTAAATAACTTATTGAGACGAACATTTTTTGATCTTCAGTACCGGATACTATAATAAATCAATAAATCAAGGTGCAAACAATCGATCATCATGAAATACTTCTTGAAAGGATATAACATTGTATCATCACATAAAAGGTCTTACGTTAAACATAGACTGATGTAATCAAATCAATCCATTGCAAACACACAACTGAAATAATATCTAGGGAGTTACATAGTTTGAGATAACACTGATTTAAAATTTCTCCTATAAAGCAATAACTGAAATGCATTCTAGATAAGGCTTGTTGGTGAATCATTAAGCATGATGACGGACAATAAGAATAAATAAACTTACAAAAAGCAAGCGAGGAACAGGAACCCTGCTTCAACTTCATGTACCCAAGAGTATTTACGCCATTTGCCAATAAGTCAATGAGCGTTTCTTGTCTTTAATGATAAATATGACTCGTATGGAGATATGAGTGATCTTTATATAGATTGAAGCCAACTGAAGAAGCTATTAGCACTGACGGATCTCGGGGCGGTCACAAGTGGCAAGCAGCATACCTATAATACACAATTCCTAAAAGTTGCCCTTTATCAAATATTCGACCCTGAGACATGCGATGATTTGTTTTTGTGTGTGTGCTATTCAAATTTTTTTTTTTAAATTATGCCTCCCCCCTTTCACCCCTAATTTCTGTACCCGCCCCTGGCTATCAGCACGTCCTTAGCTATTAGAATCGGACTTTGATCCGTAGTCTGGCACGAGTATCGATCAATAGCTCTTAAACAAACACATGCAATACCAACGATTAATCGTCATACCACTGGCTGATGTACGGGTATAACAGGCCCCTATACCACTTAGAACCCAATTAGCATACCTCCAGTACACATATTAAAAAAAAAGCGTGCACCTCTTTACAAATTTTCCACCCAAAAAGGGACCGCAGTGATGTGATAACCCTTTTTTTTTTGCTTGTCAGATATTTCTGAAATTTGTTAGATATGAATATACATATTTTTGTACATGCATGTATAGGTTTAGCACATGAGGAGCTCTTGCAGACGCGCAGTAGAATATTTGCATAAAGTTTCTGCACTTTATACATTTATATATTTTCATTTTTTCGCAATTGATCTGTCACTAGTGCAAAGCATCCTGTTTCTATATAGTTGAGTATTATACTGACTTTGTGAAAAGCAACAAAAAGGACGGTATACAAATTATATTTATCGGCCTCAGAGACCCTTTAATGGCATGTTCGATCTGCCACTAGCTCATAGCATCCTGTTTCTAGCCGAGTTTATACTGACTTTGTAAAAAGCAACCAAAAGGACGGTATACAAATTATTTTTATCGGCCTCAGAGACCCTTTAATGGCATGTTCGATCTGCCACTAGTGCATATAGCATCCTGTTTCTAGTTGAGTTTTATACTGACTTTGTAAAAAGCAACCGAGTCACAAAGTCTAAAAAGGAATGAATATTCATATGTTAAGTGTTGACAACCGTTTTGCTGTCAACCTAAAATAATTGGAATTGCTCGACGCCTATTTGTTGAAAAGCGATGTTTTACATGGGCCATTTTACGAATGCATATTTGATCAAAATCCTTTTGTGTGCACAGTCTAAGATGAATGAAGTTTAATATGATATAGCATAGGCTTTCATCATTTCGTTAGGAATGAAGGAATGTCATCTTTTGAAAATACGGCCCATTCTATTGATTTTTTTTAAATTATAGGCTAAGTAAACGAAGAAGCTTGATGGGAGGAATTTTAATTTGTAAACAAATTTTTAGGCATTTTACTCCCAGTGTTAAAGATCGTATGCTCGATCTGTAATGAAAAACACAAGTCAGAAAAATTGGAACCAGCGGGATTCGAACCTGTCATCTACTGCTTGCCAGGCAGCGACTTCACCACCAGGCTATATTCTGGTTCACGGCCAAGTCACGATGAACTGGAATCAAATACCCAAGATCCTCTTCTTTCTAACTCATTAATATTCAAACGGTCCGCCGTAGACAATGGTTAGTAAACGAAGAAGCTTGATGGGAGGAATTTTAATTTGTAAACAAATTTTTAGGCATTTTACTCCCAGTGTTAAAGATCGTAATGAAAAACACAAGTCAGTTCCAGTTCATCGTGACTTGGCCGTGAACCAGAATAGCCTGGTGGTTAAGTCGCTGCCCGGCAAGCAGTAGATGACAGGTTCGAATCCCGCTGGTTCCAATTTTTTATGACTTGTGTTTTTCATTACAGATCGAGCATACGATCTTTAACACTGGGAGTAAAATGCCTAAAAAATTGTTTACAAATTATAGGCTTGTTTGGTGCATGGTCGTCCCGTCGTACCTTTTGTTGGTTCTTCATCGCGCTGAGAAAATAATGCAAAATAATTCACGAAAAGAGAAAAACCGAGAGAGATAGAGAGAGAGAGAGAGGGCGAGAGGGTGGAGAGAGAGAGAGAGAGAGAGGAGAGAAAGGAGAGAGGGAGAGAGAGAGAGAGAGGGGAGAGAGAGAGAGAGAGAGAGAGAGAGAGAGAGAGAGATCTTTTCCTTGAAATTAACTCATCATATATTCTACTATAAGTTATCATTATCATTAGGTTGTATGCATGTTATTCTAAAGGATATCAAGGTAATTAAAATGACTATCTATGGTGAAGCCTACATCAATCTGTCGCCCCCATTACAAAATATGGGGAAAATGCTGAATACAATACCGCCATTAGGGTCAAAGGTAACGAAGCGATCATTGGGAAAACCCACTGCTATAAACAGGACGCACCACCAATGCATGAATATTGTATTGACGGACGTGCATGCATATTCGAGTTTTCACTTGAACAGAGAGATACAGTAATTTCCTTGAAAGACAGGCATATTTTTCAATTAAAGATCCGTTCTCAACAAACAAGAGCTCTCTTTGAAACATGGTCTGGATTGTGTATCATTTTCCTCATTGCGTAATTTCAGATAATTCACAGAACTAAAGACTGTGATTATGGAATAGAGCTTGCTTGAATTACGAGGAAGTTGGATCTTGGAGACAGTGCATGAGTTTGTTGTTTGTAACTAGTGAGAGATTAATCAATGGCTGAGGAGATTGAAGAAGAGAAAGCTCCGAGCTCTTCACAGAACCTAACATGTCCACTTTGTCTTGATATCTTCGACGATCCAACCCTCTTGACTTCATGCAAACACACCTTCTGTCGGAAGTGCCTCAAGAAATATGACCTGTCACACCAGGATCTTGATCACATGGTCTGCCCTCTGTGCAGGAAGATCACGAAGCTGTCTGCGAACCGTGTCGATGATCTCCTCACCAATGTGACGGTCAATGGACTCGTAGACGATTACCACGGCGAATGTGGTGGGGTTAATGCAGTCCTTGAGATGCGTCCAAAATGCACTGCTTGCAAACTTCAGAAAGATGCTGTCTCATTCTGCAGTACCTGCCAGAACTACATGTGCACCGATTGCGACTTCAGCCATAAGCAGCTAACATCATTCTTTGAAGGTCATGAGATCGTATCCATACATGATATCATCGAAGGGAACGTCATCATTGGTCATTCCTCTGAGAAGTGCTCCACCCATAAACAAGAGAACAAAGACATGTTCTGCGAAGGATGTAAGGTGCACGCCTGTCTCAAGTGCGTGATCATCGGTCATCGTGATCACAAGATAAAATCTCATGAAGATTTCGAGATGGAATTACAGGAAGAGGTGAGTGTCCATTATATAGATTTTTATTGATTTGTTGCCTTCGTTTCAAATGCGAAAACCATAAGTAAATAAATCATTTTACCTTCAGGCTTCTGATATCTGATAAAGCTTTATATGAGTAAACTATTAATAAAGAGGGTACACGGTAAGCAATCGTGAAAAAATACCAAACGTGCTATTGTAAATTCAAATACGATATTGATTGAATTGAAGTTTTTATTATCATTTCATCGCAGCCAATGGCTGAATTGCGAATTGATAATTAATTTAGAATGATTTTCATGAGAACGGAAATCATGATATAAAACAGAAACAATTGAATAAAGGTTGCCTAAACATGTTTTTGATACGAGGCTCCATAGTACTGAAGTATATGACGAAAGAGTTGGGACAGAAAAAGAAAATTGCTCTTTAAGGGAAATTCATTGATTGCATTTTTATTCAAAACGAGGGGTGTGATATTGACTAGACCTGGATGAAAAGAAACCCTTTCTTCCCCCTTTCTTAAAACAAAATGATAATGACTTTTCCGGTCCCTATTTTGGGTGTCAGTGGTTGGGGGCATGGACGTTGATTTATTTCATCTCTTCTCAATTTGTATCGTAGGTTCACAAGGATTTTGATTCATGAGACTGCAATGGCTTTCCTAAAAAATAAGTGTTTTTTTTTGGCCGAGAAATTTGTCAGGAGGGTGGGGAACACTATCCCCCTTACCCCATCAAATAAGCTAGAGCTTGTGCTCTCAGTATAGGCGAAATGTATCAATGGCAGATTTGAACATGAATCTCACAGGGAACATGACCACAGGGGTGTCGATCCGTGTTCATGATTTTTTTTTTTTTTTTGGGGGGGGGGGGGGGATGGCCGTCGAGGGAGCGAAACCAGAGGCGTATCTAGGGATTATGGCGCCCGGGGCAAACAATGAAGTTACCGAGTGTCCAAACTTATATAGGTTATTGTACGAGGGAGGGAGCAAAGCGACCGAGCGGCAAATTTTTCAATTTTTAACACTAAAAAACTTTCTTGTGCATTTTACCCAGGAAATTTTGCAATTGACCACCACAATATTGAGCGGTAGAGAAGCTTGAATTTTATACATTGATAAACGGTTTTCTATTCACTCACGTCTACAATCGGGAGCAAAACTAACAAAAACCCTATAGGCTTGAGAAAGAGTCGAGAAATGCAGCTATGCTATCTGAAGTTATCTGAGATTTCTTTCAAAAGTTTAAACTGCAAATGCTGTTTTATACACTATCCTATATTTGGGGCGCAATATTTAGCAGGAGAACTGGCGTAGCCATGATTTTTCAATAGGGGGGGGGGGGCAGACTTGAAGGATCCAACCGCGTAGCCAGGATTTAATTTTGTGGTGCGGCTGGAGTGGGTGCAGGGAGGGAGGGTTTTCCCCCTCCTGCGCGAAGCGTGAAAGCTCTGGCGTTTTATAGCAAATTTGAGAGAAAGATATTGGCTCGTAGCACCTTTTTTTAGGCGGAAAGTTCGCTCGACACCCGGACGGCTTTTCAAGCGTGCGTGCAGGGAGAGCGGAGTTACTTCCCCCTTCCCGCGCGAAAAGATAATCCTTTAAGCCATTTAAGAACTATATACTGAGGGCGCGAAATTACGAGATCCTGATATAAAATAATTGTGCGAGGGAGCAAAGCGAACGAGCTTGGGAAAATTTTCGCATTACAAACCTTCAAAAATGAGATTTCTAGTGCATTTACCCAGCGGATATGGGGGAGCATAATTCGTAAGGATTATGATTTTTCTTCATTTCCCCTTTTTTTTCTTTCTCTCCTTTGCGTCTTTTGCGCCCCCTCCAAGTGCCGCCTGGGGCACCTGCCCCCTGCCACCCTAGATACTGAGCGAAGCGACCGAGCTGGGGGGGGGGGGGGTATGGTAGGGGAACTATTTCAAAACTCTGTCTATGAAACTTGCATTTTAGAGCATCCCAAAATGTTTTTTAATAAAAAAAAGGAATGCTCGGATCTATGCCAATGGAGGAACCCCTTAATTGAGAATAACAATGCGAGCGAACAAATTTTCTTCGATATATTTGCGTTGAAATTATGGCATTTCATATTTCCTTACTTCTATTTCAAGATCAAACATAATGAGTTTGGATGATTATTAGTTTTAAGTTAATGTATCATAATTCTCTTGTTTTTTATCCCAAATTATGGGGGGGGGGGGGTGATAATACAGGCCATCCCCCCACCTCAATTTTTTTTTTTTTTTGGGGGGGGGGGATATATACCCCCATCCCCCCGTGATCGACACCCATGCATGACCATGATGACTATGAACTTATCATTTTCAACTGGAAGCAAGTTTATATTTTTCACTACTGGTCGACCTGCTACCGTTTTATTCTGTCAACATTCATTTTTAAGGTGAACGATCTTGTGCAGCGATGTGCCTCCAAGAAATCAGAACTGGAGAAGAGCATTCAGAATGTGGAAGCACAACGCTATGAAGTACACACTACCATAATGAAACTACGGGAAGATGTCAGCCAAGCCTACAGCGTCAAGGCCAAGCAACTTGAAGAAAATCAGCGAATTCTCATCGAACAAATCGATGCATTAAAGTGTAGTTTCGATGACGATCTCGACGCCTTGAAATCAAACGATCGACAGAGGATCAAGAGTATTAGTAGTTCGATAACACTGGTGGCTAATGACAGACTGGGTCGTCTTGAGACAGATAGTCTGTCTGCTCATACCTTGCTTTGTGAGGAGCTGAATGACATGCTGAAGAAGGCTACTGATCACACTTCTGCAGAAGCCATAACAAAGAAAGCACAGAAGAAGAGCTTCAAGCCTGCAGATGATACTTGGCTTGACCTCGGGAACATCTCAGAATCAGATCCCGAGTTAAAAGTCATTCAGTGTGTCGATCTACGGGGATGGATGTGGGGGATGACCAAATACTCTGATGACAGTGTGGTTATTGGATATAACAATGCATATGGTATAGATATCATTAATTCATCTGGTAATAAGCAGCAGTATACAAACATACCAAGTGACATGAAGTGTTATAATCTTGTATTTCAACAAGACAGGTCGTTATGTATATCGATGGGTTACACAGAAGCACACATATATTCTCCCAATGGCTCCAGGAAATCAACCATCCACGTGACAAGCAATGGACATATTCTCAGACTAAACAGAAGTCCATTGGATGAAATCCTCGTAGCTAACAAGGAAAAGCAAGTCTACATCTATGACCCGACGGGAACCACACTCAAACACACTGTACAAACCAAAGACAACAAGACGACCCAGGCATCAGCAACCAGGGAGGGTTTGATCGTCACAAGTTCTTGTGATATCGATCCTAGCGTAGTGACGGTCTATGACAGGGATGGGAATGCTGGTAAGTCTCTACAAGCTCCAAGCGATGTCTACCTGTATGCTGCCGTGGACGAGCAGGACAGGGTGTATGTAGCGAGTGGTGATCGTAAGAACGGTAACGTGGTGATCAGGCTCTATGACCTTGATGGTCTGAACCTGAAGGAGAGAGTCGAGTTCAATCTTCTTAATCTAACGTTAGGGCATCATTGGTGTTACTTTGTTTCCCTCTCTCCAGACTTGCTCGCTTTTGCTTGTTACTATAAGTTGTATTTTATCAAATTATCTTTGTAATCCAGAGTATATGTGCGATGTTTACACGTCAGCTCTGTTTCAGAATTGTGCTCTATGTAATTCTATGATTTATATTGCATTATTTATATGTCATTATGTGATAACATACATAATACTCAACAAAATGCTCAGTCTCTCGATAATTTCAATAGCACGTATACATTTTTGTGCAGTCCAATACATTGATAACAGCCGACTTGATATTTTATGAACCTTCATCTTGTGCATACAAACTGTGATACAAGGAAAGGATATTATAATACACACAAATGTCCAGGGAGATCTGATTGTCAAAAAGGTATTCTAATTTATATTTTTCTTCGCTGCAAGACAAGTATTGCATAACTTTGTCTTAATATTTCACCCTGCCTAATACTGGGGTAATTCAGGTGCAGAGTTAGGATGCATCACATTTTTTGTTCTGTAAATTGCTCATTGTTATGAGAGCGCTTTAGCACAGGTGAAGTGCGGTTTTTATTTCTTTCATTCAACCCTTTCCTCTGCTTTTTCGTTGCTTTGTTAGGGCAATTAGAGAATGAACGAAGCGTGGTCATGTGGTTTGTTTAGACTAACGTGAGTGGTCAGTTTTGCTATTGGGTGTGAGGATTGGTGTTGGAAGGAAGGTGTGCGAAAGTGAGTGGGGGAGATGCCATTACAGTAGTCATTGGAGAAAGACCTGTTTTGTCACCCTTTGAGAGGGAGTCCCACTGCCAGTGAAGGGAAGACTTTTGGCTTGCAGTATTAGAGCGAGTGTGTTTTTCCCTATTTTGGTTTCGCCAATTCTTCTGCTGTTTGGAGCGGATTGGGCAGACAGTCGGTGGTGGACAAGATCCTTCCGGGAGGCAGGCAACGGGTCCTTCAACTTCTAGAAATAACTGTAAGTCGTGACCTAAAAGCCAATTCTTCATTTTCTCTAAAACAACTCATTTTTTATGTCTTACATATGGTAAAGTAAATTTCCAAAAGTTAGGGTATCATAAAATTCTTGTATATTCTTTTCCAAAATAAAGAATGCAACATTTTAGGATTTCTGTCATTTGAAAAGCAAGACCATTTCTTACACTACAGTCTATTTGTAATATTTCTTAGCACTGTGAAAATGCCCTCTTTCGGTTAAAGGAAAGACGGTCATTTCGTATTTCGGCCATTTTGGTTGTTCCGTTTGGCAGGTAGCCATCATGAATTTCGATGCAAGTTGTGTATTTTTGTGTTATCGATATAACGATATTGTGAAGATTTATTGTGATGGTATATCACATTAATACTATATATTGCTTTTTAGTAAATAATGAACTACTTGTTCTAGTAATGTTTGGTAATAAGGGATAAATCAACATCGATATTAAAATAGTGATTAAATATTCAAAACACTAAAACAATGTTATTTGAACTGTTTAGGATAATAATACTTTGATAGGATGTTTGTTTATTACTGGTTATTAATTACATTACAGCCGTTTAAGGTGGTTTTCAACCATACATCGTGTGTGCTAGCGTTTCTTCACTGGTCGTGGATGGTGTTGTCCATACGTCATCAAGAACCTCATGAACCTCATCGACCATAGTTTTCGTTTCAGCCACGATTTCACAACTCCGAGTATACACCAAGGACACTTCACTCAACCCTCAACGCTTCGTTTCGTTAATTTCATGATGATCGGACAATGGTCGGTTAGAATAATTTATATGTATATTTAAATAATCGGCTTTTTTGGATTAACATTATCAAACCAGATATATTGTACATCACTTTTACTCTGTTATGGAGTAGTTTAAACCTCATTAATGAATTAGTTGTATATTTACTGGAATTGTATACTTTATTCATGTTATTTTTGTGAAAATTTCAAGTGCAAGTTTCAGGCAATTTATTTACATGCTGAATTAAATCTCAGACCTTGAAACTTAACGATTTATCCGAATCTGTCTTTATTTGTGTATCGCCACGTAAGCTATCAACTACAACAATGTGACACTGATAATAATGTATGCTATGATACTTTTGTGTTAGGATTTGTGAGATATAGAATCCATTTTGATGTTACTTTTGCAATTTAAGGTCACGTTCTAGTACTAGAAATCAAGTAAATATCAACTTGGTTATCCATTAATAATTGAAAGTGTATAAGTTTATATTGAGAGCATGCAGGCCTACTCCCAATTATAGGCACTACACTCTCTCTCTCCTTAAAAAGAAAAAAAAAAGCGTGAATTTTAACTCCCATGGAGTTACGTCAAGAAATCACTTGTTTAGGAGTGAATATCGAGTGCTCTTTAATAGAAAAGTGTTGAATCCACGTATTCGCATTCCCCGTGAAGTCACGTCAGTGATCACTCTTTTTTGTTGTTGTTGTATTTTTATAGAGATGAGGTATAAAATCATGTAAGTAAAATAGTTTAGAGTGTTCAAATTCACTTTGATTTAATCCCTTGCGGCTGAAACTGACCGAAATTTTGAAAAAAAAATGAAATCAATTTGTTTTTATACATGTAGATAGTCCTAAACACTCCATGATCCATCAGGAGTGGGTCTACTCTCTTTCTAGATGTAAGAAATTGTTCATAGATAACCAAGTTGACCTTTACTTGACCTTCAGTATCAGAATAGACCTAAACTTGCAAAGATAACATTAAACATGGATGCTACGCCTCACTAAATCCCTGAGTACAAGTATCAGACAACATTATTGGACATAGTGTGTAGCCTATACTTTCGTCGCATCACAGGTTGCATATACATGCAAGATGAACAACACTACTAGAGTTCGGTATCAGCGCGCATAGACAATTAGTACGTAGATCAGTTTACACATTCTTAAGTAAGTTGTCTTGCTGTGCTAAATGTGGCTACAAGCGGCCCTTCTGATTTGCTGAAATTGTTCAGAGACCACATGGGATCACAAATAAAACAAAAAAAACCTTGTTTTAAACAGAACTTTTTAAAGTTTTCTAGCTAAACAGGACTTTAAAATGGACTATAACCAAGGAGTTATCACAGAACTCCTTGTTATAACAGCCCTCTCTCGAATGACATGTATTTCATGCCTTGTATGAATTATTGTTTTCTCATTGATATTTTGTGTTAGCAAGAGAAAGAAAATACTGACTATATCACACTGAACCTTAGAGAGAAAGTTTAATAACTTCTTGTATTATATCAAGTTGTCTAAATTCACGTATATGTTTTCTTTTTATTACACTACTGTAAAATTGTAATACTACACAAGGCCATGATACAAACCTGTTTGTGGTATCGTGTTAAAATATGTTTCGTGATCGATGAATGAATCGATAATTCAGGTCCAGATGCATAATAATCAAAATAGACTTATTGTTGAGAAAATACATATTCACCATTATCATTAACACAACAGTGCACATAAATGAAGATTGATATGCATGTTCCTAAGAAAAAGATGCATTCCTTCGAAATCATTTTCCATCATGTCTGATATAGCCATGAAATGCTGTGAGAACTGATGTTATGAATGATTAGTTTGTCATAAAAAAGACATTATATATTAACGCAAATTGTATGAACGTGGAAAGTTCTGTTTCATTTTACTAAAGATGGTAAGTAGTGTATTTTGCCATGTAATTTCACTTTGTATAATTATTTCATATTATAAAACATCTTGTAACATGTACCTTATACTTCGGTTTTACCATGTAATCTCACTTCGCATATTTCATGATATTATAAAACATATTGTAAACATGTACCGTATACTTCTATTTTACCATGTAATTTCACTTTGCATACATTTCATGTAATACAATACTAGGAGTGTATTTTAATCCACACAACTACGGTTCAATATAAAGTATTATAATTCGCGATTCATGAGGAGATATCAGGCATATCTCATTCATGACTATTCATGGCGCAAAAAATTATTAGACACAATGGTCCTGATATATGGAACTCACTACCTGGAAATGTAAAATCTGCCTCTTCTCATTTTTCTTTTAAAGCTCTAATGAAGAAACATCTGCTGCTAAATTACAACCATGAATGATTGCTTTGAATATCGACCCCTGATTGTCCTGTATCCCTTGTTATCCTTAAACCAAACTCAATTTCCCTCCATACAATTACATTCTCTGCAAAACCATAATCCCCAGCTATATGCACTTTACATCAGCGTACTCACGGCACAGATATATGCAATTCCCTTAAAATTATATTATGGCGAGTTATAAGTGAATCTCAATGTATGCAATTTTCTTAAATTTACAATATGGCAAATTATTTCAATATATATCTCCTGAATCCTCATCTATACACATGCAATTCTGGGCTACTATCGTCTTAAGCATTTGCTTATGATAGTTTTGCCCTCTGCATTTTGTAAATAATTGTACCTACATCATCAAATGTTTTATATATAATTATATATCTATACTCACTGTATTATTGGTACGTGTATATATATCACTGTAAGATGGTTTGAATTCATGATGTAACACTCAATTATTTCTATGTAAGTTTATCGCCTCATCCTTTATATGTTACGTTTGAAAGCAACTGTTGTTTACATTGATTATGAAATAAATGCAGAAAAGCATCTGCAAACAAGCAAACATATCTCGATCTGAATTTGATAAATTGTGGAAAGAGAATGAATACAAAATGAAGAAAATCAAGATATAGGCCTTAATAATCAAATGATAAAGTATAGAAATGACGTGACTATTAAACCTACTACTGATTATGCTAGTAGGTAATGTATAGCAATGATCACTACAAAATCACTACAAAATCACCACTTTTATACAAAGAAAACAAAGGATAGAGATATTCGTTGTCTTGTACCCGCTTATGCCGAAATACAATATTACTTATTTATTCTGTATTTCATAGAAACAAATATCCGAATCATGTAACATGTGTGACGTCACTCTTACCCAGGAGATAATGGGTACCTGTTAGGATTGCCTAAAGTCAATGTGACTGGGCTTTTTATCTCCATTACCCTACATGCATGTATGTGAACGGTGCAAAATGGTAGGAATGCTGCCTAAGGAGTGGTGTGTGTGTGTGTGTGTAATTGGGTTTTTACAGACGTGTATCAATCAGGGGGTCTGCTCGCTAGTCATAAGGACCGCTATTCATAAAAAAAAATTATTCATAAGGACCGCTATTCATAATAAGACATAAGGGTTGCTATTCATAAGGGTAATTATTCATAAGGACCGCCATTCATAATAAGACATAAGGATCGCTATTCATAATATGGAAAGAGGGTCGCTATTCATAATACCAAATCAGGGTCGTTAATCATAAGGGTCCCTATTCATAATACGAAAATAGGGTCGCTATTCATAAAGGTCGCTATTCATAAAGGTCGATATTCATAAAGGTCAATATTCATAAAGGTCAATATTCATAAGGGTCGCTATTCATAATCGAAGAAGAGGGTCGCTATTCATAATCACAAAAGAGGGTCGCTATTCATAATCACATAAGAGGGTCGCTATTCATAATCGGAGAAGAGGGTCGCTATTCATAATCGGAGAAGAGGGTCGCTATTCATAATCACATAAGAGGGTCGCTATTCATAATCGGATAAGAGGGTCGCTATTCATAATCACAAAAGAGGGTCGCTATTCATAATCACATAAGAGTGTCGCTATTCATAATCAAAGAAGAGGGTTGTCATTTAAATCAAATAAGAAAGGGATATGGAGGAAGGACAACCCAAGGCCCAACGGTATTGTATTTAAGAAAGCTCTATACAATGCATTTCCGGTTTTTGTCAAATATATCCCTATTTTCTAAAAAAAGTGAACTATATTTATCAATACTCCCCACACTTTGAAAGGCGCTTTGCCAGTGCCTTAAGAATTAAAAAAAAACGATGTCTAATCCATACATCTACGTGGGAGGAGAAGACCCCCCCCCCCCCCCATCCACACACCCACATACACTCAGACATGTGCTTTGTTTTTAATATTGGAGTGACATTGCCACACCTATTTTACAGTTAGGGGAAGTACTGGTTGCCTATTTATGTACCCTTTTCGTTCTTTCTTTTTCTTTTTCCTCCTCTCTCTCTCTCTCTCTCTCTTCCTCTTTCCTTCCTTTTCCAGCTTCTTGTTTCTGCATGGTTTTCTGCAAGACATGGACCTCTTGCTTGTACTCTTATTTCCTTATGTAAACTGTTTACGTAGATTTATCATGGAATAATTATTGTCATGCCTCTTTATTCTCAATGTGTTAATATATTTTTGATACATGTGCATTAATATATTTTTCTGTATTCATTCTTATCCATCACGTGCAGTTTTTTATGCTTGAAATTGGGAAATCAGATTGTAACACAATTTGTATCCTTGTTGCATGACAATAAATGAATGATTGTATCATCCAGATCCTCCCATTTCTCAACTCCTGTGAAAACCTAATCCTTAGCCTTTATCTCAAGTTCCAGCAATCGTCCATTTGGGGGGAGATGAGGGGAAAGTTGGGCGGGGAGGGGGGGGGATTCTCGTAGGGGGTAGTTGTCCTGGAGATTAGTTGTAGGGGTAGTTGTCCGGATACGGGCTTAGAAATTGCCGCGAAAAAATTGTTTTCGTTTTTATTTTGGGGTGGGATAGTAATATTTTCATAATACGTGATTTTAGTAACGTACAATTCATTGGCATCTACCGTTTTTACAGTGTGCCCCTGTTTATGGGCATGGATGGGAATGAAGTATGCCCTCCCACGGTTGGGACTTTCAAATTTCCCCGAGTTAAAAATCACCTCTCAGAGCATTTGAGTAATTACTAACTTATTAATTTCATTATATTCTTTGAAATCTTTATTTCGGTCTTCCTTATCATAATCTTAACAAAAATCATGACAAAAATTATCACCATGTTGATCGATCGTGATCCTATGAATAATAATCATCATGGTCATCCTCCTCCTCCTCCTGATCATATTATTTGATCATGTCATTTATTGAAGGTGAATTATTGCGGGGGGATGATACAAGCCAATCCTACAGGCCACCCCCCCCCCCCCAATTACAAGGGCATGCGCATCATGTATTTTCTATGTTTGTTTGATCTTAATTCAATTCTATCAAATTTATTCCCATTTCTTTATACTGTAAAGCATATTGGTTGTATGTAAACAACCACAGGACCAACGGCTTTAACCCTAATAGAGCCGGGTTATTTAGACCCATCTCACAGCCGGGGGTGGGGGCTGATTCCGCCCCCTAAGATCTCGGCCGTCCACCGCGCATTCGCAACGAAAATCGGCATACACGTCGCCAACCACGTAATCTACAAAACTGTATAGTCAATTTCTCCGAAAAATTTAATAACTAATTAATTATGCTAATTTCTGCATAAAATTAATTTGCTCTAATTAATTAAATAAAGCCCCAAAACTGCTAATTTTTGGTATAGAGACTCTTTGTCAGATTCTGATCAAATAAACCGGTAAAAATCCTTTTTTTCTTATGTTTTTTATTGTTTTTTCGATGGAATTTGTCGGCGACACTATTTTAATCCTAAACAACATAAAATTAATTGTTTTTAAACAGTAAAAGTAAAAATAATGAAACATTTATGAATTTTAGCTGGAAACACATTTTGGATTGGATTTGTACACGAAATCACGTTTTTGAACAATTTTGGGTCTGACATGCACTTACGAAATGTTGGGTAACTCCGGAACCGCGCACGCGGACATCACAAATTTGGTCTCAAAAGTTGCGCAAGACTTGAAAGAAAAAAGTAGTGAAGCGGCGTGGTGACTGCTTTTCGCGATGCGAACATACTCGCGAAACGTCGAGGGGGGGGGGGGGGGGGGAATCCGCCCCCCCGGGCCTATTAGGGTTAAGTCCTCTCCGAGGGACTTGAGGTTAATGCCTTACCAAAGGACATGAGTGCATCCTGGTTTCAAACACGCATCCTTCAGTTACAAAGCCACTGTTCGACCTCTGAGCTATCTCGCCTATCTCTGAGGATTATGGACATGATAGAACAACACCTACTACAGCACCCCCCCCCCCCGCCACCCGCACACAGACTATGCCATTTATGAATTGCTTTGACGAAAATTGTCAGTACTATGCAGGGAGGGGGAGATTCCCCCATAGAGTTGTTAGGGGTATGTAACTATATGGTTTTCCCCCTCCCGCGCGAAGTGCGAAAGCTCTGACGTTTTATAGCAAATCTGAGATAAAGATAATGGCTCGTCGCAATACTGCACTGTATGTAACAGGGGTGGGTACATGGAGAGGGGGGGGGGGGGCGGGGGGTCCCTCTGAAGTTTTGTAGCAAATTTGAGAGAAAGATAAAGGCTCGTACATGTAGCACCTCCTTTTAGGCGGAAAGTTAGTTCGACACCCACGCAATGATGCACTGCATGTATCAGGGGTGGATGCATGGATGGGGAGTTACTTCCCCCTCCCCGCGGGAAACGCGAAAACTGACGCAAATTTCGTAGCTTTTATCGTTCTCTTCCTCCGCTTCCTCACGCTTTTTCGCTCTCGCCTGTTTTTAAGGGGTGTATTTGTTTCATCGCCCGTCCCCATATTGGCTCGACACAGCCGTGGGGTGTCTAGATCCCATCCAATATTATTATTTTTGTTCTTTCATATTTGAGTGTTCATTGAACAATGAAAATCATATTTTATTTTGACAAATAATCCTAACCCTAACCTATTCTTCGATTATGAATAGCACCCCTCTTTCGTGATTATGAATAGCGACCCTCTTCTTTGATTATGATTAGCGACCCTCATCTTCGATTATGAATAGCGACCCTCTTCTGTGATTATGAATAGCGACCCTATACTTCGATTATGAATAGCGACCCTCTTCTCTGATTATGAATAGCGACCCTCTTCTTTGATTATGAATAGCGACCCTCTTCTCTGATTATGAATAGCGACCCTCTTCTTCGATTATGAATAGCGACCCTCTTCTGTGATTATGAATAGCGACCCTCTTCTCCGATTATGAATAGCGACCCTCTTCTCCGATTATGAATAGTGACCCTCTTCTCCGATTATGAATAGCGACCCTTATGAATATTGACCTTTATGAATAGCGACCCTTATGATTAACGACCCCGATTTGGTATTATGAATAGCGACCCTGTATCTGTATTATGTATAGCGACCCTTATGACTTATTATGAATAGCGGCCCTTATGAGTAATGACCCTTTTCTTCGATTATGAATAGCGACCCTCTTCTCATATTATGAATAGCAATCCTTATGAATAATGCTCCTTATGAGTTTATGAATAGTGACCCCCTTTTTGCTTTATGAATAGCGACCCTACAGGTATAGGAAATTACACGTTATGACTAGCGGTCCTTATGAGCCACTGATCCTTATGACTAGCGGTCCTTATGACTAGCGAGGTTACCCCATCAATCAGATATGATTATTTACGTCTGGGGACCGACCTTTAACGTCACCATCCAAAAGACGTGACTCAGTCTCGAACCTGGGTCCGCGCTGAATCAGTTTATAACTTCCACTGTTAGCTGGATTACAGTCGCACGCCACAACGCCCAGTTAAGGAGTGGAGATGGTGCACACAATTTATATGCAGGCTTGAAATCCAATGACCAGGGATAATAGTAAAATAACATTGTAAAGAGCATTTAAGTATTAACGTAATGCGCTCTATAAAATAATGTAACATATTATCATCATCATCATCATCATCATCATTAATATTATCATTGTCATTATTATTATTATTATTATTATTATTGTTGTTCTTGTTGTTTTCATACATTTTCTTTTCTATTTTTTAATCTTTAAATAAACAATAAGTACCAGTTTCATTGCAAAAAAATTAGAAATTCTATGTTTGTACATGTATTTGTACCAATTTTAAAATAGCGAGTTGGAAAGCGCGTCTCTATTTTTGTCTTTATACTGTTTCGTTTTGTATAATCAAGTTGTGTGAAATTAAGAAAATAGAATTAAATTGCCACCTTAGGCCTACATGATCTCCTCATAATTATTAGCATGATCAATGTAGGGTGGGGCTTTAATATTCACATGGTCAAAATCACTCCAAATAATTTGATCACTTTTCTTACATTTTCAGGGACATTTTGTTACATTCCAAGCCAGATTAGGAAACCATTCAACCAGTGGTGTAGCTACAGGGGGCATGAGAGCACGCCCTCCTCGAAATGACGAAGAAAAAAGAGAGAAATAAAAGGCGATAAGAAAAAGAGAGAAAGGGAAAGAGGGAATGGTAAAACGATGATGAAAATAGACGTCTGGACCCCGTTCAGAATCCTCCCCCAAATCAGCGGCCTTGTAAATTTGTATTTCCATTTCCGAGTAGGCCGGTACCCAAGTGATGTCAGTTCCCCCTCATTGGTTGGACTCATGCTACCTCCTATGAATTCAGCCATACAATCATTACCATATTCATAATCTACTTCACAGAAGGAGAGTACTGTTTATGTGGAAGGGGGATGGAGGAGGAAAGAGAGGGGAAAGAGAGAGAGAGAAAGAGAGAGAGAGAAAGAGTGAGAGAGAAAGACAGAGAGAGAGATAGAAAGAGAGGGAGAGAGAGGGGGGGGGGGGTAGAGGGGAGAAAAAAGAAATAGGAGGAGAGAGAGAGAGAGCCCATTACACATTATACGATTAGTCAGCGATCATGGCGATCCGATTTTGGAAGAAAATGTAATCTAGAGCATAAGATACAGAGAGAGAGAGAGAGAGAGAGATCAAACAAATAATTTGTATATTCTACTATTAGTCATCATTATCATTAGGTTGTATTCATGCCATTCTAAAGGATATCAAGGTAATTAAAATGGATCTATAATCTACTATGACATGCGATCTATGGTGAAGCCTACATCAAGCTGTCGCCGTCAGTACAAAATATTGGGAAAGTGATGAATACAATACCGTCATTAAGGGCAAAGGTACGAAGCGATCACTGGGAAAAACCCACTTCTATAAATAGGACGCACCAACAATGCATGAATATTGTATTGGCGGAGGTCCTTTACATGCTAAACAAGTGTAAACACTGGTTAATATACTGTGCCTGCATGCGTATTCGAGTTTTCACTTGAACAGAGATAATATATACTGTAACTTTCTTGAAAGTCATTTTTTTTTAATGAAGGATAATTTATCAACAAACAAGACCACTTTTGGAGACTTGGTCAGGGTTGTGTGACATTTGCTTACTGCCTAATTTCAGAAAATTCACAGAACCTCTGCCAATCAGATGTTAGGCCTCTGGTAGAATACGCAGTCCCTGCGTGGCACCCGGGCCTTTGAGAATAGTATAAGGACCTCGATACATATTATGAGAATGCCCTGCAAATCACACAAGTGAATCACTTGAGATAAGGAGACAATTGATCAATGCGCCAGATTCGCCAACGTGGTTGCCTCCCCACAGACAGAGTACAATATCACGCAGAAGAATTTCTCCCTATGCTCAGCTCAGATGTAGAACCGAACGATATAGACTAAGCCCAATCCCATACCTTGTAAGGTTGCTAAATGAATCTTCAATTTCAGGATCCATTGTTAGACTTTGAAGACTCTGTAGTGTTTTATACAATATATTCGAGCTCTCTCTCTCTCTCTTACACACACACATACACACACACACACACACACACACACACACTCTTCTCACCTCTCTATATTGTTCCCTCTCCCTCTCTCTCTCTCTCCATGCTCTCAACTGCTTTATATCTCTGTCCCTTTCTCATCTTATTTCTCTCTCTCTTCTCATCCTCTCTTCCATACTCATTACACTGTCTTCCCTGCCCAGACCATGAGATTTGTTCACAGATAAACATGATGATGCAAAGACTATGGCGTCTTTGTATATTGTATTCTTAAAATAATTTATTAGTTATGTTCGCTCACTGTATGTCGCATTAACTAATGCTTTCAACAGTACTTTAATTAGAATTTTTATTATATCATTATGAAATACGGTATAATGGTGATTATCACATTTTGTCACAATATCCGCATATACAAACACTAATGTACAAAGTTACTTATACGCTCACAATCTTCGTTTCGTCCGGCTTTTCCTTGGTCTTTATTCTTCCATTCTCCTGTCTATTATGTATTGCCTATTTCATCCGACTCTGTCACCTTCTTTTTGATCCTTTCGCTTTCTTATTCTTCTTCCTCCTCCTCCTCTTCCTCCTCCTCCTTCTGTTCTTCCTATTCTTCTCCATCTTCTTTTCTTCTTCTTCTTCTGATGATTGTGCTGGTATACGTGTGAAAGAATAGACAAGAAAATGAATACGTGAGAAAGAATTTTGTTTCCGATAAAAAAGATTGATTTTTGTGGCACATTTTGAGGATAGGCC
Organism: Heliocidaris erythrogramma; assembly: GCA_025617745.1. Lineage (NCBI taxonomy): Eukaryota > Metazoa > Echinodermata > Echinoidea > Camarodonta > Echinometridae > Heliocidaris > Heliocidaris erythrogramma. The sequence continues at coordinate 10,685,813 of CM046873.1, read as the reverse complement.
TAACAGTTATAGAGACAGGTTGGAAGAATTAAATCGCTATGAGGTCAGGTGATATACCTAGATGGTGAGAAAGAAAGAAAAATGAAAAACATGGACAGTATGTGAAATGAGTGTGGATGTAAAAAGAGATACATGTACTGTATGAAGGTACAAGGAAGAGTGGTTATGCATGGATTTTTGTTATACACCCCCCCCCCCCCCCCCCCCGTTACTCTTTTCCACGGGCTAAGCGGTAAAATACAACTTCCTATCGGAGAGTGAAAAAGAAAAGGAGAGAGAAAGATGGAGATTATATTTTCATGAAATTACCTCATCAAACATAAATAATATCTATATTCTACTATAAGTTATCATTATAATTAGGTTGTATTCATACTATTCTAAAGGATATCAAGGTAATTAAAATGGATCTATAATCTACTATGAAAGACAATCCATCGAGAAGCCTATATCAATCTGTCGCCCTCAATACAAAATATGGGGAAAATGATGAATACAATACCGCCATTTGGGTCAAAGGTATAAACGAAGCGATCATTGGAAAAACCCACTTCTATAAATAGGACGCACCAACATTGCATGAATATTGTATTGACGGACGTCCTAAACAAACTTGCATGCGCATTCGAGTTTTCACTTGTACTGTTATGTATGACGTCTGAATCAAGACTATTATGTACGAAGCCTGGATAGAGGCTTTTGGTTTTTGGAAACGATTAAAAGACATGAAATGTCCGAGCGCCTCGATTGTGTCTTCATTGAAGGTTAAACGTTGATGCCCCAAGTACAACCATGTCACAAACATAATATTGGCGACGAGGATTCGGATTGATTAGTTTGGTTGCCGCAGTTTGCTGAAAAAATACTGGAAAATAGTTTTTTTTCCAGCGGAGAGCGACATCTTTGCATGTGTGTTGGAACGCCAGATGTCATCAGCCCTAACTTTAGCTGCGCAGTACGGTATGTCTATGAACGCTTTTGCAGTACCGGTACAGCACAGCTAGCGAGTGAGTACTTCTATAACTCGTATTCAGCAGATTAACCGAACTAATGAAGTTAGCCTGTTATTAATGAAACTCTTTTGCCAAGAGCTCCATGCAGCCATTAAATCGTACTTGGGTCAATGCCTTCCATTATTGCCTTGCACCATTAACTTTAGCCACAGTTGAGTTGGTGAATGGTGATTGTGCCAGCCATGCCAGCCTGACTTTCAGTAGTTTCACCTTTACGATTATTCAAGAATCAAAGTAAGGTCCAGCCCAGCCCATGCAAGATGCAGCCTAAGTTCCAGCCTAGCTCAGTTGGTCAAAGCCCTGCCCTGTTCCAGAATCCAGGTTCCTGCAACTAGATCTACTGCAGCGTAGACTAGATGGGGAAGTGTTCATAGCCTGAAGTTGAAGTTGTTGCTTCATTATTTGCATTCAACCGTGAACTAGAAGTAGGACCAGGAACCAGTTAGTTACAGTGTCGGCTCATATTCGCAATTTGTACTAGCAACCCAGCCAAGCATGCCAAGTGAAAGCCAGCTGTGCTCATCATGAATTGATGGTGGAATTGATGGTGATATTGATGCAAACACATAAACATTCAAAAACTCATTTGACATTATTGCCCATTGTCATGCTATTGAAATACATGCACGTCCATGACTGAAGTTTGATTCAAGTGTAATGTTTTGGTAACAAAGTATATTGCCATAATCAGATGCTATATTTGTTTAGATCCAGAGGAAAATTTTGGAGTATGTGGGCTTACATGTAAGTAGGTCTATATCGATGTTTTAACATCAATTTCAGGTCTTGCATTGTATTAACAGTATTAATATTTAGATAATAGTTACAACAGGTCTAGTCTTTGCAGTCTAGTCCAGGTTTGAACAGTTTGATCATATAGTAGGTTGTAAATTGCTTCTCTAAATAAGTTGTATATTTCAGTATGTGGTAAAAGTACAAGTGGGATAAAGTCCAACATTTATGCAATTTTTATTTCTTTTCCACAGCATACATTTTGCCTGAAGTATTTTATGCGAGTTACAGTATAATTTTTGCCAAGTGTTTGTTTGTTTTGCATAGATTTTAGACAGTGAGTGTTCATTACAAGCTTATTAAATGTTCCTTACATAAAGACATGGCAACACAGCAAATGTTTGGTAATGTCCCTCAGTTGGACTCGGGGTATAAATTTGAAGAATGGACAGAGGTTCTTGAGTCATGGTTTATAGCTAATGATATCACAGCAGATGTAAAGAAGAAAGGTATTTTCTTATCAGGATTAGGAAGTAAATCCTACGCCACATTACGTGCATTGTTGCAGCCTAGCAAACCAGTTGAAAAAACTTACACAGAATGTAAGGATACCCTGTCAGAACACTTTGCCCCTAAACCAACTGAAATAGTCCAAAGGTATAGGTTTTATACTTGTATTCAAGAACCACATGAAACAATCCCGCAATTTGTTGCTCGTTTACGGCAGATGAGTGAAGGATGCAAGTTCAAGGAATTGAATAATATGCTTCGGGATCGTCTCGTAGTTGGTTGTAAGGACAAAGCTACACAAAGAAAGCTTCTTGGAGAATCAGAACTTACATTTGATAAAGCTTTGAAAATAGCCATAGCCATGGAAATAGCAAATAGAGATGTTGAACAATTGCACTCCAATGACATAGGTAGTGAAGTCAAAGAGGTTCACAAGCTAAGAACCGCGCAGGTGAAAGAAAAGTCTTCAAGCAAGTGGAAGTTTAAGTCTCCGGTGAAGGAAAAGCCTGCAGGTCAGGGAACTGACAAGAAATCTAAGTGTTGGCGTTGTGGATCGACAAAACATGTTCCGCAATCCTGTCCGTTTCAGAGAGAGAAATGCTTTCTATGCCAGGAAATTGGACATACTAAAAGCCAATGCAAAGCAGTGAAAGAGTTCCGAGCGAAACACGCATGGAAAAAGAAACCACAACAGTCGCATCATTTGGAGAATGATCAAGTGCCACAAGTGGCAGAAGAGGAACATTATTTTGGTGATAATTTAAGCCACATTGAAGGTGCTATGCTAAACAAGATCGCAATCCCGCCATACCAAGCTTCAGTATTGGTAAATGGTAGATGCCTTCAAATGGAGGTAGATACAGGCAGCCCCTGGACACTTATGTCAGCAGAGACATTCAGTCTTTGTGGTGATCAGTCAGACTTGGATCAGTCAAATGCCATGTTGAGGACATACACTGAAAACAAGGTACCAATTATTGGAGAAGCTACCGTTGAAGTTCAGTTTCATGCTGATCAAGCCCCTAAGAAATTACCCTTGATAGTGGTTGAAAAGGGGATAAGCTTGTTAGGTCGTGATTGGTTTGAGGAATCGACTGTGCCACTGATCCAGGTGCCAAGCGTTCAGCAAGCCCCAAAGCCAGATGACAGTGTAAACAATGTACAGAGTGTACTTGATGAAATGCTCAAGAAGCACAATGACGTGTTTGACTGTTCGAAACTAGGCAAGTTGCAAGGTTTTCAAGCAAAGGTCTATCCTCTTGAAGCTACCAATGAAGTCCATTTCTATAAGGCTTCGCCAGTTCCTTACGCAAATAGGCGTAAAGTTGATGATGCCCTAGATGATCTGTTGGATCAAGGAGTAATAGAACCAGTGAAATTCAGTAATTATGCCTGCCCCATTGTGGTTGTGAACAAACCAGATGGTAAAGTCAGAGTCTGTGGTAATTACAAACTCACAGCAAACAAGGTTCTGAAATTGGAGAAGTATCCAATACCTTCCTTAGAGGACATGCTTCAAGATTTGGAAGGAGGTCAAAAGTTCACAAAGCTTGATCTCTCTCACGCATACCACCAAGTTGAATTGGACCCAGAAGCAAGACACTACACTACTATCAATACCCACAGAGGATTGTATCAGTACACCAGATTACCTTTTGGTATAGCCAGTGCTCCAGCATTGTTCCAGAGAACAATGGAGACACTTGTAGGAGATATTCCGATGTGTCGTCCATACCTCGATGACATCATAATCAGTGGTAAAACAGATGAGGATCATTTGTTCAATCTAGAAACTGTACTCAAACGTCTGAAGGACAATGGTCTACGTTTGAAGAAGGAGAAATGTGTTTTCCTTCAAGAGAGTGTCCAGTATCTAGGTCACCAGATAAATCGAAATGGTATTAGCCCACTGCCTGAGAAACTGGAAGCCATTCAACAGGCACCGCGTCCAGTCAATCAGACACAATTGCAAGCCTATATTGGTCTGCTTGGCTACTACAGGAGATTTATCCCTAGTCTCAGTGCAGCGATAGCGCCTCTTACAGAGTTGTTGAGAGCAGAGTATGCTTCTACAAAGAGCACAGGAAAAAAGAGAAGTCCTGATGAACCAGACCCAAAGTTCAAGTGGACTCAGAAACAGGAGGATTCTTTCCAGAAGTCAAAGAAGCTCCTGCAACACCAAAGTGTTTTGGCACACTTTGACTCAAGCAAGCCCGTCTTGTTGCAAGTTGATGCTAGTCCGTATGGACTTGGAGCAGTGATTAGTCAGGAGGATCCTGATGGTCAAGAGCATCCAGTCGCATTTGCATCAAGATCCCTATCAGACAGTGAAAAGAACTATGCACAGTTCGAAAAAGAAGGATTGTCTGTCATCTTTGGTCTGAAGAAGTTCCATAAATATCTATATGGAAGAAAATTCACTATAATCACAGATCGCAAGCCCCTACTTGGCGTATTTGGACAAAAGCCAGCAAGTCCGATGGCTTCAGCGAGACTGTCAAGATGGCACATGATCTTATCCGCATATGATTATGCAATTGTCTACAAAGAAGGAAAGAGACACCAGAACGCTGATGGGTTGTCTAGATTGCCAGTGCCTTCAACTGAAGCAAGTAAATGGCCAAATGAGGACTTAGCAGAGTTGAGTGATCTGCAGCCAGGAAGAGTCAACGTGTTGTTTGACATGGACTCGAGACCAGTTGATGCTTGTGAAGTCAAACAAAAGACTAGCAAGGACCCAACATTGCAGAAGGTCAAGCATTACATTATGCAAGGATGGCCAAATTCTAGAAATCTGGATGATGAAGTTCGCCCATTTGCTCAGAAGAAAACCGAGTTGAGTTTAGAAGATGGTGTTCTTCTATGGGGACAGAGAGTTGTCATACCCCAGGATCCTGATCTGCGCAACAGGATAGCAGATGAGCTTCATGCTACACATCCTGGCATAGTTAAAATGAAGGTACTAGCTCGTTCATTTGTTTGGTGGCCCGGAATAGACAGATGTCTTGAACAGAAAGTTCGAACTTGTTCAGTGTGCCAGGAACATCAGAACAACCCTCAAGCAACTCCTATTCATCCTTGGGAGTTCCCAGAAAAACCATGGATGAGAATACACATAGACTACGCTTCAATTGAGAACCAAGATGTTCTAATTGTGGTAGATGCACACAGCAAGTGGATAGAAGCTGTTAGAGTGCCTCAGGCAACCGCTTCTGCTACAGTAACTGTTATGAGACGCCTCTTCGCTACACATGGGATTCCTGAAACGTTGGTTAGTGACAATGGGACTCAATTCATTTCAGAAGAGTTTACCAAGTTTCTCACTGATAACAACATCGAACATGTGCAAACAGCCCCTCACCACCCATCAAGTAATGGTTTAGCGGAGAGAGCTGTTCAGACAGTAAAGAGAGGTGTCAAGAAGACAAGTGGAAAGAATTTGGAGATGAGAATCCAAAAATTCTTGTTGACATACCGGATCACACCACAAGAAACCACCGGTACATGCCCCAGTGAACTTCTGTACAAGAGAAGGATTAGAAGCAGATTAGACCAAGTCCGTCCAGACTTGACAAGGACTGTGAAACGAAAACAATCTGCCATGAAACAGAGGTCAGACAACAGGACCAAACAGAGAAGTTACAACATTCAAGACCATGTTCTAGTGAAGAATTTCGCTTCTGGTCCAACATGGTTATATGGTCAAGTAGCTGAGATACTTAGTGAATCTATGTATATTGTGAAATTGACAGATGGTCGCATGGTCAGACGTCATGTTGATCACATTAGAGGTTACACTCCTGCTCATCCTGTTGATGCTCCACCCCAAGACCTTGAGCCGATGGAAGAAGTTCCAAGGCCAAACATTCCACACATTCCAGATAATAGAAATACTTCTGAGAATGTAACATCTACCCCAGATGAAACCTTGTCAAACCCTAGACAAGAGTCACATGAGAATAGTGATGCCCCTACAGTTTCAGTATCTAATACTGACACACAGGAAACTGCAAAAAGAGTATCACAAAGGAACAGAAAAACACCTGCAAAGTATGATGATTACATAATATATAAGTAGGTTAAAATCACGCACACACACACAAGAGAACAAAACAAAAATTCAGTTTTGGATTACATATATTAATATGGCAGTTTTAACTCATATCAAATAATTGATATTTATACCATTTATACTATCAATCAGAAACAGACAGTGCAAAACAGACAGTTTAAAAAATAATGTGACGGATAAAATATAACAAGGTACAAATGTATGTTGGAAGAGGAATAGTTTGCAAGATACACCTAATTGTATTTATGCCAAGTTGAACTATTGTAGATCACATTTTATCTTTCTTATTTTTGGTGTAAAACAGGTTTTTATTATTGGTATTGCATAAGGTGAAAAAAAAAAAAACCAAATATACATTATACACACTTACAGAAGTGCGGTAATTTTAGTGTCACATAATTGATCAAATCATTTTTCTTCAGCCATGAAAGCTAATTTTGTGCATTCATAACGGATGTTGATGTTTTAATAGTAAAAACGTGTATTGTTTTACATTTATGATGGAAATGTTTTTTCTATTTCTGATCATTCTTATGCCAGAAGATTACTTAGTTGATAACGGTTGCATCCAATCAGTTTTGTATCAAAGGGGAATATTCTTTATATTTTTCTTGTCATGTAAAATTTTCATGCATGAAGTAATGCATATGTTGAAGAATTTAAAGGAAGGGAAGTATTGTTCCTAAGGTCTCAATGAACGTTTGATTGGGTAATAGGTTGTTATACCAGTGGAGATATTTTGTTGTATTTAAATACATGTATCTGTATGCCATGTTGCTAGTCATGTTATGATGGAAAGGTTTTGACTAGATTCCTGTCGTGCAAAGGTCACATGTCTGTATAAGTATTTTGCAAGACACTTGGATTATACTGTTTTATAGATATACCATAACCTGCATATCACATCCGGGTAGATACAGGTATTTAATTTTTTTTTTTGGTACTGTGCTCTTTGCTAAAAGGGGAGGAATGTTATGTATGACGTCTGAATCAAGACTATTATGTACGAAGCCTGGATAGAGGCTTTTGGTTTTTGGAAACGATTAAAAGACATGAAATGTCCGAGCGCCTCGATTGTGTCTTCATTGAAGGTTAAACGTTGATGCCCCAAGTACAACCATGTCACAAACATAATATGTACAGAGATATATACAGTAATTTTCTTGAAAGACGGGTATTTTTTGCAATAAAAGATCCGTTCTCAACAAACAAGAGCTCTTTTTGAAACATGGTCTGGATTGTGTACCATTTCCTCTTTGCGTAATTTCAGATAATTCAGAACCGTGAAAGACTGTGATTATGGAATAGAGCTTGCTTGAATTACGAAGAAGTTGGATCATACATTCATTGTATCATTTATATTCATTGGGCATTAATTGGATATACAGTTCATGAGTTTGTTGTTTGTAACGAGTGAGAGATTAGTAACTTTTATCAATGGCTGAGAAGATTGAAGAAGAGAAAGTTCCGAGCTCTTCACAGAACCTGATATGTCCACTTTGTCTTGATATCTTCGACGATCCAACCCTCTTGCCTTCATGCGGACACACCTTCTGTCGGAAGTGTCTCAAGAAATATGACCTGTCACACCAGGATCTTGATCACATGGTTTGCCCTCTCTGCAGGAAGATCACGAAGCTGTCTGCGAACCGTGTCGATGATCTCCTCACCAATGTGACGGTCAATGGACTCGTAGACGATTACCACGGCGAATGTGGTGGGGTTAATGCAGTCCTTGAGATTCGTCCAAAATGCACTGCTTGCAAACTTCAGCAAGATGCTGTCTCATTCTGCAGAACATGTAATAACTACATGTGTGAGAAGTGTAACATTGGCCATGAGCAGCTAACATCAGTCTTTGAAGGTCATGAGATCTTATCCATACAGGATATCATCGAAGGGAACGTCAGCATTGGTCATTCCTCTGAGAAGTGCTCCACCCATAAACAAGAGAACAAAGACATGTTCTGTGAAGGATGTAAGGTGCACGCCTGTTTCAAGTGCGTGATCATCGGTCATCGTGATCACAAGATAAAATCTCATGAAGATTTTGAGATGGAATTACAGGAAGAGGTGAGGGTCCATTACATAAGTTTATATTGTCGCCTTCGTTTCAAGTATGAAAGCCATAAGTAAATAAATCATTTAACATTGAGGCTTCTGATATCTAATAAAGATTTATATGAGTAAACTATGAATTTTGTATTATCACTTTGAAGAGGGTGCGCGGTAAGCAATCGTGAAATATACCAAACGTGAATATTGTAAATTCAAATTACGATATTGATTGAATTGAAGTGAATTGAAGGTTTTATTATCAGACCGGCGAGGGAGCGATCTAGGGATTATGGCGCCATGGGCAAACAATGAAGTTACGCCCCCCCCCCCCCGAGTGCCCAAACTTATCGAGGTTATTGTACGAGCGAGGAAGTAAAGCGACCGAGCGGCAAACTTTTGCACTTTTGAACCCTAAAATAAATTTTTGTGCATATGATTTTACCCAGGAAATTTTGCAATTGACCACCACAATATTGAGCGGTAGAGAAGCTCGAATTTTATACATTGATAAGCGGTTTTCTATTCACTCACGTCTACAATCGGGAGCAAAACTAACAAAAACCCTATAGGCTTGAGAAAGAGTCGAGAAATGCAGCAAGGCTACCTGAAGTTGAGATTTCTTTCAAAAGTCTAAACTTTGCAAATGCTGTTTTATACAATATCCTATATTAGGGGCGCAATATTTAGCAGGAGAACTGGCGTAGCCAGAAGTTTTCAATAGGGTGGGGGGGGGGCAGACTTGAAGGAACCAACCGCGTAGCCAGGATTTCATTTTGTTGTGCGGCTGGGGTGGGTGTAGGGAGGGGGAGTTTCCCCCGCCTGCGCGAAGCGTGAAAGCTCTGGCGTTTTATAGCAAATTTGAGAGAACGATATTGGCTCGTAACACCTTTTTTAGGCGGAAAGTTAGCTCGACACCCGGACGGCTTTTCAATTATTTGGAGGTAGTATACTGCACTGTATGTTACAGGCGCGCGTGCAGGGAGAAGGGAGTTAAACCCTTCCCGCGCGAAAAGATAACGGCTCGTAGCGCCTTTTTAGGCTTTTCTCTCTCACTTCCCCCGCTTTTTCACCCTCGCTTTTTTTTAAGGGGATGAATAGGGGGCATGGCCCCCTTGTGCTCCCTGGCTACGCCTATGAGCAGGAGTCATATGAAACTTTAATATATGATATAGCGAGGAAAGCAATTACATCTTTCTTTTTTCAAATTTTGAATCCTTTTAAGCGTTTTAAGAACTATATACTGAGGGGGTGAAATCAGGATAGAAAATAATTGTGCAAGGGAGCAAAGTGACCGAGCTTTGGAAAATTTTCGCATTTCAAACCTTCAAAAATGAGATTTCTAGTGCATCTACCCAGCGGATATGGGGGAGCATAATCCGTAAGGATTATGATTTTTCTTAATTTCCCCCTTTTTTTTCTTTCTCTCCTTTGTGTCTTTTGCGCCCCCTCCAAGTGCCGCTTGGGGCACCTGCCCCTGCCCCCTAGATACGCCACTGAGTGAAGCGACCGAGCGGGGAAGGGGGGGGGGGGCTGGGTATGGTAGGGGATCTTTTTCAAAACTCTGTCTATGAAACTTGCATTTTATAGCATCCTAAAATTGTTTTTAAAGGGAAATTAACCTCAGCGTATGAATTAGCTTATTTTGAATGGTGTAGTATATGCCTCTTATTTGATACATGCAATTTCATGTAAAAACACAGGATATAGATATAAATCACTATTTTCCAGCCAAGTTATCGTCTGCTAGCAATAATAAGGGGGCTGCCATTACTTTATGTGTACACGAACATATTTTTCATCCCAAGTAAAATTTCCTTCATCGTTAACTTGTAATTGATTTTTAGAGGACAAATATATATTAGATAAAGTCACATATTCTGAAATGTAAGTTTAGTTTTATATATTTTTTAAAAGGTCTTAATTTGTTCATAAAAAATATACTTCATAAAAAATATACGTCAAGGACGGAGAATTGACGTCAAGGACGGAGACAATCGTAACAATACCAAAACAAAGCAAGGAATCTGCTTTACAGGATGGCTATTAGAACTCATGGGTCGTCAATTATCTAGGCCCATGGCCAATAACAATCGTAATACAATCAGAACAAAGCGACGTATCTGTTGTAAAGGTAGGCTATTATCAATGCATATGGTACCTAATGATCCGTGTCATGCACAAAATGGCAGCCTCCATGGAAAGACGTAGCAGACAATAGGTGCATCTAGAATATCACGTGGGGTTAATTGTCCTTTAATGAAAAGAAGGAATGCTCGGATCTATGCCAATGGAGGAACCCCTTAATTGAGAATAACAATGCGAGCGAACAAATTTTCTTCGATATATTTGCGTTGAAATTATGGCTTTTCTTATTTCATTACTTCTATTTCAAAATCAAACATAATGAGTTTGGATGATTATTAGTTTTAAGTTAATGTATCATAATTCTCATGTTTTTTATCCAAAAATATGGGGGGGGGGGGATGATAATACAGGCCATCCCCCTCCTCGATTTTTTTTATATATACCCCCCCCCCCCCCCCCCCCCGCCCCCACATCCCACCGGGATCAACACCCATGCATGACAATGATGACTATGAAATTATCATTTTCAACTGGAAGCAAGTTTATATTTTTCACTACTGGTCGACCTGCTACCGTTTTATTCTGTCAACATTCATTTTTAAGGTGAACGATCTTGTGCAGCGCTGTGCCTCCAAGAAATCAGAACTGGAGAAGAGCATTCAGAATGTGGAAGCACAACGCCATGAAGTACATGCTACCATACTGAAACTACGGGAAGATGTCAGCCAAGCCTATAGCGTCAAGGCCAAGCAGCTTGAAGAAAATCAGCGAATTCTCATCCACCAAATCGATGCATTAAAGTGTAGTTTCGATGATGATCTCGACGCCTTGAAATCAAACGATCGACAAAGGATCAAGAGTATTTGTAGTTCGATAACACTGGTGGCTAATGACAGACTGGGTCGTCTTGAGACAGATAGTCTGTCTGCTCATACCTTGCTTTGTGAGGAGCTGAATGACATGCTGAAGAAGGCTACTGATCACACTTCTGCAGAAGCCATAACGAAGAAAGCACAGAAGAAGAGGTTCAAGCCTGCAGATGATAATCGTCTTGATCTCGGGAACATCTCAGAATCAGATCCTGAGTTACAAGTCATTCAGTGTGTCGATCTACGGGGAGATATGTGGGGGATGACCAAGTACTCTGATGACAGTGTGGCTATTGGATATTATAATGCACGGGGTATAGATATCATTGATTCATCGGGTAATAAGCAGCAGTATGCAAACATACCAAGTGACATGATGTGTTATGATCTTGTGTTTCAACAAGACAGGTCGTTATGCATATCGACGGGTTACACAGAAGCACACATATATTCTCCCAATGGCTCCAGGAAATCAACCATCCACGTGACAAGCAATAACTGTTATCTCAGACTAAACAGAAGTCCATCAGATGAAATCCTCGTAGCTAACGGGGGAAATCAAGTCTATATTTATGACCCGACGGGAACCACACTCAAACACACTGTACAAACAAAACACAACAAGACGACCCAGGCATCAGCAACCAGGGAGGGTCTGATCGTCACAAGTTCTTGTGATATCGATCCTAGCGTAGTGACGGTCTATGACAGGGATGGGAATGCTGGTAAGCCTCTACAAGCTCCAAGCGATGTCTACCTGTATGCTGCCGTGGACGAGCAGGACAGGGTGTATGTAGCGAGTGTTGATCGTAAGAACGGTAACGTGGTGATCAGGCTCTATGACCTTGATGGTCTGAACCTGAAGGAGAGAGTCGAGTTCAATCCTCTTAATCTAACGTTAGGGTGTTCTTGGTGTTACTTGGTTTCCCTCTCTCCAGACTTGCTCGCTTTTGCTTGTGCCTATAAGTTGCATTTTTTCAAATTATCTTTGTAATCCAGAGTATCTCTATATAAACATTTGTGCGATGTTTACACGTCAGCTCTGCTTCAGAATTGTGCTCTATGTAATTCTATGTTTCATATTCCATTGTCATTATGTAATAACATACCTAATACTCAACAAAATGCTGTCTCTCGATAATTTCAAGTGCACGTATACATTTTTTGCAATCCAATACAGTGATAATAGCCGAGTTGATATTTTATGAACCTTCATCTTGTGCAAACTGTGATACAACGAAAGGATATTGTCATACACACAATGTCCAGGGAGATCTGATAATGATGTAGGCTATGATACTTTTGTGTAAGGATTGGTGAGGTATAGAATCCATTTCGATGCTCAAGTACGTATCAAGTACGTATCAACTTGGTTATCCATTAATAATTGAAAGTGTATAAATCTAGAGTGAGCGCATACATGCCTACTCCCAATTTATAGGCCCTCCTCTCTCTCTCTCTCTCTCCGTAAAAAGAAAAAAAAAAGAGTGAATTTTCACTCCAGGGAGTTACGTCAAGAAATCACTTGTTTAGGAGTGAATATCGAGTGCTCTGTAATAGAAAAGAGTTGAATCCCCCTATTCGCATTCCCCGTGAAGTCACGTAAGTGTTCACTCTTTTGTTGTTTTATTTATAGAGATGAGGTATAAAATCATGTAAGTAAAATAGTTTAGAGTGTACAAATTCACTTTGATTTAATCTCTTGCGGCTGAAACTGACCGAAATGAAATCAATTTTTTATACAAATATCCCTAAAGTCTAAACACTCCATGATCCATCAGGAGTAGGTCTACTCTCTTTCTAGATGTAAGAAATTGTTCATAGATAACCAAGTTGACCTTTACTTGACTTTCAGTACCAGAATAGACCTAAACTTGTAAAGATAACATTAAACATGGATGCTACGCCTCACTAAATCCCTGAAGTACAAGTATCAGACAACATTATTGGACATAGTGTGTAACCTATACTTTCGTCGCATCACAGGTTGCATGCACATGCAAGATGAACTACAGTACTAGAGTTCGGTATCAGCGCGCATAGACAATTAGTACGTAGATCAGTTACACATTCTGTGTAAGTCGTCTTGCGGTGCTAAATGTGGCTACCAGCGGCCCTTCAGATTTTGTAAATGATGGAAATTGCTGAAAGTTGCTTTTTCCGTAACAGAGCTGAATTTGTTCAGAAAGCACTTGGGATCACAAATAAAATAAATCACCTTCAACGAAAAGAACTAGACTAGGTTCTCTATTAGCTAAATATGACTTTAAAATGGACTATAACAGCCCTCTCTCGAATAACATGTATTTTATGCCTTGTATGAAAATGTTTTCTCATTGATTATATCAAGTCGTCTATATTCACGTATATGTTTTCTTTTTATTACACTACTGTAAATGGGTAATACTATACAAGACCATGATATAAACCTGTTTGTGGTGTCGTGTTAAAATAGCTTTCGTGATCGATGAATGAATCGATAATATTCAGGTCCAGGCGCATAATAATCAAAATAGACTTATTGTTGAGAAAATACATATTCACCATTATCATTAACACAACAGTGTACATAAATGAAGATTGACATGCATGTTCCTCAGAAAAAGATGCATTCCTCCGTAATCATTTTCTACCATGTCTGATATAACCATTAAATGCTGTGAGAACTGATGTTATGAATGATTAGTTTGTCATGCAGTACAAAAGACATTATTAACACAAATTGTATGAACGTGGAAAGTTTTGTTTCTTTTTACTAAAGATGCTAAGATGATAATATAAAACATTCTGTAAACATGTAACGTATACTTCTACTCTGCCATGTAATTTCACTTTGCATATTTCAGGATATTATAAAACATCTTGTAAGCATGTACCGTATAGCTATATTTTACCAAGTAATTTCACTTTGTATATTTCCTGATATATCTTGTAAGCATGCACCTTGTACTTCTGTTTTACCATGTAATTTCACTTTGCATATTTCAGGATAGTATAAAACATCTTGTAAGCATGTACCGTATAATTCTATTTTACCATGTAATTTCACTTTGCATACATTTCATGATATTATAAAACATCTTGTAAACATGTACCGTATAATTCTATTTTACCATGTAATTTTACTTTGTATATTTCAGGATAGTATAAAACATCTTGTTAGCATGTACCGTATAATTCTATTTTACCATGTAATTTCACTTTGCATACATTTCATGTACCGTATAATTCTATTTTACCATGTAATTTCACTTTGTATATTTCAGGATATTATAAAACATCTTGTAAGCATGCACCTTATACTTCTGTTTTACCATGTAATTTCACTTTGCATATTTCAGGATATTATAAAACATCTTGTAAACATGTACCGTATACTTTAATTTTACCATGTAATTTCACTTTGTATATATATCATGTAATACAATACTAGGAGTGTAATGTGGCATTTTAATCCACGCAACTACGGTTTCCTTTAAATTTAGTTCAATATAAAGTATTAGAATTAGCGATTTATGAGGAGAAATCAGGCATATCTCGATCTGAATTTGATAATGGCGGAAAGAGAATGGAGGCAAAATGAAGAAAAGCAAGATAATGTCCTAATAATCAAATGATAAAGTTTAGAAATGAAGTGACTATTAAACCTATACTACTGATCATGCTAGTAGACAATGCATAGCAATGATCACTACAAAATCACTACAAAATCTCCACTTTTATATCAAGTGATATGTTTGTTAAATATTTGTTGGACACCGGTTGGACACCGGACACCAGAAGAACGAGGGAAGGAGAATGAGAAAGACGTGGATCGTACAGCGAGAGAGACAGGGGGGGGGGGGGGGGGGGGGGGAGAGAGGGAGAGAGGGAGAGAGAGGGGGAGGAGGGGAAAGAGAGATGGGTGGGGAGAACAGGAGAGAGAGATACAGAAAGAGAGAGGGGAGGAGAATAAGGAGAATTAGAAGAATGGGACCGAGCAGCGAGAGAGGGGGGAGGAGAAGGAGGGAGAGAGAGAGGGGGGGGGGGGGGGGGGGGAGATTCAGAAATAAAGAGGGGAGGCGAATAAGCAGAAGGAGAAGAGTGGGACCGAGCAGCGAGAGAGAGAGAGAGAGGGGGAGGAGAAGGAGGGAGAGAGAGAGAGAGAGAGATTCAGAAATAAAGAGGGGAGGCGAATAAGCAGAAGGAGAAGAGTGGGACCGAGCAACGAGAAAGGAGAGAGAGAGAGGGGGAGGAGAAGGAGGGAGAGAGAGAAAGAGAGATTCAGAAATAAAGAGGGGAGGCGAATAAGCAGAAGGAGAAGAGTGGGACCGAGCAGCGAGAGAGAGAGAGAGAGAGAGAGAGAGAGAGAGGGAGAGAGAAGAGAGAGAGAGAAAGAGAGATTCAGAAATAAAGAGGGGAGGCGAATAAGCAGAAGGAGAAGAGTGGGACCGAGCAGCGAGAGAGGAGAGAGAGAGAGGGGGAGGAGAAGGAGGGAGAGAGAGAAAGAGAGATTCAGAAATAAAGAGGGGAGGCGAATAAGCAGAAGGAGAAGAGTGGGACCGATCAACGAGAAAGGAGAGAGAGAGAGGGGGAGGAGAAGGAGGGAGAGAGAGAAAGAGAGATTCAGAAATAAAGAGGGGAGGCGAATAAGCAGAAGGAGAAGAGTGGGACCGAGCAGCGAGAGAGGAGAGAGAGAGAGGGGGAGGAGAAGGAGGGAGAGAGAGAAAGAGAGATTCAGAAATAAAGAGGGGAGGCGAATAAGCAGAAGGAGAAGAGTGGGACCGATCAACGAGAAAGGAGAGAGAGAGAGGGGGAGGAGAAGGAGGGAGAGAGAGAAAGAGAGATTCAGAAATAAAGAGGGGAGGCGAATAAGCAGAAGGAGAAGAGTGGGACCGATCAACGAGAGAGAGAGAGAGAGAGGGAGGAGAAGGAGGGAGAGAGAGAAAGAGAGATTCAGAAATAAAGAGGGGAGGCGAATAAGCAGAAGGAGAAGAGTGGGACCGATCAACGAGAGAGAGAGAGAGAGGGGGAGGAGAAGGAGGGAGAGAGAGAAAGAGAGATTCAGAAATAAAGAGGGGAGGCGAATAAGCAGAAGGAGAAGAGTGGGACCGATCAACGAGAGAGAGAGAGAGAGAGGGGGGGGGGATAAGGAGGGAGAGAGAGAGAGAGAGAGAGGGGGGAGGAGGAGACTGGGAGAGAGGGTGTGGAGGGGAGAACAGGAGAAGACGAAAGAGAGATTCAGAAAGAGAGCGGGATGGAGAATAAGAAGGATAAGAAGAGTGGGACCGAGCAGCTAGAGAAGAGCGAGAGAGAGAGAGAGATTGAGGGGGAGGAGGAGACTGGGAGAGAGGGTGTGGAGGGGAGAACAGGAGAAGACGAAAGAGAGATTCAGAAAGAGAGCGGGATGGAGAATAAGAAGGATAAGAAGAGTGGGACCGAGCAGCTAGAGAGGAGCGAGAGAGAGAGAGAGAGAGAGGGGGAGGAGGAGACTGGGAGAGAGGGTGTGGAGGGGAGAACAGGAGAAGACGAAAGAGAGATTCAGAAAGAGAGCGGGATGGAGAATAAGAAGGATAAGAAGAGTGGGACCGAGCAGCTAGAGAGGAGCGAGAGAGAGAGAGAGAGAGAGAGAGAGAGGGGGGGGGGGAGGAGGAGACTGGGAGAGAGGGTGTGGAGGGGAGAACAGGAGAAGACGAAAGAGAGATTCAGAAAGAGAGCGGGATGGAGAATAAGAAGGATAAGAAGAGTGGGACCGAGCAGCTAGAGAGGAGCGAGAGAGAGAGAGAGAGAGAGGGGGGATCGAACAGCAGAGAGAGAGAGAGAGGGGGAGGAGGAGACTGGGAGAGAGGGTGTGGAGGGGAGAACAGGAGAAGACGAAAGAGAGATTCAGAAAGAGAGCGGGATGGAGAATAAGAAGGATAAGAAGAGTAGGACCGAGCAGCTAGAGAGGAGAGAGAGAGAGAGAGAGAGAGAGAGAGGGGGAGGAGGAGACTGGGAGAGAGGGTGTGGAGGGGAGAACAGGAGAAGACGAAAGAGAGATTCAGAAAGAGAGCGGGATGGAGAATAAGAAGGATAAGAAGAGTGGGACCGAGCAGCTAGAGAGGAGCGAGAGAGAGAGAGAGAGAGAGAGAGATTGAGGGGGAGGAGGAGACTGGGAGAGAGGGTGTGGAGGGGAGAACAGGAGAAGACGAAAGAGAGATTCAGAAAGAGAGCGGGATGGAGAATAAGAAGGATAAGAAGAGTGGGACCGAGCAGCTAGAGAAGAGCGAGAGAGAGAGAGAGAGAGAGATTGAGGGGGAGGAGGAGGAGACTGGGAGAGAGGGTGTGGAGGGGAGAACAGGAGAAGACGAAAGAGAGATTCAGAAAGAGAGCGGGATGGAGAATAAGAAGGATAAGAAGAGTGGGACCGAGCAGCTAGAGAGGAGCGAGAGAGAGAGAGAGAGAGAGAGAGAGAGGGGGGGATCGAACAGCAGAGAGAGAGAGGGGGAGGAGGAGACTGGGAGAGAGGGTGTGGAGGGGAGAACAGGAGAAGACGAAAGAGAGATTCAGAAAGAGAGCGGGATGGAGAATAAGAAGGATAAGAAGAGTAGGACCGAGCAGCTAGAGAGGAGAGAGAGAGAGAGAGAGAGAGAGAGAGGGGGAGGAGGAGACTGGGAGAGAGGGTGTGGAGGGGAGAACAGGAGAAGACGAAAGAGAGATTCAGAAAGAGAGCGGGATGGAGAATAAGAAGGATAAGAAGAGTGGGACCGAGCAGCTAGAGAGGAGCGAGAGAGAGAGAGAGAGAGAGAGAGAGGAGGAGACTGGGAGAGAGGGTGTGGAGGGGAGAACAGGAGAAGATGAAAGAGAGATTCAGAAAGAGAGCGGGATGGAGAATAAGAAGGATAAGAAGAGTGGGACCGAGCAGCTAGAGAAGAGCGAGAGAGAGAGAGAGAGAGAGAGAGGGGGAGGAGGAGACTGGGAGAGAGGGTGTGGAGGGGAGAACAGGAGAAGACGAAAGAGAGATTCAGAAAGAGAGCGGGATGGAGAATAAGAAGGATAAGAAGAGTGGGACCGAGCGGCTAGAGAAGAGCGAGAGAGAGAGAGAGAGATTGAGGGGGAGGAGGAGGAGACTGGGAGAGAGGGTGTGGAGGGGAGAACAGGAGAAGACGAAAGAGAGATTCAGAAAGAGAGCGGGATGGAGAATAAGAAGGATAAGAAGAGTGGGACCGAGCAGCTAGAGAGGAGCGAGAGAGAGAGAGAGAGAGAGGGGGGGATCGAACAGCAGAGAGAGAGAGGGGGAGGAGGAGACTGGGAGAGAGGGTGTGGAGGGGAGAACAGGAGAAGACGAAAGAGAGATTCAGAAAGAGAGCGGGATGGAGAATAAGAAGGATAAGAAGAGTGGGACCGAGCAGCTAGAGAGGAGCGAGAGAGAGAGAGAGAGAGAGAGAGAGGGGAGGAGGAGACTGGGAGAGAGGGTGTGGAGGGGAGAACAGGAGAAGACGAAAGAGAGATTCAGAAAGAGAGCGGGATGGAGAATAAGAAGGATAAGAAGAGTGGGACCGAGCAGCTAGAGAGGAGCGAGAGAGAGAGAGCTCTTTTTTCATGAAATTAACTCATCAAACATACATAATTTGTATATTCTACTATAAGTTATCATTATCATTAGGTTGTATTTATAATATTCTAAAGGATATCAAGGTAATTAAAATGGATCTATAATCTACTATGACAGACAATCTATGGTGAAGCCTACATCATTCTGTCGCCCTCAATACAAAATATTGGGGAAGTGATGAATACAATACCGCCATTAGGATCAAAGGCAACGAAGCGATCATTGGGAAAACCCACTTCTATGAACATGACACACCAACAATTCATGAATATTGTACTGACGGACGTCCTAAACAAGTGAAAACACTATAGTTAATCTACTGTACCTGCATGCGTATTCGAGTTTTCACTTGAACAGATACAGTAATTTTCTTGAAAGACAGGCATTTCTTCAATAAAAGATCCGTTCTCAACAAACAAGAGCACTTTTGGAAACATAGCCTAGTCTGGATTGTGTATCATTTCCTCAAATTTGTCAGGGGGGTGGGGAACATTTTCATTTTCCCCCTTGCCCCATCAAAGAAGCTAGTGTTTGTGCTCTCAATACAGGCAAAACGTATCAATGGCAGATTTGAAAATAAATCTCTCTCAGGGAACATGACCATGATGACTGTGAACTTATCCTTTTCAAATGGAAGCAAGTTTAGAGGAAGCCTAATCCTCTTTAGATGTATATAGATTGAGAATTATTATAAAGGATAATCAGTAACGGCGGGGGGGGGGGGGGGGGGGGTTATATATCTCGAAAATTGCCTCCTTTGCAATATAATATGCTGCCACCACTGCCATTTGAACAATCAAATTGAAGAGACGCTCTTAAATCAATGCAAGGGTATTGATTTCCAACATGTTTACTTCTATTTGGCAGACATCGTTTACATAGGTGCTATTAATACAGAACATCCCATACTGAGCAAGTTGTTTCTCAACCATAAGAAAAATGTTTGTGTGAAAAACCGCTGGCACTCACTCTCTATACGA
The DNA here is from genome assembly GCA_025617745.1 of Heliocidaris erythrogramma. Lineage (NCBI taxonomy): Eukaryota > Metazoa > Echinodermata > Echinoidea > Camarodonta > Echinometridae > Heliocidaris > Heliocidaris erythrogramma. Next base: position 10,665,921 of record CM046873.1, on the reverse strand, counting down.
GAAACCAGGATATCTTGAAGACAGCCAAGGAAATAATGTGTTCTTCATGGAACAGCTATTAATTCCTCGATCTTAATTAATGAGGGAATAACCATTTATTACACTCTTTCTTTCTTTTCTTTTTTTGTTTGTTTATTGTTTGGTTGTTGTTGTTTTTGTGTTTATACTTTAATTCTTTCAAACTCATTTACAGTGTATAGATAATCCTGTTATGGATCCAATGATGTTATTTTATATCTCTTCAGTTTTTTTTTGTAAACCATTTATTTCTCTCTCTCCTTCTCCCTCTCTCTCTCTCTCTCTCTCTCTCTCTCTCTCTCCGTCTCTCACTCTATCTGTTCTCTTTCCCTCTCTCTTTCTTTTGTCTTCTTGTCTTTAAAGCGCGTAGAGATATAAATGATTTGTGATATGTTCTATATCTGTTGCTGTTTGCTTTTCACTTTGCACTCCTGTGATATCATTTCGTTATTACTTATATACTTCTTCAAGGAAAACAAAATATGGTTTGTTTGGTGATCTTTGAAGGTTTGCATGGTGGAGCTTATAACGTGGAGAAGGTTTACGGTTCACCATGTGTGTTGGTAGGAGGAAAGGGAAAAAAAGGGACTCCTGATGACGGACAGTCAACCTGTCCGAAACGTCGAGTAAACTCCTACCCAAGCCTCATCTACTCAAACCTTCGCTACTCAATCCATCGCTGCTCATCCATCGATCATCAACCAAGTCTTCTCATCTCATCTTATCTGGTCTACAGTCCTTGTCAGGACTTCACCCATTGTCACGAAAGAATATTTCTTCTTTTCTCTCTTGTCATCCTTTCTCGTCTATCCATTTCTAATTTCCTTTTTCCCTTTCCTCCTACCAACACACATGGTGAACCGTAAACCTTCTCCACGTTATGGTTTGTTTGCTTTGAATGCGATTTGATTACATATATCCAATCAGTGGAATGGCAACTTGGGGAGGGGCCCGGGGTGGACAACCGGAAATATAGTGCTATAAAACAAGGTAATTTGGTGAGGGGTGTGGGGGTGACGATGCCTCACTCCTTTTCCCCTTCCTCCCTTCTTCCCTTTTCCGCCCTTCGATTGAGGAAGGGGAAGGTGCCCCGGTGCCCCATAGCTACACTACTGAAAATGTAAATCATTGTTACAATTACATTTTCATAATCCTGTATATTTTCCCAGGCTGTATGGACTCGTTTCTTCCCTGTCTGCGCGAAGATCCGGGAACTCGTCTCATCCGGGCAAATTGGTGACGTCAAATCTATGCTCCTAAATTTCGGACTCGATTTGCCCGACTGAGAGACAACTCTTAAAAAAGGCAAGCGACAATGTTTGCTTAAAGTTTTCCTTACAAAAAATTTGTTTTTAAGATAAATTGAATTTATTCATATTTTCATGTTCAGATTTTTTTTGAAATGAGGAGGATGTAGACCCATGTCATTGAATATTATCTACTTTGTTTTCTATGCAGATGTTCACATTTTTTTCCTGAAATCGATATCATTAGTATATTACACTGAATGGAATCAAAAGAAGGGGAAATTGCAATTTATTAAAAAATTGATTTCATTGTGTACATATCCTCAGAGTTTTATTTTTTAGATTCTTAACAATTTCTTTCGAGAACCAAAAATATCGCATTAAAATGGAAGAAGAGGCGGGCCTAAAAAGAAAAGAGGGTGAACCGACTCTGTCATTTCGGTCATTATGGCAGATTTTTTTACCTCTTGTCAGAATGTCATCTTTTCAGTTTTAAATTTTGAAAATGTGAACGTTTAGAAAATGATAATAAGAAAAATTACACAATATTAGAGCACTCGCAATTATGAGGATATTTTGGCAACTCGCTGCATGAATATTGAGATGGTTGTTTTGATTTAAATAATCCCGAGGGTTGGGGTCTGCAGTTTCTCTCCTTTCTCTCACTTTGTCTCTCTCTCTCTCTCTCTCTCTCTCCACTCTTCCTTTCGTTGTTCTTTACTTCAGTATCTGTCTCCTCCATTTCTCATTTAGATTCCAAATCATTTCTGGGCTCCCACCGAGATGATATGGTCAAGCCCCAAGCGGAGAATCCATCGAAAACTTCCACTATATACCCTCTGCCTGAATCCACGGCGGAATACTCCCTCGGTCCCTGTGGGCTGGTATGATCTATGAGTGGAGGGGCCCGCCTAGTTCGCGATCGTTTGGAGTTGGCGGCTCTTTGTCGCTATAGACTGCCCTCTTCTATTCTCTTCTCTTCTCCTTTCTTCTTTCTCTCCGTCCTTTTTGTTTGTTTGTGTGTTTGTTGTTTGTAGGGGGAGGGGGGGGGGGGGGGGGGGGGGGGTTATCGTATAATATTCATTCAGTATAATTAACTTGAGTGCACTATGTACTATATTTAATTATATTATGTATTTCTGAAGACTGTATAATATCCTTTACTTATGATATGTTATGTACATGAACTAAAAATGAAGATGTATGATTTTTCATTTGTACTGAATGAGTGCAATAAAGAATGCTACAAAACAAAAACAAAATAAAAATAAAGGTAACACCCTACTATAATGGTGAGTACTCGTAAGTATGCTCTAGGTCTAGAGACTAGGGTGTACCTTAATGAAAAATCTTGTTATCTTTATCGTTACGTGACCAGCACTTAAGTAGCAGCCATGGTCCAGCTTAGACGTTCGACCAGAATTGGACCATTGTGATGATGTCTCTTATAATAAAAAAAACCCCAAAACTTTCCAGTTTAAAAAAAAAATAATACGGTACTTGAGCAAGAGAGAGAGATCACGGTTTCCTTGCAATTGGTAATCCAAAAAATGTTCTTAATTTCATTTTTTTTAAATATTAAATTGCTCTGCGACTATTAATTCTTCTCTTGGTATCAGGTAAGAAGGAGCACGCCCTCATGAGTTGGCAGGAGACAGAACTGATCTCTTCTTTGATGGACAAAGCTCGTCGAGATCTTGGTATCGTCTGGGTTCACGAAGGACAATCGCCAGTCGTCGTTCTCGCATAGATCTTTATTGAGTAAATTTAACCCTAACCAACCTGTGAACATTAATAGCACTTATGATTTTACAATACCTATAATAAGATAATCTGAGCATTTTCTATGTACCTCTTCTTAAAATGAATTTTAAAAAACTCTACGCGTGGACTAAGTCGTGTTTAGCGAAGGAAAACATTGGACCTCGGTCTAACCATGACCTAACTAGAGTAGGTCCATGGTCTAACTTTCTGTGTTAAAATCATCTTTAGACACGCATTAACCCATCGTTGGGTTACTAGAGTAAGGGTATCAGACTGACAAAATATGTATGAGATTTATGTATATTTGGTTTTAAAATGTAAACTGTGGCACATTAAGGGCCAGTGGCGGAGATTATCAGTCATATTGTATGTCTGGCAAGAACATAGAAATATTAGATTAAAGATGAATTTGAGACAGTATAATCCCTGAACTGTTTATATTGATCTATTCAATGTCTGTAAGAGGAGCGAATATCTAGAATTGTTCAAAATTCAAATATAATGAGGATAAAGGTCAAAATCGTATTCATGTCCAGTAGTATTACTCCAGATGTAACTGGCTTCGTTCCTGGTACCAAAATGAATTATCAGGAATCTACTTACATTGCATACCTCATTATCTCACAGGTCGATTTTTATTTTATTTAAAAGATGTATTATGTTTTTTTGTGCATTTATCTTGTGCATGATGCTAGACCAACATTATCGTGATTATGACAAACAAATTGTGCTTTCGTATCTGTTTACCGCTTATAATGAACAGTGAAGCTTTATGTACCAAATAAAAACTCACGATTAAAATCCATAAATATTTCACGATTCTGACCGTTTGGTATAGTATAGTCGTGTATACTCTCCAGTGCTATTCAGTTACCCCAACCTCAGCATGGGCGTTAATCGTTACGTAACTCTATTCATCATGGGGGGACGACACAATAGCCGTCCCCCCATGATGAATAGAGTTACGTAACGATTAACGCCCATGAACCTCAGAATAATGTCGGTGTACATCCCCCCCTGAATTCAACATGCAATGTGTCTGCAGAAACCACGATGCTGCCAAAATACTTTATATAATAATAATAATATTCCGCTTTTATATTAGCGCCTAACACATCGGTGATGTCTCTAAGCGCATTACAGATATATTCCCCCTTTTTAAATCAACTTCTGGCAACGCCACTGATCTAATTCTCTCCTTTCCCCCTCATTATCCCTCTCCCCTCTCTTTCACTCTGTCTTCTCATTCTCTCTTTCTCTCTCTCTCTCACACACACACACACACACACACACGTTTACATGACTTTACTTCCGAGGACAACTATTGTTCCTCTATTGTTACTCGTCCTCGGACAGTCGACGGAATAAGGCATAAATTCATTGTTCGACGTTCGAGGACTATTGTCCGGCTTCCGAGGACCATTGTTGTCATGATTTTTTTTTTTGTTCTCTGTCCGAAAATGTCCTCGGACATAATGCTAAACAAACGCACACACACACACACAAACACACACACACACACACTTTGCCCTCTCTTCCTCTCTCTCCATCTCGCTCTGTCCCCCGTTCCCCTCCCCCCTCTCTCTCTCTCTCTCTCACACACACACACACACACACACTTTGCCCCATCTTCCTCTCTGTCTCAAAACCTCCCCTGGCTCTCTCCATCTCACTCTGTCCCCCCGTTTTCCTCCCCTTCTCTCTCTCTCTCTCCCTCTCTCTCTCCCCCTCTCTCTCACTTTCATTCTACCCCTCCCTCTCTCTCTCTTTCATTCTCCCTCTCCCTTACTGTCTTTATCTTTATTTGACGAACAAAATACGAGACATGCAGTCTTTAAAAGGAATGATATTTTTGGAAAAACAGTGAGAAGCGGTGTATGTACATAATTATAGGCTATATAAAACGTGAAAGAAATATAGCAGAATTTCGTAATTTCGATTACCGTAGGTTTTATTATTAAAGAAAGCATTGTGCATTCACTAACAAAGGTAAACTGTGGCGTTTCATATACCCCACATACTTTAGGTAAAATGTATAAAAACAGATACATAAGAGTTGAGTTTGTTCTCCTCTCTGCCATGTCTGTGTCCCGATGATAATCACTGCATGGCAACTTTGTGTATATACGCATGCACGCATCATGTATTAGAACTTTCGCGTAAAAATGCGTAATTTTCGGGGATGTTCAAGAACAGTGAGGAAATGATTGCGGATTTAAAAAGAGCATGTGCTTGCTTGTTTGTTTTGTTTTTTATTTCTTTTTTTAAAGCAAGAGAGTTCACGAAAAATAAGTCCCTTTTCAAAAAGGAACCTCCGACTCGAATAACATAAGCCCAATTCCGCTATGTACGATGTAAACTTATGCATTTTACATTGTTTGAAGTGGAAATAAATGAAATGAAATGAAATATATTATTTTTGTGAATGTGTACTCAACTAGCCAAATATAGGGTTATAACCAACTTTGTACCTGTTTTCCCGACTAAAGGGGTCATATTTTTTTTTTTAATGTTCTTGATATTATGCAAAATAAGGGCACATTTTGGACTTCGCTAACGATCATGTATGAAGTAAAACCACCAGGGTCTGTATACGTTTTTAATCGAAATGAATGTTTGGTTGTAGAAAATAGACTGAATGACTCACAAGAAATTGAATGATCTCAAAGACAATAGCCTCTGTTACCAATAACTCACTTGAGTCGATGGCCCCTTTCATTATCAAATACGTTTTCATTACTATGTGCCTGCCTACAGCATAGTAGCAAACTATCGAAATCTGCTTTGTACGCTCTGGAGAAAACTTGCAATTCTACTTTATCATAATTATCCGTAATTTTTAGAGCTAAATAAATGGATATTTGAGCAAGGAATGTCTTCACCACGTTTAAGGAAGATCAAGCACAAGGATTTGTGATCCATGGACTAAAATGACTGAAACTCAGGAAAAGGGTTCTATTTCTCTTTTTCTTTTTCAAAGGTGTATTAATTCCTTTTATTTTTTTTTTATTATCTGGCTCTGCATGTGCACAATTATTTATTTTTTGGTGAAATGTACATATACGACAACAGGTGTATCATCTCACTCTAAAAATGTTTATATCAATGTAATTCACACCATCACACGTATGCGGAAAAGCAAACTTCGTTACTGTCCATGTCGAAGTGCCCCAATATTACGAATGAAATCACGCATCGTTTACTTCAAATAATTTTACAACAATGCGTTTCAGACGGATAAAAAAATATGCTTCCGTATTATCTAATTTCTACATTAAACACAGTTGTAATGATTCTTGTTTTTCAAACTATATAAGTCGAGTGTGACCGGGCCCGGTAAAAGAGTATAAAAGTAGTACTGACGGAGGGGCCCAGGTTTCACTTGTGATCGTTCCATGTCACACGCAAGTCTCGTCTCGCGTGTTCTAGAAGTCTAGACATGAGCTGAGTAGACTTCCAACTCATCAAGGGATGTTCCTTCATACCTAGTGAAGGAGAGCAGAAAGAGATTTTAGCAACAAGAAAAAAAATCAGTTCAAAGTAACCTTTATTTACAATAAAAAATAGAGTTTCAGTTTCAGTTTCTTGTTTCATATTTCACATTTACAGTGCTTTTACAGTATAAATAGTACAAACAATATAAATGGTACAAACAAGATAAATGGTACAAACAAACATGAAATATATTGTCAGAGAAAATAAAAGAAGGTGAATACCTCATATCTATAAACGTTTGCATGCAGAAAAGACTTGGCTAAAAAATACAAGTGAAATATGGAGGAACTTAAGGAGAAAGCTATACGCTGGTGAGTTGTAGGCTCCAAAGATAGCAAGTTTGTATCATACGTAAGGAAGCTCAAATCTAAGTTTGAAATTTCTAAAAGAAATAAATGAATAAGAAATCAATAATATTTGGTACACGCAAAGTTAAAGAATCCTGTACGGATATATACGTACGCCAGCGATCACCTGTTAAGCTCAGAATGGCAGCTTATAAGGTCACCATGCCATCTGAATCAGGTGACGGTATACAATACATGTATTTTTCTTTTCTTTAGTTAGATATATTTCATTCAGTTTTGAAGTAAAACTAGCAACAATATTTTTGTTAACAGACAAGGAAACAAACCTCTCGCTATTGCTTGTCTGCAAGCTTCAGCCTCGTAGAACATAGCCGACCATTCCTTGCCGAATTTATAAGTCTGATCAGAGAAAGGATGTGTGAACTCATAGAAGGTCGACTCTTCATCTTCGTTGATCCACTCAAAGCTTGATGGATGCCACAAATTATTTGGTATCTGTCAACATGACCAAGAAATATCATATCAACAGTTCAATTAGATTTATTTAACTTTCAGTAAACACACAACAAATACATGAAGGTTTTACAACAAGAGAAATCGTTTGCAAGTGGAAGGACATACGAAGATAATAAATGTCTATAAATTTGGTATCTACGGCTAGCATAGTTAATTTTAAGTTGTTCATTTACAAACCATATCACAAAATCTTCTGGCTATTAGATATCCGCAGTGGAAGTGTTGAAAAATAGACTCCTCTCTTTGCCTAGAAAACCATTCACGGAACAGGTCCAATATCAGAAAAGGCTACGCTTGGAAAACATATGCCCTGCTAGTACTTATAGTATATAATAAAAAAAAACATATACATGAAATTCATTTGTACATTGCATAAGGTAGAAGGATAAAGAAAAAGAAATGGATCAAGAGAAGAAACAAAAGTATGGAATACAGGACAAAATAAAACATACAACATAATTATTTATAGTTACTTACATGACCCAGCTACTTTATCAGTTTATGCAAACTTTCCAAAAAGGAATCGTCACTAAATTTGAATTGCCACAGATATTGCAAAACTTTCACCCAGTGGCGTAATCTACATAACTTTACCCTAATTCGTCCTTTTGTCCCAACGATTGTTACGTCATTTTGATAGTCAGCCTTAGTCGTACGCGTCAGCGTGGCCATAGCGCCACCTAGGTACAGCATCGTCGTCGTGTACGTTTCATCCACACCTGAAATGAACCACACAAATATAAAAAAGTTATTCAAACTTGATTCAAACGTTCATCATATGTAAGTCAAGTAAATGGAAGATGTTTTGATTTTATAGTGTGTTTTGAAAAATAAGTTCAATAAAACTCGGCCAACATCATATTTTCGTAACTTTATTTCTTATTTCTTCATTTGTTAAATTTTTTGTTTTATTGGTTTTATTTACCACCAACCATTGCCAACATAAAAATTTTATGATTTCACAAAGTAAATAAACAATTTCAATGTGCAACGTCAACCTCCTTTGGAAGTGACAGAGCAATCAACTAGTTGATTGCGGTTGGTCGTAAGGAAGAAGAACACAAATACAAACACTGAAAAAGGGGGGTGGAGACGGAAGCGGTTGGAACCGGTTGGAATCAGCACATACCATCTGCGTTGGAAAGCCATGAGTGAATGACGAGACGGGAGCTCGACCGAACACCATGATAGCCCAATAGACCAGGTAGCCACCAAGATCATACAGAGCACCTCCTCCAAGATCTAGGGTAGACGGTCAGACATTAATTACCATGGTGACATACTAAATCAATTCTATTCAATAAGACTTTTGCCACTCCCCACCCATGTGTAGTACAGTGGCGGATTTAGGGGGTGGGGGCAATCGCTGCCCGCCCCCCCCCCTTTGTAAGAAAAGTATACATGGCATGTGCCTCCCATTTTGACTGTTCCCCTTCCTTTTAGAACTGAGAACCCCCTTTCTTTTTTGCTTGTGAGAGAATTTTAGAGGAAAACTGGACACCATAAAATCGTCATACCGAAGAGTGCAATTTACTAACTCACATATTTTATCGTTGAGGTCTGTCCTATAAAAAAGAGAAATCGATTTCCGAGCGATCCTAGCCTTTTGACAAGGCCTCGTGACTTGGCTATTTTCCTCGTCATGATGTGCCTGAGATGAGACTAGCCGGCGACGAAAAGAATCAACACGGCCCGGGTGAACGCGCGATCGAGCGACTTTAGTCGCGAGGCCTTTTGGAACCTGGGTTTCCATCGTCCGATATGAATTATTCACGAGTTGACATTCGTATGCTAACACGCCTACCGAGGATTATCGACCAATCACAACGGTATCTGCGGGTCTTGCTTGCTCGGGTGCCGAGCGAGCTAGCTAGCTCGAGATGAAGGCGAATTTGCATACCAAATATATACTGACCTCATGCGAGATATGTTCGCTGATTGGCTCCTATACCTATAAGGTAGCAGATCCTCGCTAGGAACAAAGGATAGCATAAGAAATACAGGCCAGGTTCCAAAAGGCCCTCGCGACTCGCGTCGCTCGATCGCGCATTCACCTAGCCTTTTGACAAGGCCCTCGTGACTTGGCTATTTTTCTCGGCAAGTAAGCTAGTAGTGGCTGCATAACAAGACTAGCCGCCCAGCCCGGTGAATGCGCGATCGAGCGACGTGAGTCCGAGGGCCTTTTGGAACCTGGCCTGTATTTCTTATGTTATCCTTTGTTCCTAGCGAGGATCTGCTACCTTATAGGTAGGAGCCAATCAGCAAACGTATCTTCGCATGACGTCAGCATACATTTGATATGCAAATTCGCCTTCATCTCGAGCTAGCGCGGCCCGTGCAAGCTACTAGTACATCAATCATGGAAAGCAAGCCCGCAAATACCGTTGTGATTGGTCGATAATCCTCGGTAGGCGTGTTAGCATACGAATGTCAACTCGTGAATAATTCATATCGGACGATGGAAACCCAGGTTCCAAAAGGCCTCGCGACTAAAGTCGCTCGATCGCACGTTCACCCGGGCCGTGTTGATTCTTTTCGTCGCCGGCTAGTCTTATCTCAGGCACAGCATAATGAGGAAAATAGCCAAGTCACGAAGCCTTGTCAAAAGGCTAGCATTCACCGGGCTGGGCGGCTAGTCTTAATTGTTATGCAGCCGCTACTAGCTTACTTGCCGAGAAAAATAGCCAAGTCACGAGGGCCTTGTTAAAAGGCGAGAGCGATCCCAACGAGACGATAAAATCGTTGAGAGCCAGGGAGGCTCAGTAACATAAATTATCGAGGTCTGACCGACAACAACGATTTCAGATTCATTATTCACATAAACAACAGGGGAGGGACTTGGGAATGATTTATGGTTATAGTTATTATATAGTTATCTTTATCGATGAGGTCGACTGACCAGCTCTTTGTAAAACACACCGCACACTATACGATATGACTCCGATTCGATACTTGAAATATTTGAAATAACATTTGATTTGAACACAAATGATCAAGTTTTGGAATAGTCGTATGAATAACAAACTCGAAATTTTGGGGGTTCGCAAGCTTCCTTGTGTGCGGGAATGCCAAATCGGCTCCGAATCGTAGTGACGTCAGTCCAATCTTGCAATTGTCTACGTTTCGAAGCCGATTTGGCCTTTACTCCGAATAGAAGGCTTACAGTGCACTAAAATTTCGATTGTAATATTCGCATTATTATTCAAAATCTTAATCAAGAAGATATTGTTTGTTTACCTTTCATTGTCTAATGTAATTGCGATTTCTTCGAAGATCGGATCGCAGTTTGATCGTATAGTGTGCGGTGGGCTTTTTCAATGTTTTTAAACTATTGTTATACCTTTCTTGAAGATGCGTTCAACATGAGCGATGTTTTGCCCATAGTGTGCCATAAGAGCTCTGACGTCACCAAGTTGCCCGGATGTGAGATCTCTCGGATTTTCTCACATGCTGGGAAGAAGGCGGTCCACATTGCCTGGAAACATGATAAACCCAAATACATGATATCATTTCTGAGGCTAACATGTCATACTTTTCAAACTCTATAAACTCTATAAATAGCAGTTGCTATAGTGCAAATTAAAGATCTCTCTTTAACATATCTAGTTAACATTCTGAAGAGCTATCTAGGAAATATTTATCCGTTGAAGAAAACCACGAAAATGGGGGTGGGGGGGGGGGGGCTAGATACACATACACATTTTCAGCTAGGAAAACCAAAATGATAAGTGATTTAAAATCAGACAAATAAGACATTACTTTAAGGTGGAGTATAGCCAAATTGCTCTTACGAACCTCATAAATGATAGATAATTTCTATTTCCTCCCTCGGTCACATGTATTTTTTAAAATCAATATTATTTATACTAAAAAAATTATTAAACAAACAACATGAAATGTACCTCCATGAAGAAAACATCATTTCGCTTTGCCGAATTGAGGATCTCCTGTGCGTCCCGTACCGTTAATGTTATTGGCTTTTCACATAACACGTGTTTCTTATGCTCCATGTAGAGTTGACAGTGCTTGCAGTGCTGCGTGTTAATCGAAGCGACGTAGACAATGTCTATAAACAAGGAAAAACAAGAAAGAAGTAATACTAATCTAGCAAAATTTAAAAAGTTAGATCGCTGCATGGTCTACTTTAGCGTAGACACTTAAAAAAAATATCTTAATGATGACTGTCTGTCTTGAACTGTAAACTTAGGCGTAGCAGACACAAGCTCCTGGCTTAAAAGGGTTTTAAGCCTTCTTACATACTGTTACGCTATAAATCAGTTAGGCATTTCTACTCGCCTACCCCGAAGTGTCAACTTCCTAACCTTCTACCTTCTACCCCACTCTAAAAAACACGGGGTCGCTGCTCTTACTAATACCACAGTCACGCCGCCAGACAAGACCGATTCCTGGCCATTGGTGGCAATGTAATGTTTTATTCGGTCTGTTGTCGGTCTGGCGTCGTCGGTCTTATTGGTGTGACTGTGGTATGAATTATATCATTTTAATATTTTGTACAAAGTGAACAATTTACTGGAAGAAAATAAGTGTTCTTACCAACTCCGAACCAACTCCGAACCAACCGACTCTTCATTAATCATGGTATACTGTATACCTTTGTTCGGTTTCTTGTCGGTCTCTTGTCGGTCTGGCATCGGTCTCGTTGGGGTGACTGTGGTATTACTCTAAATGAATTATATCATTTTAATATTTTGTACAAAGTGAAAAGGTTAATGGAAGAAAATAAATGTCATACCAACTCCAAACCGACTCCGAAGTAACCGACTCTTGTTCAACCGTGGTACTTGTCGGTCTGGCGTCGGTCTCGTAGGTGTGACGGGGGTTTACTATCACTTACTTACCTACACTAGGATCCTTCGCAAGTTCCTCGTAACTTCCATACGCCGTCTCTATCTTAAACTCGTCTGCGAATTTTCTCGCACGATCCAGCGAGCGAGAAGCTACGGCGACGACGACGTGCTGGGCTTCATGTTCCACGAGACTGGCGACGAAGTCGTGCGCAATGAGGCCAGTGGCACATATCCCCCATCGAAGCGGAGCAGGAGATTCTAAAACCACACTTAAGTCAATTTGTTTAACTCTGTGGTCCACATCAGGGTTGATATCGCTACCTCCCAGATCAATAAGGTTGGTCTCTGGTTCCGATATCGCCATGTTACTGTGTTAAAAATAAAGAAGCGGCTTCGGCCCTGTAACACAAATCTATATAGCAATTGATCGCACGATCAATTAATCAATGCTACGATATTTTGCGTTCACTTGCGTATAAAAGGACACAGAGATCAATCACAAATTAGCAAGCACTTGCTGATTTGTCTTACAGGGCCTGGGCTCCGTCTTTTAACAGTTACGACTATTTCAATTGGATCTTAACTTGATTCATTCTCAACTCTTTTTAACACAGGGTCTAAGACCATAACCCATATAAATTTGTCATCAATAACAAGTTACAATAATAATTGATATAAGCTACTGAAAATGATGCTATAAGCTCTACTGAGGGTAAAAAGCTATACATGATGAATGATAAGCTCCTGAAAATGATGCATTTACATTGAATATGAAAAATGAAAATGAAATCAAATAAAATCTCTGAAATTAAAAAAATATGTGTCTTTGATTGCCTGTCTGTGAACAATTTTTGGTAGATTTTAGCAGTTGTTACTTGTAATGAGGTTTATGAAACGAAGCCCTGGTCATTATGTTAGGAAACGGGCCTATTTATTATTTATATTGAAAGGTTAATTATGCATTATGCATTACGCAGTGGACCTTGTTGCAGGTTATCCAATAAAGTCTACTTCAATTACTACTACTACTATTACTATTACTACTACTACTACTACTACTACTACTACTACTACTACTTCTACTACTACTACTACTACTACTACTACTACTACTACTATTACTACTACTACTTCTACTACTACTACTACTACTACTACTACTACTATACTACTATACTACTACTTCTACTACTATATACTACTACTACTATACTACTATACTACTACTTCTACTACTATATACTACTACTACTATACTACTATACTACTACTTCTACTACTATATACTACTACTACTACTACTACTACTACTACTACTACTATACTACTACTACTACTACTTTACTGCTGCTACTATACAGTATATAGGAGTAATTAAGTGTAAGGGGTTTTGGAATCATCAAAATTGTAACAAATGATCGAGTTCTGTTGAAAATTATTTATGAAGAAAAGCACTGCACACATATTATACTGGACAAACATGTGGCATGCAAACTAGGTCTATATAGTTTCAAAACATTTCTAGTTACATGGGCATTTCAAGAGCAATTCGTTTCATGTGATATAGCTACTGTGACATTCCTTTGGAAAAAGAAAGATTGAGAAAGTTCACAAATCACTGAACAAGAGCTCACCTTCTCTTTAAGTGTCTATTCTGACACCGTGAATCTTGTCCGTTTAGCCTATATTTAATTTCCTCCCTCCAGTGTAAGATAATTAAGCGGTATTTGAAATTTCCGGATTGCACCAAAAATGTTATGTTCTGCAAAATATATCGTTGTTGATAACTAGCATATCTGCCTATTACACCAGATAAAGCACATCTGTATACGTGAAAGAGATATAAAAATGGGTGACATTATTAGACAACGTTCATGAACATCCATAAAGATAAACATCAATACTTTCTCTCCGGAAATACCATCCGATTTATGAGTATGATGAATCGAAGAACTATATTCTGAAGTCAATAGACCATTTTCATAATGTATTAAAAATATAATGCCTCCTTCTTTGTCAAATCTCTTGTAACGAACTATTTCTTTTACCCGTATGAGGTGTGTCCGACCTAGCAACACTTAATGTATGCCATGTATTGACATAAATTAATTTGGATTTATGTAAAATAAATAGTAGGTCACTAGGCAAACGTATAATGTTTCGAAAATAACCTATTCCAAAATCATTGTAGAAATCCGTGTATTTCAAATGTTCTTTTCAAACAGATTGGAACAACATGTAGTCCAGCAGGTCTTCTCATCGGCCAATGTTGCCAGGCTGTTGGGTAGCCTATCACAAAACGATCATCATTTGAGCCGATAATTTCCGTCTTTACAGCACTATAATAGGTGCATCCACGACTGCATCTTTTCGTTGTTAGCACGTTACGAGGATTGTTTTTTAAGGGCTGAAACCACTGATTGGTTGAAAGAAGTACAACTTTGAGTCGAGTCTTTAAGACCTATTATTTTCTATCCTCTTTTATTTCCACTTATGAAGTCTTCAGAATGGAGGCATTCTTAAAGATGATAACTGCTGCTGTCAGAAAGCTCAGTGAAGAGCTTGGATCGTAATAACAAGAGTGTAAGACGTAGCGGTATAATGTAAAGTAAAATGGGCTTGTACCTAGGATTATAGCTAGGTTTGGAGGGCTTGAAGGGGGTCAAGTGTGACTGTATTTATCCTCTTAAAAGTGATTGATCGGGACCAAAGTACTACCGAAGACCTCTTCAGGTAATTTGTAGTAAATTTAGACATGGTTATCTTCGCTATAACCCACGTGACTTCGCACAGTAAAATGTATAATATCTGTCGAACTTAAATAATCTAGACATCATTATAAATCTTATCATATCAAACACATCAAGATCATCGTTAACTACAAACTTTAACTACAACCAAAAAAAAAAAGTAAAAAGGCCTGACGTAAAAATTCAAATGATAATTACAGTATTTTGAACTTTTATTCATCGTTTCAAAGATGGTATGCCCAGTTCTGAAAGGCGAAATTTACCCCTCCCGATGTCATGAATAAACTATATGAAACAACCCTCAACCTATTTGGCATGTTTGGTGATTTGTGGTACAATGTCTAGTGATTTTCCCATATCAGGCTTTATTCCGAATATTTTATTCTAAGTAAATTGGTAGTATACTTAAATCACTGATACGTAAACATGAAGGCAAATTCATTGTTAACATTAGGGTCAGGATCAAGTACCCTTAAGACTGATTGATGTTACAATGCTTTAGTTAGTACATCATTCTTGGATCTGATTTTTTGATTATTGTTGATTCATTTGTCGCAAACAAACGTTAAATAACTTATTGAGACGAGCATTTTTTGATCCTCCGTACCGGATACTGTAATGAATCAATAAATCAAGGTGCAAACAATCGATCATCATGAAATACTTCTTGAAAGGATATAACATTGTATCATCACATTAAAAGGTTTTACGTTAAACATAAACTGATGTACGCCATTTGCCAATAAGTCAATTAGCGTTTCATTTTTCTTTAAGGATGACTCGTATGGAGTTATGAGTGATCTTTATATAGATTGAAGCCAACTGAAGAGGCTATTAACACTGACAGATCTCGGGGCGGGGAAGGGGGGGGGGGGGGGTGGTCACAAATGGCAAAGTAGCATACCTATAGTACACAATTCATAAAAGTTGCCCTTTATCAAATTTTCGAGCCTGAAACATGCAATGATTTGTGTGTGTGTGCAATTCAGAAATTTTTTTAAATTATGCCTCCCCCCTTTCACCCCTAATTTCTGTACCCGCCCCTGGCTATCAGCACAACCTTAGCTATTAGAATCGGACTTTGATCCGTAGTCTGACACGAGTATCGATCAATAGCTCTTAAAGGAGAATTAACCTCAAACAATAAAGACGACAGTGTTCAAAGGTGTTATTTATTCCTACTTGTTAGACTATATGGCTTCGCGTCAAAATATACGAGATCGATACGAATCAAGATTTTCTGAGCAAAATTTATCATCTGCTAGCAATATGTATCGTCTGCTAGCAATACATGGGGGCTGCCATTTTTTTTATGTGTACAAGAAGATTTTCTTAATCCAAATGCCCAATTGCCTTTTTCAAAATTAAAAACCCATTTGAGATTTAAAATATAGAATAGATATGTCAATTTATTTTTAAACTGAAGATTTCCTTATATATTTCTGTTGAAAATCGATATTCGCTTAATATAAATCTATTTTCTAGATACTGTGACGCAATGGACGGAGCAAATTAATTCAAATTTTATGGATGCTTCTTCCCTGAGCATCTATAGCGGCAAACTATGCATTCACCTGCTTTCGGATAATGGGACTTGAAAAGTCAGAATGCATACTGCATATATTATGCTCTGCTCTGTTTGGCAAACCCAAGAAAATAGATTTTTGTTAAGCAAAACCAGACAATTTAAAAGTATCATTATAAAGATTTAATTTTTATAAATCATGTAAACACCCACTTTATATTTTTCGTCACATATGGGATTTTAGGTAATGAAGAAAATCAATTTAGGTCTTGGATTCAAAATATCTTCCTGACCGGAACATTTCTCAATGGTTCATGTACAAATCCAAATCAGCAAGAAAATGGCAGCCCCCATGCAAATGAGTAGTAGACGATACCGGGTGTTGGAATATCTTTATTATACCCTTTTCTGATATCTTATTGGAAAATGATTTAGGCCAATAAGTAGGAATATACTACACCTTTCAATATAAGTAAATTTGTACTCAGGGGTTAATTCTCCTTTAAACAAACACAATGCAATCCCAACGATTAATCGTCATACCACTGGCTGATGTAGGGGTATAATAGGTCCCTATCCCTTAGAACCCAATTAGCATACCTCCAGTACACTTATTGAAGAAAAAAAATGTGCCCCTCTTTACAAATTTTCCACTCAAAAGGGACCGCTTGAAGTGATAACCCCTTTTTTGCTTCTCAGATATTTCTGAAATTTGTTACATATGTATGTAGGTATTTTTGTACATGCAGGTATAGTTTTAGCACATCAGGAACTCTTGCAAACGCGCAGTAGAATATATTTGCATAAAATTTTCTGCACTTTATAAATTTATATTTTTTCATTTTTTCGGAATTGCGCCACCTCCTGTCCTCTTAAAGGAATGTTCCATCTGCCACTCGTGCATAGCATCCTGTTTCTAGTTGAGTTTTATACTGACTTTGTAAAAAGCAGCCAAAAGGAGGAATATTCATATGTTAAGTGTTGACAACCATTTTGTTGTCAACCTAAAATAATTGGAATAGCTCGACGCCTATTTGTTGAAAAGCGATGTGCTATTTACGAATGCATTGTGTACATAGTCTAAGATGAACGGGGCTTTCGGCTAAACCAACCAAATGACCAATCCTATCAACATCCTGTTCCTTCCAGCCTATATATACCCACTCTTTCTCCTTCAACTTTATCATCCTGATGACGACCAGAGTACACTGGTCGAAACGTCGATAACAGTTCTTTTAAGAACTACCATAACTCACACAAGATCACAAACAGTCCTTTTCAGGACTATCACTTGGTGATAAACCGTAAACCTTTCATCCTTCCACCATGAAAATATTCAAAGATCAAAATACTAAAGCTTTTCGACATGCACTCATCAGAGTAAATTCGCATGAATGAAAGCCCGACTTGCAGATCTTGCACATATGTACTGTGACATGCCTAACGATATTTCCGACTTTCACATGCAGCGCGAATGTCTGCTTGCCGCGCGTGGTCTCCGGACCAACACAGACATTCATATTAGCAAGCCTGATAAAGGCACTGGCGTTGTTATCTTAAATCGTGTCGACTACACAACCAAAATGCACGACATTTTGGATGATGCGTCCAAGTTCCGCAAACTTGGGGATGCGCTGGAGCATGACCGTACAGCTTTGTTGGAGCGAAAGCTGACGAAACGGCTGTTAGAGCTCCACAAAAGCGGTGTATTGTCGGAGGCAACATACAATCGGATTAGGCCCGTTGGGTCACAGCGCCCGAGGATGTATGGATTGCCAAAAACACACAAAAGCAACATACCATTGCGTCCAATTCTGTCCATGACCAATTCTGCGCAGCATGAATTAGCCAAATGGCTAACTGAATTGCTGAATCCGGCCTTGTGTAAAGTTTCGGACTTTACAATAAAGGATTCTTTCACCTTTGCTGAATCCATGCGCGATCTTACAGTTGACTGCGACAGTGTGACATTGTGTTCCTATGACATTGTTAGTCTATTTACTAACGTCCCACTGAACGAAGCGATCGATATATGCGCATTGTTGCTGTTCCATAGTGGCGGTGAGCCCCCCTCTATCTCGGAATCTGTTTTCAAGGAATTGATGGTGTGGGCCACGCGCAATGTTGAATTTAGCTTCGATGGCGTCATGTATGCACAGATCGATGGCGTTGCTATGGGTTCGCCGTTAGGCCCAATACTCGCCAATATATTTGTAGGCTATCATGAAAAGCGTGCGTTCTCTGATGTACATCCTACATGTACCCCGTTGGTGTATTATCGGTATGTAGATGATACATTTGCCGTGTTGAACAATCGCGCAGCGTGTGAGAATTTTCTTGCACATCTCAACGCGCTCCACCCGTCTCTCAATTACACTATTGAGATTGAACAGGACGGCGCACTTCCGTTTCTAGATGTACGTGTAGAAAAGTCGGCGAAAGGCTTTACTACTTCCGTTTATCGGAAACCCACTTTTACAGGTCAGTACACGCGCTGGGACTCTTTCAGTTCCACTCGGTACAAAACTGGTCTCATCGGTATTCTCGCAGATAGAGCACAGAGAATCTGCTCACCGTGCAAGCTCGCTGCAGAGATTAATCGGGTCAAGGATATCTTGCGCGAAAATGGATATCCTGACCGCGTAATTGATTATCATGTCTCTCGCGCACTGCAAAGGCCCATGAGGACACCGGTCTTTGGACCTAAGAGATGCCCGATCTATCTCAAACTTCCGTGGCGTGGGAAGGCTTCCCAAAAGTTTGAGAAACAGATCAAGCAGGCTGTATCTTGTGTTTTCCCTGCTGTTGAAGCGCGTGTGGTATTTACCACTCATAGAATGATCTCGTCTGTCCGAAAGGATGTGCTCCCTATTACGCATTGCAGTAATGTTATTTACGAATTTAAGTGCCGATGTGAAGCACGGTACATAGGACGCACAACCCAACGGTTAGCAGATCGCATTAGCCAACATGTGCCCAAGTCAATCCGAAATCGTCAAACTAACGCGCGCCCACAACCTTCACGCTCTTGTACACAACTGAATGTGCCTACTTCCGTGGATAGTGGCAAGTCGGCCATTGCTTACCATCTATTGAATAACCAAGAATGCGCGGAACAATACTGTTCATCTTGGTTCAGGGTTCTCAGCCGAGCGAGAAGTTTTAATCACCTGCGCATGCTCGAGGCATCATACATTCGGCTTACTGACCCCATTCTGTGCCGTCAGAAGGAGTTCGTAAGAACACTTGCGTTATTTTAGCATTTGTTCGACCGAACGGCTGTTACTAGGCCTAACCTTGTTCAGCCAATCATATCGCGCCATTTAGCGTCCACTGTTCCTTCGGCTCTATTATATTGTTTCGTTTTCTGGCGTTCTGTTCATTCATGCGAATTTACTCTGATGAGTGCATGTCGAAAAGCTTTAGTATTTTGTACATATTATGTCCGTGTTTAACGCTATTTTCCGATTTTGCAGTACCAAGCACTTATTTATTCAAAGATCATCTCATTATGGGCTTAGTAAACGAAGAAGCTTGACTGGGGAGGAATTTTTAATTTGTAAACAAATCTTTCGGCATTTTACTCCCAGCAGATCGAGCATACGATCTTTAAAAACTGGGAGTAAAATGCCGAAAGATTTGTTTACATTATGGGCTTGTTTGATATAATTTTGTTTGGCTCATGGTCGTCCCATCGTACCTTATGTTGGTTCTTCATCGCACTGAGAAAAAAAATGCAAAATAAATCACGAAAAGATAGAAAACCGAGAGAGAGAGAGAGAAAAGAGGGGGGGGGGGGGGGAGTTATCTATCGTGAAGCCTATATCAATCTGTCGCCCTCAATACAAAATATGGGGAAATGCTGAATACAGCCTTAGGTAACGAAGCAATCATTGGAAAAACCCACTTCTATAAATAGGATGCACCAACAATGCATGAATATTGTACTGACAGACGTCCTAAACAAGTGTAAACACTTGATACTATACTGTGCCTGCATGCGCATTCGAGTTTTCACTTGAACAGAGATATATACAGTAATTTTCCTGAAAGACAAGCATTTTTTCAATAAAAGATCCGTTATCAACAAACAAGAGCACTTTTTGAAACATGGTCTGGATTGTGTATCATTTCCTCATTGCGTAATTTCAGATAATTCACAGAACTAAAGACTGTGATTATGGAATAGAGTTTGCTTGAATTACGAGGAAGTTGGATCTTGGAGACAGCGCATGAGTTTGTTGTTTGTAACTAGTGAGAGATTAATCAATGGCTGAGAAGATTGAAGAAGAGAACGCTCCGAGCTCTTCACAGAACCTAACATGTCCACTTTGTCTTGATATCTTCGACGATCCAACCCTCTTGACTTCATGCAAACATACGTTCTGTCGGAAGTGTCTCAAGAAATATGACCTGTCACACCAGGATCTTGATCACATGGTTTGCCCTCTCTGCAGGAAGATCACGAAGCTGTCTGCGAACCGTGTCGATGATCTCCTCACCAATGTGACGGTCAATGTACTTGTAGACGATTACCACGGTGAATGTGGTGGGGTTAATGTAGTCCTTGAGATGCGTCCAAAATGCACTGCTTGCAAACTTCAGAAAGATGCTGTCTCATTCTGCAGTACCTGCCAGAACTACATGTGCACCGATTGCGACTTCAGCCATAAGCAGCTAACATCATTCTTTGAAGGTCATGAAATCGTATCCATACATGATATCATCGAAGGGAATGCCAGCATTGGTCATTCCTCTGAGAAGTGCTCCACCCATAAACAAGAGAACAAAGACATGTTCTGCGAAGGATGTAAGGTGCACGCCTGTCTCAAGTGCGTGATCATCGGTCATCGTGATCACAAGATAAAATCTCATGAAGATTTCGAGATGGAATTACAGGAAGAGGTGAGTGTCCATTATATAGATTTTTATTGATTTGTTGCCTTCGTTTCAAATGCGAAAACCATAAGTAAATAAATCATTTTACCTTCAGGCTTCTGATATCTGATAAAGCTTTATATGAGTAAACTATTAATAAAGAGGGTACACGGTAAGCAATCGTGAAAAAATACCAAACGTGCTATTGTAAATTCAAATACGATATTGATTGAATTGAAGTTTTTATTATCATTTCATCGCAGCCAATGGCTGAATTGCGAATTGATAATTAATTTAGAATGATTTTCATGAGAACGGAAATCATGATATAAAACAGAAACAATTGAATAAAGGTTGCCTAAACATGTTTTTGATACGAGGCTCCATAGTACTGAAGTATATGACGAAAGAGTCTACGATCGGGACCAAAACTAACAAAAACCCTATATAAGCTTGAGAAAGAGTCGAGAAATGCAGCAAGGCTACCTGAAGTTGAGATTTCTTTCAAAAGTTTAAACTGTTTTATACACTATCCTATATTTGGGGCGCAATATTTAGCAGAAGAACTGGCGTAGCCAGGATTTTTCAATAGGGGGGGGGGCAGACTTAAAGGATCCAACCGCGTAGCCAGGATTTAATTTTGTGGTGCGGCTGGGGTGGGTGCAGGGTTTTCCCCCTCCTGCGCGAAGCGTGAAAGCTGTGGCGTTTTATAGCAAATTTGAGAGAAAGATATAGGCTCGTAGCACCTTTTTTCAGGCGGAAAGTTCGCTCGACACCCGGACGGCTTTTCAAGCGTGCGTGCAGGGAGAGCGGAGTTACTTCCCCCTTCCCGCGCGAAAAGATAATCCTTTAAGCCATTTAATAACTATATACTGAGGGCGCGAAATTACGAGATCCTGATAGAAAATAATTGTGCGAGGGAGCAAAGCGAACGAGCTTGGGAAAATTTTCGCATTACAAACCTTCAAAAATGAGATTTCTAGTGCATTTACCCAGCGGATATGGGGGAGCATAATCCGTAAGGATTATGATTTTTCTTCATTTCCCCTTTTTTTTCTTTCTCTCCTTTGCGTCTTTTGCGCCCCCTCCAAGTGCCGCCTGGGGCACCTGCCCCCCTACCACCCTAGATACGCCACTGAGCGAAGCGACCGAGCTGGGGGGAGGGGTATGGTAGGGGAACTATTTCAAAACTCTGTCTATGAAACTTGCATTTTAGAGCATCCCAAAATGTTTTTTAATGAAGAAAAGGAATGCTCGGATCTATGCCAATGGAGGAACCCCTTAATTGAGAATAACAATGCGAGCGAACAAATTTTCTTCGATATATTTGCGTTGAAATTATGGCATTTCATATTTCCTTACTTCTATTTCAAGATCAAACATAATGAGTTTGGATGATTATTAGTTTTAAGTTAATGTATCATAATTCTCTTGTTTTTTATCCCAAAATATGGGGGGATGATAATACAGGCCACCCCCCCCCCCCCCACCTCAATATTTTTGATGGATATATACCCCGATCCCCCCGGGATCGACACCCATGCATGACCATGATGACTATTAACTTATCATTTTCAACTAGAAGCAAGTTTATATTTTTCACTACTGGTCGACCTGCTACCGTTTTATTCTGTCAACATTCATTTTTAAGGTGAACGATCTTGTGCAGCGATGTGCCTCCAAGAAATCAGAACTGGAGAAGAGCATTCAGAATGTGGAAGCACAACGCCATGAAGTACACACTACCCTAATGAAACTACGGGAAGATGTCAGCCAAGCCTACAGCGTCAAGGCCAAGCAACTTGAAGAAAATCAGCGAATTCTCATCGAACAAATCGATGCATTAAAGTGTACTTTCGATGACGATCTCGACGCCTTGAAATCAAACGATCGACAGAGGATCAAGAGTATTTGTAGTTCGATAACACTGGTGGCTAATGACAGACTGGGTCGTCTTGAGACAGATAGTCTGTCTGCTCATACCTTGCTTTGTGAGGAGCTGAATGACATGCTGAAGAAGGCTACTGATCACACTTCTGCAGAAGCCATAACGAAGAAAGCACAGAAGAAGAGCTTCAAGCCCGCAGATGCTACTTGTCTTGACCTCGGGAACATCTCAGAATCAGATCCTGAGTTAAAAGTCATTCAGTGTGTCGATCTACGACGATTTATGTGGGGGATGACCAAATACTCTGATGACAGTGTGGCTATTGGATATGGGGATTTGCATGTAGATATCATTGATTTATCGGGTAATAAGCAGCAGTATACAAACATACCAAGTGACATGAAGTGTTATGATCTTGTGTTTCAACAAGACAAGTCGTTATGCATATCGACGGGTACCACAGAAGCACACATATATTCTCCCAATGGCTCCAGGAAATCAACCATCCACGTGAAAAGCAATGGAAATTATCTCAGACTAAACAGAAGTCCATCGGATGAAATCCTCGTAGCTAACAAGGGAAAGCAAGTCTATATCTATGACCGGATGGGAACCACACTCAAACACACTGTACAAACAAAACACAACAAGACCTACCAGGCATCATCAACCAGGGAGGGTTTGATCGTCACAAGTTCTTGTGATATCGATCCTAGCGTAGTGACGGTCTATGACAGGGATGGGAATGCTGGTAAGTCTCTACAAGCTCCAAGGGGTATCGACCTGTATGCTGCCGTAGACGAGCAGGACAGGGTGTATGTAGCGAGTGTTGATCTTAATAACGGTAACGTGGTGATCAGGCTCTATGACCTTGATGGTCTCAACCTGAAGCAGAGAGTCGAGTTCAATGAACTTACGGGAGGGTTTGGACTGCATTGGCATTGTTACTTGGTTTCACTCTCTCCAGATTTGCTCGCCTTTGCTTGTGAGAAAAAGTTGTATTTCATTAAAGTATCACTGTAATCCAGAGTGTCTCTATATCACAATTAAGTGTGATGTTTACATGTTATCTCTGCTTCAGATCTGTCTCTCGTTATCATATCTGGATCATGTAAACCTATCTTTCATATTCCTTTGTTTTTATTCAGATTCAGATTCAAGTTCAGATTAATTTTATTGGTCCAATAGGAATTACATTTTGTCAGCATAATTTGAAGCACATAATTATACAACATATAATATATACACAAAGATATACTAATCAGTAGCAAATTTACAATATTATATAGTCATAGGAAACGCAGATATATAGTTATTATTGGAAATATGTGTTAAGTGTTATTTACTCTGTATCTCAAAAGATTATATACATATTCATTACATCTGCCATTGATTATTATCTTTTCTTGCGAACGTTTTGCCTCATCTTAGTGTATAGATGAATACTATATGTTTAATGCTTTTTACTATTTTTTATAGATAACATTTAACAAATTCATAGTGACGAAGCTTTTCGACCTGCACTCATCGGGTCACAACGCAGGAATGAGAGAATACAAGAAAAACAAAAGTCAAGGAAGGGTGTGTATAGCGACCCGGGTAGGATCCGGGCACGCTAGAATAATTATTCGATTATTCTAGCGTGCCCGGATCCTACCCGGGTCGCTATACACACCCTTCCTTGACTTTTGTTTTTCTTGTATTCTCTCATTCCTGCGTTGTGACCCGATGAGTGCAGGTCGAAAAGCTTCGTCACTATGAATTTGTTAAATGTTATCTTTAAGTTTTGTAGTACCAATCGTCTGTTTGACTATTTTTTATGTTATTATTCCAAATATACGTTCTACTTTTGTTGTATCAGCGCTCTGATCAGTTTACCGTAAAAGCGCTTCATAAGAAAAAATTGTTATTATTATTTATAAGGAACAATATTCTCATCAATCCGTCGATAACTTAAAGTGATTATACACTCTTTGTAATCCTATAGGCCTGCAATAATAACAGCCATCTCTCGAAATAACTTGCAAATTTGTATTTGTATTCTCTGCCTTGTGTAATTATTTTTTTGACTGATATTACACTATAACTAGAGAAAGTACAAACTGACTATCGCATGTACTGTAGGAGAAAAAATATTCTACTTGTTGTATTATCAAGTCGTCTGGTATAACATTACACAAATATGTATATATATATATATATATATATATATAGTTGTAAAGAAATGTAGATGGGAGAACGTATAGAAAAAAATAATTTAAAGTAAGATAAAGTTCACTCCGAGAATAAAGACATAGTAGATATCCGTAGGTTTGCTTCCACAAGCGCTTTCGTTTAATTCTTCAGGTGGAATGATTAACCTGTTAGTTACATGCGTTTATATATCGTATAAGTAGAAGTTACAAACATTTTACAAGTCTTTCAAATCTCCGTTGTTAAAGTTAGGAGATCTATTCAATGGACGGATAGTTTGCTGGTAGATGAAAGATAGAAGAATGAGTTGTGATAGCATGGAGGATATGGGATAATTGGCCTGGTGAGCTGGGGAAGAAGGATTATGGCATTGTTTGGCACAGTACACAATAGAGTAGAGCGATTACAATAGCTTACACCGGGTATAGACTTGTCTGAGATAAAAGTGTAAGTAGACTTCCAAATTAAATAGTTTGACGCATTTCTTAAGTTAATATCAATACAAAAAGATCCTTCGTGTAAAATGCAGTCAATGAACACCATGGTAAGGATTCTACGATTGACTGTCGAATATATATACACATAATAGTACATGCAAAATTATATAATATAATATACACTGTATACTCCGTGGTAGTTAGAATAAGGAACAGTAATTCATATAGCGTTCAGTGAAGGTTTAAATTTATCAATGAAATGTTCTTCTTTTAGGCAACGTTTAGTTTTGTCATCATCATTCATTTTATAAAAAGGTGTAATTAAGAAACTGGGTTCTATGGAACGAGCACACCTTTCTATATGTTCACTCAATTTTAGTTGTCTATATTCTTTCTGCCTTATTTGCTGGCGACGAACCCTTACTCTGTTACGAAGTACATCTCCTGTTTCACCAATATATTGTTCTTTACAACCTTGGCACGTTATACAATAAATCGAGTTTTTTGTTTGACATGTAAATGGAAATTTAATTAAAAACTCTGTGTTGTTTATTCCAATGTTGATTCTATTCGTTACATCCAAATGGGGGCAGGTTTTGCATCTTTTGTCGCCGCATCTTTTTACCCCACCTTTTGTATTGTTGTTTCGGGAAAATCTGGCTCTGGTTAGTATTTGTTTCAGATTAGGGCTTTGTCGTTTGCTTGATATAACTTTTACATTTTCAAATACTGCTTTCAGAGTTTCATCGGTCTTGATGAGAGGCAACGTATCATGAATAATTTGAAACATGTTTGGGTTATTTGGGTTGAATGTGTGGACAAATGGAACTATCTCCTGTTCATTTCTTTCTTTTTTAGACATCAACTCTTGCTTACTGAGTGCATTTGCCTTAGAAATACCGGTTGTAATAATTTCCTTAGGATAATGTCTAATCAAAAGCATATGCTTTAGTTCTTCCAACCGTTTCTTTCTAGTTTCTTCATCGGATACAATTGTACATATTCTCGTAGCTAAATTATACGGGACATTATTTTTACACTGCTTAGGGTGACAAGATTTAAAATGCAAATATTGGTGAGTGTCTGTGACTTTATAGAATATGTCTGTCTTTAACAAATTATCTTCCTTGATTATTTTAATATCTAAGAAATTTATTGAGCTACAATTAACATTTATTGAGCTACATTTAAACGATGAAGAAACGTATGAGAAATTAAAAAACAATACTGACGATAAAATAAAAAAGAAAATGACTCAAATGATAAATAAACATAAAGAATGTCTAACTGACAAAGAGTATGACTTTTTAACAAAATTTGAACATAAAACAAGCAATTTGTATGGCCTTCCGAAAATACATCAAAGTTCGGAAATTGAACATGAAGTAACTAAAAGTAAATCGGAATACATCCAATGCCCCGCTCCCGACAAATTAAAAATGCGCCCAATCATAGCTGGACCAGTATGTCCAACACACCGTTTAAGTAATTTTATTGATATTTTGCTCAAACCGCTAGTCAATAAAGTAAAAAGCTTTGTTAGGGATGATTTTGATTTTTTAACACACTTACCCGAGGAATTGCCATTTGAATCAACCTTTGTTACATATGATGTTAATAGTTTGTACACTAACATACCCCATAAAATGTTTGTAACTTCTACTTGTACGATATATAAACGCATGTAACTAACAGGTTAATCATTCCACCTGAAGAATTAAACGAAAGCGCTTGTGGAAGCAAACCTACGGATATCTACTATGTCTTTATTCTCGGAGTGAACTTTATCTTACTTTAAATTATATATATATATATATATATTGTACCTTTATTGTCAGATCTTTATGTCTTACAGGACCGTGATGTACATGTAAATACTCCCAGATTCCATTAACCAACAGAATCCTCCATAATCATTTTGCGCTGTGTCTGATATAGCCATTAAATGCTATAAGAAGAGATGACATGAATGATTGGTTGTCATGAAGCTGAGATTAACATGAACATCGAAAGTTCTGTTTCTTGAGTCAAGTTTATAAGTAGTGTGAGGATATTACGATAAACCTTGTAAACAGGTATCGTACTTTTGTTTTACTATGTTACTTTACTTTTAATATTCCATGTAGTTAATTCAGCACCACAAGGGTGCAATGTGGATTTTTGATAATTACAATTTAAATCAAATTAAATTCAATCTGTCGTCGGACTTGCAATTTGTGTAGAGGAATCGGGTTTATCTCGATCTGAAATTTAAAATTTCACCATTCTACTTTCCAGCTCCTTTTCTTCGCTATTGGGGACCTAACTCGACAAGCCTCGCTTTTAATAGGTTCCCCCACAAGTGCATCACTGTATGCGTTTATTACATCTACTGGAAGATATTTATTATACTGAGCTGTTATGAAATATGTACATGTATTATGCTTTGTACTATGCCATTTGTATATGCTTATATTTTGCTTTCTCATGTATATATGTAAACCGATTGTGGAAACAAAATAAATAAATTAAAATCAATTAGCTAGATATGATAATCATATAAAATGACACGGATATTAAACCTACCAATAATCACGCTTGTAGACAAACGTGAAAATAATTGATGCTTTTACATCTAACCCTGTGATAAAATACACAAATAGATATGAATGTTTCCAAAATCCCCATATGCATAGAAAAATAGAATGACTTTTCAATTAACTCAAGATATTATTGAAATATAAATAATTATTAAATTGTTCATAAAAGTTCATGAATCGTGGTCATTTTTCTCATAAATTTGATCAGAATATTATGCCTAATAATCATAAAAATGTCAGGACATGGAGTTTCTTTTGTTAACATGGTAAATCTTATACGAATCCTTTTGAAAAATCATGTTAATCATGAATGATAAATATATCGTCCATTGACAATGCTATCAAATGTTAAACCCAGTCACGTGATTATCTTTTCATCGAACCACAACGATCTATTACGCAACATTGTTTTGTCAAATCTGCGTCTCACTTCACGACGAAAAGTAAATCACTTTCGACGTCCTCATTCTGATTCTTAATCGATCTGAATCTTATATTTGTTTTGAAAAGGAGTTACCTTGTGCATGCATGGTTACAATAACTCTTGTATGTTATGTTTGAAGTAAAGCACTTTCATCCTGCATAGGATGCATGACTACACGTACATGTATATTATCATACCCATCAGAATCAAAGCAAATTATTACTTTTATGACAGAATTAGATGTTGACCCACATTGTGTAATGTCTTGTATATTATACAAATAATGAATGTTTATGAGTGCAATGGAAAGAATATTTTCATGAGTTGAAAGATGGAATGTTCCATTTAATGAGGCGAAGTCGAATTGAATGGAACAGATTCCATCTTTCAACGAATGAAAATATTCTTTCCATTGCACGAATGAAAAAAAATTCATTATTTGTTTTATACAACATCTGAGTAGATCCTATATAAGTGCGTTGTATTATTATTGTTATTATTATATACCTTACGGGTACATTAGCAGGACATGCAACAATACGGTTTATTCCGTCATAATAGCGCCCCCTACATTAGGAGGACATTTCGAACGTTAAGCGGACATTTGAACAAAGAAAAAGAACAATAAATGTCCTTCTAATGTACCTGATAGAGTAATATATATTATCCTTGTTATTTGTACAATAAAATAAATATATGTACTTACAATTGTCCAGTCATCCATTATGCTTCTTTTCCAAGAAGCATAATGGATGCTTCTTTTACGGTCGCTCGCGAGCGTAAAATAACACATAGATCTATGGGCAAAGGCCGGTAGTATGGTATCGCAGCCGCGCATTACACTGAAAAGGTCGAGGCGTTGAATGGAAAAAAAAACCGTATGGAACAAAAATGCACGCTAGCTTGCGCTAAACCATGGAATGGAACAAATATTTAATAACATGTGACCTATTATTCTCCAATCAAATTACAAGGATCTACTCAGGTGTTGAATAAAATTCATAGAGCTTTATTTCCTTGTTTATATATAAAATTTGGGAGCACAAATCGTCATTTCGTAAATTGACTCGCATAATATACAATGTATTTTGACAATGACTGATTTTAAGCCTAAACTACTGGTCATAAGTTAAATCATTGCTCTGCATCTAATTCAAAGTATATAATCTATCTATTAAAGCGAAAGTTCCTTGCATTATCTACTGTTGTCATTTCATTATGATATTCATTTAGTTTATGATTACCGTTTGTATAAGTGATGGCAGTGGGGATGTTTGTGAATGTGTTCATGATACCTTGGATGTAGGCATTTAAAGTTAAAAACCTATTTGCCTGTTGTTGACATCTGGTGAAGAATCTAGACTGGTACAATTTTAAATGTTGATGAAGATAACGATGGCTGTGATGATGATGGTAATGATGATTGTGCTGGTATACGTGTGAAAGAAAAGACAAGAAAATGAGTACGTGAGTAAGAAATTCGTATCCTATACGAACAAAAGATGGTTATTGTGGCACATTTTGTGGATAACAGTTTTAGAGACATGTTGGAAGAATTAAATTATTATGAAGTCAGGTGATATACCTAGTTGGTGAGAAAGAAAGAAAAATGGAAAACATGGACAGTATGTGAAATGAGTGTGGATGTAAAAAGAGATATAATTACTGTATGAAGATACAAGGAAGAATATTTTTGCACGGGATTTTTTTCTCATTTTATTACCCCCCCCCCCCCCCCACGCGTTACTCTCTTCCACGGGTTAAGTGGTAAAAGTACCGATTCCTATCGGAGAGTGCAAAAGAAAGAGAGAGAGGGAGAGAGCGAGAGATGATGGAAAGAGAGATGCAAAAGATAGACAAACAGAAAGGAGGAGAGAGATGGAAGAAAAAAGTATGACCATGGTGAGAAGGATCTGTCCCGATAACTCCCTCTCCGAAATACTACGCGTCTGATAGTAAAATATTGTGAAATCTTTTCTTCAAAAAGAAAACACAGATGCCCCCAATTCACTTGACTGGACAATACTCTCGAGAATATAATTCATAAACGCGAATTAAAGGAACTTCAACTTCTGAAAACTATTTTTGAATGAATTTAAGAAAAGAAAAAGAAGAAGAAGAAGAAAAAAAAAGAAGAAAACTTGATTGTTTTGTCTTCATCAACGATCTAGGTTCATAGTTCTAAACGCATATACGATAATTTTTATAAGAGTAGCATAACATTGGTAAAATAGACATCACTGATTTATTCAGAATCTGTGGATTTGATAAGACAATTATACAGACTGACTTTGTAACCATTCGATCCTAGTATTAGGTCTTCATGTCTTGACTGACTTATGGGTGATAACAAGTAAACAAAATGTGAAGTTATCAGTTTATTTCGAGCCCCCCCCCCCAAGTACCCGATGAAAAGCCTTTGCCCCAACCCCCATCCCCCCCCCCCCCCCAAAAAAAATGCTCTGGAGTAAAGAAAAAGCATTTGTTACATTCTAACTACATGTACAGCTGTATGTACCCGGCTCTATGAAAAAAACATGATTGTTACCATTATTGCTATTGTATTTCTTTTGACGTTCAATTTTGTGTCAAACGATCTTTCCATAAATGAGTTAAAGGGATACGCCACCAGTCGGCCGTGGGAAAAGTCAGGATTGCGTAAGCCCCATTCACTCGTACACACAGTTTGTGCGTCGAACGCGTCCGTCAGACTACTGGGATTACATTTCGGACTGCACGAAGCTGACCGAATCTCGCACAAGAGCACGAGCTCAGGCGGAGCGTGCATGTTGAACGTCGACCAGTCTGTCCGAAGTTTGGGCCCCGCGGGGCAACGGCATGATCAGGTAACGATCACGGTGCCCTATCGCGGCATAAAATCGTCCGTAATCTGCGGTTGAGTATCCCTTTAATACATTTTGAGACATATCCTGCTTTCTGAAAAGTAGCCCCAAAAATATTGTGAAGATTATATGAACACATCCATTCAACATGTTCACCTGTTTGACAAGACAAAATATACGGGTATGCATGGTATATGTGTAATTAACACCTAAATGATAAAGTTCCCTAGTGTAAATATCTAGCAAGCTATAATAATAATAATAATAATAATAATAATAATAATAATAGTAATAATAATAATAATAATAATAATAATAATAATAATAATAATAATAATGATAATTATAAACCGTTTCTTTTATAGCGCCTTACCAGTTACAATGTAACCGATCAAAGCGCTTACAGCATTATTACCCAAGCTATACCCAATATTCCGATCCTCAAACGACAACAAATAGTCAAATACTATCGTTACCTGTTCCAGTGATTATCATATTATCATTATGGTCCTGTGATAATATATGATTCACAATGTTCACTCATATATCTTTGCGAAAAGTGGAAATTCTATATGAGAGAGGGATAGAGAAAGAGACAGCGAAATTGAAAGGGAATGGGGAGGAATGAAAAGAAATAACACCAGCAAAATATTACACCGACCCATAAAAACATCTTAGATGATGACCGTTAGACAAAGGATTACCGTATGCATGTAGTCCCAGATGCGAAACATCATGTTTTGTTTTCAAGTATAGCATCAACTTTTTCCTAACATTTGAAAGTTATGCCAAAACCGCTACAGTATAATTTCTGGAATTTGGTATTCACTCAATGAAGTATGAATGAAAATCATTTTCATAATTTTGTATGCATATTATAATACCCTGATTGCAGAAGGTTGGTCTAATAATTTTGGCCAGGGTTGTATGTGTATGATGCTGAAGACAAGTAATGCTGGAAAATATATTCAGAAATTGGGCATGTTATGAAATAACTCTCTCATTTCCTCTCTCATTTCCTCTCTCTCTCTCTCCCTTTGTCTCTCTCTCACTATGGCTTTTTTTCTCTATCTCACTCTGTCTTTGTTTTTCTCTCTCCTCTGTCCTTCTCTGTTTCACTCTTTCTCTGTCTTCCTATCTTTGTCTCTCCGTCTCGCTTTATCTCTCTCATTCTCTCTGTCTCTCACTTTGTCTCCGTCTCTCTCTCTCTGTTTGTCTGTCTCTCTCTCTGTCTTGCTCTCTCTCTCTCTGTCTCTCCGTCTCTCTTTGTCTCTCTCTCTCTTTGTCTCCGTCTCTCTCTATTTCTGTTTGTGTCTGTCTCTCTCCGTCTTTTTTCTCTCTCTTTCCTTCTCTGTCTGTCTGACTCTCTGTCTTTCTCTCTCTCTCTGTCTTTCTCTCTCTATGAGTCTTTCTCTCTCTCTGTCCCTCTCTCTCTCTCTCTGTCTATCTTTGTCTCTCTCTCTCTGTCTCTGTCTTTATGTCTTTATATGCTAGAGACAGAGAAACAAATAATGTTATCCAATGCTATCCTATCCTATGCTATGTTTTCCCCGACTTAGTATATTCCTTTACTCCATTTCTCACGGTTTTCTGGTTCACGTCAAATGTTGTTTACGTGTGTTCATTCATAAATTGGAAATAGCACCGTAAGGTTTTGAAAGAGATTTCTTTTAATATATGCAAAAGCATGCGCGTACTGACAACCAATTAAGATGAATGAAGTTTAATATGATATAGCATAGGCTTTCGTAAGTTCGTTAGGAATGAAGGAATGTCCTCTTTTGAGAATACGGCCCATTCTTATCATTTTTTTTTAAATTATAGGCTTGTTTGATATAATTTTCTTTGGCGCATGGTCGTCCCGTCGTACCTTTTGTTGGTTCTTCATCTCGCTGAGAAAATAATGCAAAATAATTTACGAAAAGAGAGAAAACCGAGAGAGAGAGAGGAGAGAGAAAGGAGAGAGATAGAGAGGGAGAGATCTTTTTCTTGCAATTAACTCATCAAGGTAATTAAAATGGATCTAAAATCTACTATGACAAACAATCTATCGCAAAGACTACATCAATCTGTCGCCCTCAATACAAAATGTGGGGAAAATGATGAATACAATACCGCCATTAGGGTCAAAGGTACATGTACGAAGCGATCATTGGAAAAAACCCACTTCTATAAATAGGACGCACCAACAATGCATGATTATTGTACTGACGGAGGTCCTAAACATGCTAAATAAGTGTAAACATTGTGTTAATATACTGTGCCTGCATGCATATTCGAGATAATATATACAGTAATTTTCTTGAAAGACAGTCATTTCTTTTCAATGAAGGATACTTTCTCAACAAACAAAAGCACTTTCGGAGACTTGGTCAGGATTGTGTGACATTTGCATACTGCATAATTTCAGAAAATTCACAGAACCTCTGTCAATGGTTTTGAGCTTGCTTGAAAGCCTAATATCTGACTTTCACGCTGGAGGTGGATCATACATTCATTGTATCATTCATATTGGGCATTGGATATAAAGTGCATGAGCGTATTCTTTGTAACTGGTTGGTAAGTTGTATCAATGGCTGAGAAGAATGAAGAAGAGAAAGTTCCGAGCTCATCACAGAACCTGATATGTCCACTTTGTCTTGATATCTTCGACGATCCAACCCTCTCGACTTCATGCGGACACACCTTCTGTCGGAAGTGCCTCAAGAAATATGACCTGTCACACCAGGATCTTGATCACATGGTCTGCCCTCTCTGCAGGAATGTCACGAAGCTGTCTGCGAACCGTGTGGATGATCTCCTCACTAATGTGACGGTCAATGGACTCGTAGACAATTACCACGGCGAATGTGGTGGGGTTCAAGCAGTCCTTGATATGCGTCCAAAATGCACTGCTTGCAAACTTCAGCAAGATGCTGTCTCATTCTGCAGAACATGTAATAACTACATGTGTGAGAAGTGTAACATTGGCCATGAACAGCTAACATCAGTCTTTGAAGGACATGAGATCTTATCCATACACGATATCATCGAAGGGAAGGTCAGCATTGGTCATTCTTCTGAGAAGTGC
Organism: Heliocidaris erythrogramma; assembly: GCA_025617745.1. NCBI lineage: Eukaryota > Metazoa > Echinodermata > Echinoidea > Camarodonta > Echinometridae > Heliocidaris > Heliocidaris erythrogramma. The sequence continues at coordinate 10,631,178 of CM046873.1, read as the reverse complement.
TCCACCCATAAAGAAGAGAACAAAGATCTCTTCTGCGACAATTGCAAAGTTCACGTTTGTCATAAGTGTGTGATTGTCAGTCATCAAAATCACAGGATCAAGAATCTGGTCGACTTTGAACAGGATTTACAGCTTAAGGTAAGTGGTTTCACTTTTCATAAGGTATCAAGCAAGGTCTTTCTATATGTGTATGCTTTTATGCATATCGCATATCACCTTCTATTCTTCTCTTCTTTCCCTTCTTTGTCTTTCCTTCTCACTCCCCCTCTCTCTCTCTCATTCTCTCTCTGACATTCTTTTACTTATTGGTTTACAATGTTTTCAGCATGATTAGGAAATGGAAGCTGTGTCCACTCACCCCGTACTTACACCAATGTTCATGAACAAAAATGAGCATAAATTATACAGATAACTAACGAATCGTTAAGAATAGCCTATATCAGGAGGCGCGGTGGCTCAGTGGTAGAGCACTGGTTTCGTAACTTTTGTTCTGTGAAGGATGTAAGGTGCACGCCTGTATCAAGTGCGTCATTATCGGTTATCGTAATCACAAGATGAAATGTCATGAATATTTCGAGTTGGAATTACAGGAAGAGGTGAGTATCCATTACATAGGTTATTGGGTGAGGGGGTATAACACCCAAGCCAATGGTGATACTATATGTCCACGTATTTCAGCAAGAAATTGACTTATCCGGTCCCTGTTTTGCGTGTGAGGAGAGGAGGGGGGGGCGGGCATTGACGTTGATATATTTCATCTCTTCTCTATTTGTAGGTAGGTCATAATGCTTTTGATTCATGAGATTTTAAGTGCAATATCCCTGATAGCAGAAAGTGTTAAAAAATGACGTGATATTTACGTCGTGGTTTTCGTCTTTTTTACGTCCTGTAATTACGTCAATAAGACGACAACTTGCACCAACGCAAGACGTCAAGAGGACGTCTTGTTTTGACGTCATCTCTACGTCTTGTACACTGTAAAAACTAAAGTGCTACTTTTAGGGGCATGTATAGTGACTGCACCTGAAATGCTGTTTATAGCACTTGCAGTGTGCTAATTTACCAGCAAAAAAAAAAATGTGACCGTGGCGAGCCTCGAACCAGGTTCCGCTGATTGAGAGGCGCTGACGTTACCGATGGACTAACGAATGCTTCTTGCAATCCAGTTTAGTCATGGGAGTCAAGTAGATAACATGAACTATGTGGTGTCGTAAATTCACTATGTAACAATTATGATCTGCTCTAAATCGTACAATGTGAGTTAGTCTAGCGGTAATGCCAGCAATTCTCGATCAGCGGTCCCTGGTTCGAAGCTCGCCCAAATCATTTTTTTAAATGAATGTTTAGCAGTTTAAGGAGCCGGTCCAGCTCCCGTGAAAGTGCTGAAATAGCACGCTGTGTGCATTCAATAGCACTCTGAGTGCAGTCCCTATGCATGCCCTCAAAAAGTGCTATATACAGCACTTCAGTTTTTATAGTGTACAGATGACGTCAAAATAAGACGTCTTGCGTTGGTGCAAGTTGTCGTCTTATTGACGTAATTACAGGACGTAAAAAAGACGAAAACCACGACGTAATTATCACGTAATTTTTACCACTTTCTGCTATCAGGGATGACCATTACCTATGCTGCAATTACAATAAAATCTAAAATCTGAAATCAGAACTTCGTCAGTTGAATGTTTATTTTTGGTCGAGAAATTTGTAGTGGGGGGGGGGGGGTGGGAACATTTTTCCCCTTGCCCCATCAAATAAGCTAGTGTTTGTGCTCTCAATACAGGCAAAACGTATCAATGGCAGATTGGAAAATAAATCTCTCTCAGGGAACATGACCATGATGACTGCGAACCTATCCTTTTCAAATGGAAGCAAATTTATATTTCTCACTAATGGTAGACCTATTACCGCTTTATTATGTCAACATTCATGTTTTAGGTGAACGATCTTGTGCAGCGCTGTGCATCTAAGAAATCAGAACTGGAGAAGAGCATTCAGAATGTGGAAGCACAACGCCATGAAGTACACACTACCATACTGAAACTACGGGAAGATGTCAGCCAAGCCTACAGCGTCAAGGCCAAGCAGCTTGAAGAAAATCAGCGAATTATCATTGACCAAATCGATGCGTTAAAGCGTAGTTTCGATGATGATCTCGACGCCTTGAAATCAAACGATCGACAGAGGATCAAGAGTATTTGTAGTTCGATGACACTGGTGGCTAATGACAGACTGGGTCGTCTTGAGACAGATAGTCTGTCTGCTCATACCTTGCTTTGTGAGGAGCTGAATGACATGCTGAAGGCGGCTACTGATCACACTTCTGCTGAAGCCATAACGAAGAAAGCACAGAAGAAGAGGTTCAAGCCTGCAGATGATACTCGTCTTGATCTCGGGAACATCTCAGAATCAGATCCCGAGTTACAAGTCATTCAGTGTGTCGATCTACGGGGATATATGATTGGGATGACCAGATACTCTGATGACAGTGTGGCTATTGGATATGGTATATATGGTATACATATCATTGATTCATCGGGTAATAAGCAGCAGTATACAAACATACCAAGTGACATGAAGTGTTATGATCTTGTGTTTCAGCAAGACAGGTCGTTATGTATATCGACGGGTAGCACAGAAGCTCACATATATTCTCCCAATGGCTCCAGGAAATCAACCATCCACGTGACAAGCTATTACGGTCTTCTCAGACTAAACAGAAGTTCATCGGATGAAATCCTCTTAGCTAACAAGGGAAAGCAAGTCTATATCTATGACCCGACGGGAACCACACTCAAACACACTGTTCCAACACAACACAACAGGACCTACCAGGCATCAGCAACCAGGGAGGGTCTGATCGTCGCAAGTTCTTGTAATGACACTCCCAGCGTAGTGACGGTCTATGACAGGGATGGGAATGCTGGTGAGCCTCTACAAGCTCCAAGCGATGTCTACTTGTATGCTGCCGTGGACAAGCAGGACAGAGTGTATGTAGCGAGTGTTGATAATAAGAACGGTAACGTGGTGATCAGGCTCTATGATCTTAATGGTCTGAACCTGAAGGAGAAAGTCGAGTTCAATCCTCTTAATCTAACGTTAGCGTGTAATTGGTGTTACTTGGTTTCCCTCTCTCAAGACTTGCTCGCTTTAGCTTGTCACTATAAGTTGTATTTCATCAAATTATCTTTGTAATCCAGAGTATCTCTATATAACCATTATGTGCGATGTTTACATTTCATCTCTGCTTCAGAATTGTGCTCTATGTAATTCTATGATTCATATTGCATTGTCATTATGTAATAGCATACCTAATACTCAACAAAATGCTCAGTCCCTCGATAATTTCAAGTGCACGCATACATTTTTTTTTTTGCAATCCAAGACGGTGATAATAGCCGACTTGATATTTTATGAAGCTTCATCTTGTGCATGCAAACTGTAATACAAGGAAAGGATATTATCATACATCCAATGCCCAGGGAGATCTGATAATGATGTAGGTTATGATACTGTTGTGTAATGATTGGTGAGGTATAGAATCATTTTCGATGCTACTTTTGCAAATTTTTAAATTTTTAAGGTCGCGTCCTAGTACTACAAATCAAGTAAATATCAACTTGGTTATCCATTAATAATTGAAAGTGTATACATTTAGATTGAGATCATACATGCCTACTCCCAATTTATAGGCCCTACACTCACTCTCTCTCTCCCTAAAAAGTGAATTTTCACTCCCAGGGAGTCACGTCAAGAAATCACTTGGTTAGGAGTGAATATTGAGTGCTCTTTAAAGGAGAATCAACCCCTAATTACAAATTTACTTATTTTGGAAGGTGTAATAATTATATTCCTACTTATTGGCCTAAATCATTTTCTAATAAGATATCAGAAAATGGGAAAATAAAGATATTCCAACAGCCGGTATCGTCTCCTACTCATTTCCATGGGGGCTGCCATTTTCTTGCTGATTTGGAGTTGTACATGAACCATTGAGAAATATTCCAGTCAAGAAGATATTTTGAATCCAATACCTAAATTGCTTTTTTCGTTACCTAAAATCCCATATGTGACGAAAATATAAAGTGGGTGTTTACATGTATTATAAAAATTAAATGTTTATAATGATATTTTTAAATTGTCTGGTTTTGCTTAACAAAAATCTATTTTCTTGGGTTTGTCAAACAGAGCAGGACATAATATATGCAGCATGCATTCTGACTTTTCAAATCCATTATCCGAAAGCAGGTGAATGCATAGCTTGCCGCTATAGATGCTCAGGGAAGAAACATCCATAAATTTGAATTAATTTGCTCCGTCCCATACGTCACAGTATCGAGAAAATAGATTTCTATTAAGCGAAAATCGATTTTCAACAGAAATATATAAGGAAATCTTCAGTTTAAAAATAAATTGACATATCTATTCAATATTTTTAATCTAAAACTGGTTTTTAATTTTGAAAAAGGCAATTGGGCATTTGGATTAAGAAAATCTTCATGTACATAGACGATACATATTGGGAGCAGATGATAAATTTTGCTCAGAAAATCTTGATTCGTATCGATCTCGTATATTTTGACGCGAAGCCATATAGTCCAACAAGTAGGAATAAATAACACCTTTGAACACTATCGTCTGTATTTTTGAGCGTAATTCTCCTTTAAAAGCCAGTTCATAGATGCAATCTGAGCATGAGCAGATAAAGGTCATCTGTACCAAATTCTAAAACCCACTGACACTAATATTCGATATGTGCTCATGAATGTCCTGTAATTATTATTCAATTATGCACTAATGGTGCATTCCATGATATCCAGGTGGAAGTATTCTTTTTAAAGGGGGAAACAAAAGCTATTCATGAGGCACCTCTATCACTCCCAGAGTTATTTTTCTGAAGTGCACATAAAGGGACCCTCCATGTCTAAAATATCTGTGGATATTTGGGGTCATTTGTACCATGCGCTTACCCCGAACTGGCTTATTATCACATATTGTATTGGATTGCACAAAAAATGTATACGTACACTTAAAATTATCCCAGTGAAGTCTTGTCAATGATCACTCTTTTTGTTGTTGTTGTTGTTGTTGTTTTTATAGAGATGAGGTATAAAATCATGTAAGTAAAATAGTTTAGAGTGTTCAAATTCACTTTGATCAAACACCTTGCGGCTGAAACTGACCGAAATTATGAAGATTTTTTTTTTATACAAGTAGATAGTCCCAAACATTCCATGATCCATCAGGAGTAGGTCTACTCTCTTTCTAGATGTAAGAAATTGTTCATAGATAACCAAGTTGACCTTTACTTGACCTTCAGTACCAGAATACACCTAAACTTGCAAAGATAACATTAAACATGGATGCTACGCCTCACTAAATCCCTAAAGTACAAGTATCAGACAACATTATTGGACATAGTGTGTCGCCTATACTTTCGTCGCATCACAGGTTTGCGTGTACATGCAAGATGAGCTACAGTACTAGAGTTCGGTATCAGCGCGCTTAGACAATGAGTACGTAGATCAGTTTACACATTCTAAGTAAGTTGTCTTGCTGTGCTAAATGTGGCTACAAGCGGCCCTTCAGATATTGTAAATTATGAAAATTGCTTTTTCCGTAACAGAGCTGAGTTTGTTCAGACACCATTGGGATCACAAATTAAAATAAACTCCTTCAACGAAAAGAACTTTTCTAGGTTCTCTATTAGCTAAATAGGAATTTAAAATGGACAGCCCTCTCTCGAATGACATGTATTTTATGCCTTGTATGAAATGTTTTCTCTTTGATATTTTATGTTAGCACGAGAAAGGAAATACTGACTATATCACATTGCACCTTAGAGAGAGAGAGAAAAAAAAGTTTAAGAATGATATTATGCTGTCATTAGACAAAGGCAAAGTTCTATTGTTGTCATTAGACTTATCTTCAGCCTTTGATACGATAGATCGTAAGGTTTTAATTGAACGTTTGTCTATGAGGATAGGGGTTAAAGATGTAGCGTTAAAGTGGTTTCAATCATATCTGGAAATTTGGGAAACTTGCATTGAAATAAATGGTACACAATCAGAGATAGTCGGTAATGAAGTAGGTTTGCCGCAAGGGTGAGTGTTCGGGCCGATAGGTTATACTATCTATACTTTAAATACTCTATGCCAGTTGCAGATATCGCCAGATTTCATGGTGTCTCGTATCACGCATATGCTGATGATACACAATTGTATGTATCATTTGATCCAAAGAAAGCAGACGGTTTGAGTGTGGCATTGCAGACTCTGTCTTCATGTGTTAGTGATATCAAAGCCTGGATGACAAAGAATAAGCTTAAACTTAATGAAGGCAAAACAGAATTTTTAGTAGTTGGTACACCACACAATCTTCAAAAGTTTGGTAGTATTGTTTTGAATGTTGAGTCAACTCAAATTAGTCCATCCACATTCATTCGAAATCTTGGTGCATACTTTGATAGTAACATGTCAATGTTAGATCATGTTGACAACATTTGTAAATCCGTACGGTATCAGTTGAGAGGTCTGTCGCAGATTAGAAGGTACATTACAAAAGATGCATGCAATAATGCAGTTAGGAGTCATGTACTTTCCAGACTAGACTATTGCAATGGTCTTCTCACAGGGGTTACGCAGGCACAAATTAGGAAACTACAAAGCCTGCAGAATTGTGCTGCACGTCTTATACATTGCGAAGACAGACATTGTGATGCTGCACCCTTGATTAGTTCTCTCCATTGGCTTCCCATTAAAGAGCGAATTATAACTTTTTGGATATTTCCGTGGTCATATAGAAAAACAAAGAACAGAGTTATTCGGGTCTTGTATTACTTATTTATTTTGTATTTCATAGAAACAAATATCCGAATCATGTAACATGTGTGACGTCACTCTTATCCAGAAGATAATGGGTACCTGTTAGGATGCCCTAAAGTCAATGTGACTGGGCTTTTTATCTCCATTACCCAACATGCATATATATGAACGGTGAATGGAGATGGTGCACACAAGTTGTGTGCAGGCTTGAACTCCAATGACCAGGGGTAGTATTGATATAACATTGTATAGCGCATTTAAGTATTAACGTAGTGCACTCTATAAATGTAACATACTATCATCATCATCAATATCATCATTGTCATTGTTATTATTATTAGTAGTAGTAGTAGTAGCAGTAGTAGTAGTATAGTAGTAGTAGTATTGTTATTATTATTATTGTTGTTCTTGTTCTTGTTATGTGCATACATTTTCTTTTCTATTTTTTAATCTTTAAATAAACAATAACTACCAGTTTGCAAAGAAATTAGAAATTCTATTTTTGTATTTGTAACAAGTTTAAGATGGCGAGTTTAAAAGCGCGTCTCTATTTTTCCTTTATACTGTTTCGTTTGTATAATCAAGTTGTGTGAAATTAAGAAAATAGAATTAAATTGCCGCCTTACATGATCTCCTCATAATTATTAGCATGATCAATGTAGGGTCGGGATTTTATATTCACATGGTCAAATTCACTCCAAATAATTTGATCACTTTTCTTACATTTTAAGGGACATTTTGTTACATTCCAATTTCCAAGCCAAATTAGGAAACCATTCAACCAGTGGTGTATCTACAGGGGCATGAGAGCATGCATTCCTCGAAATGACGAGAAAAAAAAAAGAGAAAGAAAGGCTATGAGAAAAGAGAGAAAATGAAAGATGGAATGGTAAAAGGATGATGAAAATAGACGACTGATAGACGGCCTTGTAAATTTGTATTTCCATTTCCGAGTAAGACCGGTGTCCAAGCGATGTCAGTTCCCCCTCAATGGTTGGACTCATGCTACCTCCTATGAATTCAGCCATACATTAATTACCATATTCATGATCTACTTCACAGAGGGAGAGTACTTTTTAAGAGGAAGGGAGAGGGAGGAGGAAAGAGAGGGAGGGAGGGAGACTCTGAATAGTCATATAAATAGTAAAAATCAAAATTGCGGGCCTATTCAGAGCCTTCTAGTCGGAAGAAAGGTCAAATCGGCACCGAATCGTAGTGACGTCAGAGGAGTCCTGCGATTGTCTACGATTTGAAACTGATTTGGCCCTTATTCCAGATATAAGGCTGGCATCACACCAAATTCATATGTTGAGTATTCATATTATTGTTCAGAACCTAAATAAGACCGATTTTATTTGTTAAAATACCCACATTTTTTGCGATTTTATTCTAAGAATCGGATCGCATAATGGGCGTAAAAGCTAAAATGAGAGAGAAGGGTGTAGGGAGAAAGATGCGGAAAGAGAGAAGAGGAGAAGAAAGAGAAAGAAAGAAAGAGGGATCGTGCAGCGAGAGATTGAGGGGGAGGAGGAGACTGGGAGAGAGGGTGTGGAGGGGAGAACAGGAGAAGATGAAAGAGAGATTCAGAAAGAGAGCGGGATGGAGAATAAGGAGAAGGATAAGAAGAAGGGGGACCGAGCAGCTAGAGAGGCGAGAGAGAGAGAGAGAGCTCTTTTTTCATGAAATTAACTCATCAAACATACATAATTTGTATATTCTACTATAAGTTATCATTATCATTAGGTTGTATTTATAATATTCTAAAGGATATCAAGGTAATTAAAATGGATCTATAATCTACTATGACAGACAATCTATGGTGAAGCCTACATCATTCTGTCGCCCTCAATACAAATATTGGGGAAGTGATGAATACAATACCGCCATTAGGATCAAAGGTAACGAAGCGATCATTGGGAAAACCCACTTCTATGAACATGACACATCAACAATTCATGAATATTGTACTGACGGACGTCCTAAACAAATGAAAACACTATAGTTAATCTACTGTACCTGCATGCGTATTCGAGTTTTCACTTGAACAGATACAGTAATTTTCTTGAAAGACAGGCATTTCTTCAATAAAAGATCCGTTCTCAACAAACAAGAGCACTTTTGGAAACATAGCCTAGTCTGGATTGTGTATCATTTCCTCAAATTTGTCAGGGGGTGGGGAACATAGTCATATAAATAGTAAAAATCAAAATTGCGGGCCTATTCAGAGCCTTCTAGTCGGAAGAAAGGTCAAATCGGCACCGAATCGTAGTGACGTCAGAGGAGTCCTGCGATTGTCTACGATTTGAAACTGATTTGGCCCTTATTCCAGATATAAGGCTGGCATCACACCAAATTCATATGTTGAGTATTCATATTATTGTTCAGAACCTAAATAAGACCGATTTTATTTGTTAAAATACCCACATTTTTTGCGATTTTATTCTAAGAATCGGATCGCATAATGGGCGTAAAAGCTAAAATGAGAGAGAAGGGTGTAGGGAGAAAGATGCGGAAAGAGAGAAGAGGAGAAGAAAGAGAAAGAGAGAAAGAGGGATCGTGCAGCGAGAGATTGAGGGGGAGGAGGAGAAGGAGAGAGGGTGTGGAGGGGAGAACAGGAGAAGATGAAAGAGAGATTCAGAAAGAGAGCGGGATGGAGAATAAGGAGAAGGATAAGAAGAAGGGGGACCGAGCAGCTAGAGAGGCGAGAGAGAGAGAGAGAGCTCTTTTTTCATGAAATTAACTCATCAAACATACATAATTTGTATATTCTACTATAAGTTATCATTATCATTAGGTTGTATTTATAATATTCTAAAGGATATCAAGGTAATTAAAATGGATCTATAATCTACTATGACAGACAATCTATGGTGAAGCCTACATCATTCTGTCGCCCTCAATACAAATATTGGGGAAGTGATGAATACAATACCGCCATTAGGATCAAAGGTAACGAAGCGATCATTGGGAAAACCCACTTCTATGAACATGACACATCAACAATTCATGAATATTGTACTGACGGACGTCCTAAACAAATGAAAACACTATAGTTAATCTACTGTACCTGCATGCGTATTCGAGTTTTCACTTGAACAGATACAGTAATTTTCTTGAAAGACAGGCATTTCTTCAATAAAAGATCCGTTCTCAACAAACAAGAGCACTTTTGGAAACATAGCCTAGTCTGGATTGTGTATCATTTCCTCAAATTTGTCAGGGGGTGGGGAACATAGTCATATAAATAGTAAAAATCAAAATTGCGGGCCTATTCAGAGCCTTCTAGTCGGAAGAAAGGTCAAATCGGCACCGAATCGTAGTGACGTCAGAGGAGTCCTGCGATTGTCTACGATTTGAAACTGATTTGGCCCTTATTCCAGATATAAGGCTGGCATCACACCAAATTCATATGTTGAGTATTCATATTATTGTTCAGAACCTAAATAAGACCGATTTTATTTGTTAAAATACCCACATTTTTTGCGATTTTATTCTAAGAATCGGATCGCATAATGGGCGTAAAAGCTAAAATGAGAGAGAAGGGTGTAGGGAGAAAGATGCGGAAAGAGAGAAGAGGAGAAGAAAGAGAAAGAGAGAAAGAGGGATCGTGCAGCGAGAGATTGAGGGGGAGGAGGAGAAGGAGAGAGGGTGTGGAGGGGAGAACAGGAGAAGACGAAAGAGAGATTCAGAAAGAGAGCGGGATGGAGAATAAGGAGAAGGATAAGAAGAAGGGGGACCGAGCAGCTAGAGAGGCGAGAGAGAGAGAGAGAGCTCTTTTTTCATGAAATTAACTCATCAAACATACATAATTTGTATATTCTACTATAAGTTATCATTATCATTAGGTTGTATTTATGATATTCTAAAGGATATCAAGGTAATTAAAATGGATCTATAATCTACTATGACAGACAATCTATGGTGAAGCCTACATCATTCTGTCGCCCTCAATACAAATATTGGGGAAGTGATGAATACAATACCGCCATTAGGATCAAAGGTAACGAAGCGATCATTGGGAAAACCCACTTCTATGAACATGACACATCAACAATTCATGAATATTGTACTGACGGACGTCCTAAACAAATGAAAACACTATAGTTAATCTACTGTACCTGCATGCGTATTCGAGTTTTCACTTGAACAGATACAGTAATTTTCTTGAAAGACAGGCATTTCTTCAATAAAAGATCCGTTCTCAACAAACAAGAGCACTTTTGGAAACATAGCCTAGTCTGGATTGTGTATCATTTCCTCAAATTTGTCAGGGGGTGGGGAACATTTTCATTTTTCCCCTTGCCCCATCAAAGAAGCTAATGCTCTCAATACAGGCAAAACGTATCAATGGCAGATTTGAAAATAAATCTCTCTCAGGGAACATGACCATGATGACTGTGAACTTATCCTTTTCAAATGGAAGCAAGTTTAGAGGAAGCCTAATTCTCTTTCGATGTATATAGATTGAGAATAATTATAAAGGATAATCAGTAACGGCGGGGGGGGGGGGGGGGGGGGGTTATATATCTCGAAAATTGCCTCCTTTACAATATAATATGCTGCAACCACTGCCATTTGAACAATCAAATTGAAGAGACGCTCTTAAATCAATGCAAGGGTATTGATTTCCAACATGTTTTCTTCTATTTGGCAGACATCGTTTACATAGGTGCTATTAATACAGAACATCCCATACTGAGCAAGTTGTTTCTCAACCATAAGAAAAATGTTTGTGTGAAAAACCGCTGGCACTCACTCTCTATACGAGAAACCCAGGATATCTTGAAGACAGCCAAGGAAATAATGTGTTCTTCATGGAACAGCTATTAATTCCTCGATCTTAATTCATGATGGAATAACCATTTATTACACTCTTTCTTTCTTTTCCTTTTTTGTTTGTTTATTGTTTGGTTGTTGTTGTTTTTGTGTTTATACTTTAATTCTTTCAAACTCATTTAACAGTGTATAGATAATCCTGTTATGGATCCAATGATGTTATTTTATATCTCTTCAGTTTTTTTTTGTAAACCATTTATTTCTCTCTCTCCTTCTCCCTCTCTCTCCTTCTCCCTCTCTCTCTCTCTCTTTCTCTCTCTCTCTCTCTCCGTCTCTCACTCTATCTGTTCTCTTTCCCTCTCTCTTTCTTTTGTCTTCTTGTCTTTAAAGCGCGTAGAGATATAAATGATTTGTGATATGTTCTATATCTGTTGCTGTTTGCTTTTCACTTTGCACTCCTGTGATATCATTTCGTTATTACTTATATACTTCTTCAAGGAAAACAAAATATGGTTTGTTTGGTGATCTTTGAAGGTTTGCATGGTGGAGCTTATAACGTGGAGAAGGTTTACGGTTCACCATGTGTGTTGGTAGGAGGAAAGGGAAAAAAAGGGACTCCTGATGACGGACAGTCAACCTGTCCGAAACGTCGAGTAAACTCCTACCCAAGCCTCATCTACTCAAACCTTCGCTACTCAATCCATCGCTGCTCATCCATCGATCATCAACCAAGTCTTCTCATCTCATCTTATCTGGTCTACAGTCCTTGTCAGGACTTCACCCATTGTCACGAAAGAATATTTCTTCTTTTCTCTCTTGTCATCCTTTCTCGTCTATCCATTTCTAATTTCCTTTTTTCCCTTTCCTCCTACCAACACACATGGTGAACCGTAAACCTTCTCCACGTTATGGTTTGTTTGCTTTGAATGCGATTTGATTACATATATCCAATCAGTGGAATGGCAACTTGGGGAGGGGCCCGGGGTGGACAACCGGAAATATAGTGCTATAAAACAAGGTAATTTGGTGAGGGGTGTGGGGGTGACGATGCCTCACTCCTTTTCCCCTTCCTCCCTTCTTCCCTTTTCCGCCCTTCGATTGAGGAAGGGGAAGGTGCCCCCGGTGCCCCCATAGCTACACTACTGAAAATGTAAATCATTGTTACAATTACATTTTCATAATCCTGTATATTTTCCCAGGCTGTATGGACTCGTTTCTTCCCTGTCTGCGCGAAGATCCGGGAACTCGTCTCATCCGGGCAACTTGGTGACGTCAAATCTATGCTTCTAAATTTCGGACTCGATTTGCCCGACCGAGAGAGAACTCTTAAAAAAGGTAAGCGACAATGTTTGCTTAAAGTTTTCCTTACAAAAAATTTGTTTTTAAGATAAATTGAATTTATTCATATTTTCATGTTCAGATTTTTTTGGAAATGAGGAGGATGTAGACCCATGTCATTGAATATTATCTACTTTGTTTTCTATGCAGATGTTCACATTTTTTTCCTGAAATCGATATCATTAGTATATTACACTGAATGGAATCAAGAGAAGGTGAAATTGCAATTTATTAAAAAATTGATTTCATTGTGTACATATCCTCAGAGTTTTATTTTTTAGATTCTTAACAATTTCTTTCGAGAACCAAAATATCGCATTAAAAAGGAAGAAGAGGCGGGCCTAAAAAGAAAAGAGGGTGAACCGACTCTGTCATTTCGGTCATTATGGCAGATTTTTTTACCTCTTGTCAGAATGTCATCTTTTCAGTTTTAAATTTTGAAAATGTGAACGTTTAGAAAATGATAATAAGAAAAATTACAAAATATTAGAGCACTCGCAATTATGTGGATATTTTGGCAACTCGCTGCATGAATATTGAGATGGTTGTTTTGATTTAAATAATCCCGAGGGTTGGGGTCTGCAGTTTCTCTCCTTTCTCTCACTTTGTCTCTCTCTCTCTCTCTCTCTCCACTCTTCCTTTCGTTGTTCTTTACTTCAGTATCTGTCTTCACCATTTCTCATTTAGATTCCAAATCATTTCTGGGCTCCCACCGAGATGATATGGTCAAGCCCCAAGCGGAGAATCAATCGAAAACTTCCACTATATACCCTCTGCCTGAATCCACGGGGGAATACTCCCTCGGTCCCCTGTGGGCTGGTATGATCTATGAGTGGAGGGGCCCGCCTAGTTCGCGATCGTTTGGAGTTGGCGGCTCTTTGTCGCTATAGACTGCCCTCTTCTATTCTCTTCTCTTCTCCTTTCTTCTTTCTCTCCGTCCTTTTTGTTTGTTTGTGTGTTTGTTGTTTGTAGGGGGAGGGGGGGGGGGGGGGGGGTTATCGTATAATATTCATTCAGTATAATTAACTTGAGTGCACTATGTACTATATTTAATTATATTATGTATTTCTGAAGACTGTATAATATCCATTACTTATGATATGTTATGTAAATGAACTAAAAATGAAGATATATGACTTTCCATTTGTACTGAATGAGTGCAATAAAGAATGCTACAAAACAAAAACAAAATAAAAATAAAGGTAACACCCTACTATAATGGTGAGTACTCGTAAGTATGCTCTAGGTCTAGAGACTAGGGTGTACCTTAATGAAAAATCTTGTTTAATCTTTATCGTTACGTGACCAGCACTTAAGTAGCAGCCATGGTCCAGCTTAGACGTTCGACCAGAATTGGACCATTGTGATGATGTCTCTTATAATAAAAAAAACCCCAAAACTTTCCAGTTTAAAAAAAAAATAATACGGTACTTGAGTAAGAGAGAGAGATCACGGTTTCCTTGCAATTGGTAATCCAAAAAATGTTCTTAATTTCATTTTTTTTAAATATTAAATTGCTCTGCGACTATTAATTCTTCTCTTGGTATCAGGTAAGAAGGAGCACGCCCTCATGAGTTGGCAGGAGACAGAACTGATCTCTTCTTTGATGGACAAAGCTCGTCGAGATCTTGGTATCGTCTGGGTTCACGAAGGACAATCGCCAGTCGTCGTTCTCGCATAGATCTTTATTGAGTAAATTTAACCCTAACCAACCTGTGAACATTAATAGCACTTATGATTTTACAATACCTATAATAAGATAATCTGAGCATTTTCTATGTACCTCTTCTTAAAATGAATTTTAAAAAACTCTACGCGTGGACTAAGTCGTGTTTAGCGAAGGAAAACATTGGACCTCGGTCTAACCATGACCTAACTAGAGTAGGTCCATGGTCTAACTTTCTGTGTTAAAATCATCTTTAGACACGCATTAACCCATCGTTGGGTTACTAGAGTAAGGGTATCAGACTGACAAAATATGTATGAGATTTATGTATATTTGGTTTTAAAATGTAAACTGTGGCACATTAAGGGCCAGTGGCGGAGATTATCAGTCATATTGTATGTCTGGCAAGAACATAGAAATATTAGATTAAAGATGAATTTGAGACAGTATAATCCCTGAACTGTTTATATTGATCTATTCAATGTCTGTAAGAGGAGCGAATATCTAGAATTGTTCAAAATTCAAATATAATGAGGATAAAGGTCAAAATCGTATTCATGTCCAGTAGTATTACTCCAGATGTAACTGGCTTCGTTCCTGGTACCAAAATGAATTATCAGGAATCTACTTACATTGCATACCTCATTATCTCACAGGTCGATTTTTATTTTATTTAAAAGATGTATTATGTTTTTTTGTGCATTTATCTTGTGCATGATGCTAGACCAACATTATCGTGATTATGACAAACAAATTGTGCTTTCGTATCTGTTTACCGCTTATAATGAACAGTGAAGCTTTATGTACCAAATAAAAACTCACGATTAAAATCAAATAAATATTTCACGATTCTGACCGTTTGGTATAGTATAGTCGTGTATACTCTCCAGTGCTATTCAGTTACCCCAACCTCAGCATGGGCGTTAATCGTTACGTAACTCTATTCATCATGGGGGGACGACACAATAGCCGTCCCCCCATGATGAATAGAGTTACGTAACGATTAACGCCCATGAACCTCAGAATAATGTCGGTGTACATCCCCCCCTGAATTCAACATGCAATGTGTCTGCAGAAACCACGATGCTGCCAAAATACTTTATATAATAATAATAATATTCCGCTTTTATATTAGCGCCTAACACATCGGTGATGTCTCTAAGCGCATTACAGATATATTCCCCCTTTTTAAATCAACTTCTGGCAACGCCACCGATCTAATTCTCTCCTTTCCCCCTCATTATCCCTCTCCCCTCTCTTTCACTCTGTCTTCTCATTCTCTCTTTCTCTCTCTCTCTCACACACACACACACACACACACACACACAAACACACACACACACACACTTTGCCCTCTCTTCCTCTCTCTCCATCTCGCTCTGTCGTTCCCCTCCCCCTCTCTCTCTCTCACACACACACACACACACACACTTTGCCCCATCTTCCTCTCTGTCTCAAAACCTCCCCTGGCTCTCTCCATCTCGCTCTGTCCCCCCGTTTTCCTCCCCCTTCTCCCTCTCTCTCTCCCTCTCTCTCTCCCCCTCTCTCTCACTTTCATTCTACCCCTCCCTCTCTCTCTCTTTCATTCTCCCTCTCCCTTACTGTCTTTATCTTTATTTGACGAACAAAATACGAGACATGCAGTCTTTAAAAGGAATGATATTTTTGGAAAAACAGTGAGAAGCGGTGTATGTACATAATTATAGGCTATATAAAACGTGAAAGAAATATAGCAGAATTTCGTAATTTCGATTACCGTAGGTTTTATTATTAAAGAAAGCATTGTGCATTCACTAACAAAGGTAAACTGTGGCGTTTCATATACCCCACATACTTTAGGTAAAATGTATAAAAACAGATACATAAGAGTTGAGTTTGTTCTCCTCTCTGCCATGTCTGTGTCCCGATGATAATCACTGCATGGCAACTTTGTGTATATAAGCATGCACGCATCATGTATTAGAACTTTCGCGTAAAAATGCGTAATTTTCGGGGATGTTCAAGAACAGTGAGGAAATGATTGCGGATTTAAAAAGAGCATGTGCTTGCTTGTTTGTTTTGTTTTTTATTTCTTTTTTTAAAGCAAGAGAGTTCACGAAAAATAAGTCCCTTTTCAAAAAGGAACCTCCGACTCGAATAACATAAGCCCAATTCCGCTATGTACGATGTAAACCTATGCATTTTACATTGTTTGAAGTGGAAATAAATGAAATGAAATGAAATATATTATTTTTGTGAATGTGTACTCAACTAGCCAAATATAGGGTTATAACCAACTTTGTACCTGTTTTCCCGACTAAAGGGGTCATATTTTTTTTTTTTAATGTTCTTGATATTATGCCAAATAAGGGCACATTTTGGACTTCGCTAACGATCATGTATGAAGTAAAACCACCAGGGTCTGTATACGTTTTTAATCGAAATGAATGTTTTGGTTGTAGAAAATAGACTGAATGACTCACAAGAAATTGAACGATCTCAAAGACAATAGCCTCTGTTACCAATAACTCACTTGAGTCGATGGCCCCTTTCATTATCAAATACGTTTTCATTACTATGTGCCTGCCTACAGCATAGTAGCAAACTATCGAAATCTGCTTTGTACGCTCTGGAGAAAACTTGCAATTCTACTTTATCATAATTATCCGTAATTTTTAGAGCTAAATAAATGGATATTTGAGCAAGGAATGTCTTCACCACGTTTAAGGAAGATCAAGCACAAGGATTTGTGATCCATGGACTAAAATGACTGAAACTCAGGAAAAGGGTTCTATTTCTCTTTTTCTTTTTCAAAGGTGTATTAATTCCTTTTATTTTTTTTTATTATCTGGCTCTGCATGTGCACAATTATTTATTTTTTGGTGAAATGTACATATACGACAACAGGTGTATCATCTCACTCTAAAAATGTTTATATCAATGTAATTCACACCATCACACGTATGCGGAAAAGCAAACTTCGTTACTGTCCATGTCGAAGTGCCCCAATATTACGAATGAAATCACGCATCGTTTACTTCAAATAATTTTACAACAATGCGTTTCAGACGGATAAAAAAATATGCTTCCGTATTATCTAATTTCTACATTACACACAGTTGTAATGATTCTTGCTTTTCAAACTATATAAGTCGAGTGTGACCGGGTCCGGTAAAAGAGTATAAAAGTAGTACTGACGGAGGGGCCCAGGTTTCACTTGGGATCGTTCCATGTCACACGCAAGTCTCGTCTCGCGTGTTCTAGAAGTCTAGACATGAGCTGAGTAGACTTCCAACTCATCAAGGGATGTTCCTTCATACCTAGTGAAGGAGAGCAGAAAGAGATTTTAGCAACAAGAAAAAAATCAGTTCAAAGTAACCTTTATTTACTATAAAAAATAGAGTTTCAGTTTCAGTTTCTTGTTTCATATTTCACATTTACAGTGCTTTTACAGTATAAATAGTACAAACAATATAATTGGTACAAACAAGATAAATGGTACAAACAAACATGAAATATATTGTCAGAGAAAATAAAAGAAGGTGAATACCTCATATCTATATACGTAAGGTTTGCATGCAGAAAAGACTTGGCTAAAAAATACAAGTGAAATATGGAGGAACTTAAGGAGAAAGCTATACGCTGGTGAGTTGTAGGCTCCAAAGATAGCAAGTTTGTATCATACGTAAGAAAGCTCAAATCTAAGTTTGAAATTTCTATTAAAAAATAAATGAATAAGAAATCAATAATATTTGGTACACGCAAAGTTAAAGAATCCTGTACGGATATATACGTACGCCAGCGATCACCTGTTAAGCTCAGAATGGCAGCTTATAAGGTCACCATGCCATCTGCATCAGGTGGCGGTATACAATACGGGTATAGGTTTTTTCTTTAGTTAGATATATTTCATTCAGTAAATGAAGTAAAACTAGCTACAATATTTTTGTTAACAGACAAGGAAACAAACCTCTCGCTATTGCTTGTCTGCAAGCTTCAGCCTCGTAGAACATAGCCGACCATTCCTTGCCGAATTTATAAGTCTGATCAGAGAAAGGATGTGTGAACTCAAAGAAGGTCGACTCTTCATCTTCGTTGATCCACTCAAAGCTTGATGGATGCCACAAATTATTTGGTATCTGTCAACATGACCAAGAAATATCATATCAACAGTTCAATTAGATTTATTTAACTTTCAGTAAACACACAACAAATACATGAAGGTTTTACAACAAGAGAAATCGTTTGCAAGTGGAAGGACATACGAAGATAATAAATGTCTATAAATTTGGTATCTACGGCTAGCATATGTTAATTTTAAGTTGTTCATTTACAAACCATATCACAAAATCTTCTGGCTATTAGATATCCGCAGTGGAAGTGTTGAAAAATAGACTCCTCTCTTTGCCTAGAAAACCATTCACGGAACAGGTCCAATATCAGAAAAGGCTACGCTTGGAAAACATATGCCCTGCTAGTACTTATAGTATAGAATAAAAAAAAAACATATACATGAAATTCATTTGTACATTGCATAAGGTAGAAGGAAAAAGAAAAAGAAATGGATCAAGAGAAGAAACAAAAGTATGGAATACAGGACAAAATAAAACATACAACATAATTATTTAGAGTTACTTACATGACCCAGCTACTTTATCAGTTTATGCAAACTTTCCAAAAAAAGGAATCGTCACTAAAGTTGAATTGCCACAGATATTGCAAAACTTTCACCCAGTGGCGTAATCTACATAACTTTACCCTAATTCGTCCTTTTGTCCCAACGATTGTTACGTCATTTTGATAGTCAGCCTTAGTCGTACACGTCAGCGTGGCCATAGCGCCACCTAGGTACAGCATCGTCGTCGTGTACGTTTCATCCACACCTGAAATGAACCACACAAATATAAAAAAGTTATTCAAACTTGATTCAAACGTTCATCATATGTAAGTCAAGTAAATGGAAGATGTTTTGATTTTATAGTGTGTTTTGAAAAATAAGTTCAATAAAACTCGGCCAACATCATATTTTCGTAACTTTATTTCTTATTTCTTCATTTGTTAATTTTTTTGTTTTATTGGTTTTATTTACCACCAACCATTGGCAACATAAAAATTTTATGATTTCACAAAGTAAATAAACAATTTCAATGTGCAACGTCAACCTCCTTTGGAAGTGACAGAGCAATCAACTAGTTGATTGCGGTTGGTCGTAAGGAAGAAGAACACAAATACAAACACTGAAAAAGGGGGGTGGAGACGGAAGCGGTTGGAACCGGTTGGAATCAGCACATACCATCTGCGTTGAGAAAGCCATGAGTGAATGACGAGACGGGAGCTCGACCGAACACCATGATAGCCCAATAGACCAGGTAGCCACCAAGATCATACAGAGCACCTCCTCCAAGATCTAGGGTAGACGGTCAGACATTAATTACCATGGTGACATACTAAATCAATTCTATTCAATAAGACTTTTGCCACTCCCCACCCATGTGTAGTACAGTGGCGGATTTAGGGGGTGGGGGCAATCGCTGCCCGCCCCCCCCCCCCCTTTGTAAGAAAAGTATACATGGCATGTGCCTCCCATTTTGACTGTTCCCCTTCCTTTTAGAACTGAGAACCCCCTTTCTTTTTTGCTTGTGAGAGAATTTTAGAGGAAAACTGGACACCATAAAATCGTCATACCGAAGAGTGCAATTTACTAACTCACATATTTTATCGTTGAGGTCTGTCCTATAAAAAAGAGAAATCGATTTCCGAGCGATCCTAGCCTTTTTGACAAGGCCTCGTGACTTGGCTATTTTCCTCGTCATGATGTGCCTGAGATGAGACTAGCCGGCGACGAAAAGAATCAACACGGCCCGGGTGAACGCGCGATCGAGCGACTTTAGTCGCGAGGCCTTTTGGAACCTGGGTTTCCATCGTCCGATATGAATTATTCATTAGATTTATTTAACTTTCAGTAAACGCACAACAAATACATGAAGGTTTTACAACAAGAGAAATCGTTTGCAAGTGGAAGGACATACGAAGATAATAAATGTCTATAAATTTGGTATCCACGACTAGCATAGTTAATTTTAAGTTGATTTACAAACCATATCACAAAATCTTCTGGCTATTAGATATCCGCAGTGGAAGTGTTGAAAAATAGACTCCTCTCTTTGCCTAGAAAACCATTCACGGAACAGGTCCAATATCAGAAAAGGCTACGCTTGGAAAACATATGCCCTGCTAGTACTTATAGTATAGAATAAAAAAAAACATATACATGAAATTCATTTGTACATTGCATAAGGTAGAAGGAAAAAGAAAAAGAAATGGATCAAGAGAAGAAACAAAAGTATGGAATACAGGACAAAATAAAACATACAACATAATTATTTAGAGTTACTTACATGACCCAGCTACTTTATCAGTTTATGCAAACTTTCCAAAAAAAGGAATCGTCACTAAATTTGAATTGCCACAGATATTGCAAAACTTTCACCCAGTGGCGTAATCTACATAACTTTACCCTAATTCGTCCTTTTGTCCCAACGATTGTTACGTCATTTTGATAGTCAGCCTTAGTCGTACACGTCAGCGTGGCCATAGCGCCACCTAGGTACAGCATCGTCGTCGTGTACGTTTCATCCACACCTGAAATGAACCACACAAATATAAAAAAGTTATTCAAACTTGATTCAAACGTTCATCATATGTAAGTCAAGTAAATGGAAGATGTTTTGATTTTATAGTGTGTTTTGAAAAATAAGTTCAATAAAACTCGGCCAACATCATATTTTCGTAACTTTATTTCTTATTTCTTCATTTGTTAATTTTTTTGTTTTATTGGTTTTATTTACCACCAACCATTGGCAACATAAAAATTTTATGATTTCACAAAGTAAATAAACAATTTCAATGTGCAACGTCAACCTCCTTTGGAAGTGACAGAGCAATCAACTAGTTGATTGCGGTTGGTCGTAAGGAAGAAGAACACAAATGCAAACACTGAAAAAGGGGGGTGGAGACGGAAGCGGTTGGAACCGGTTGGAATCAGCACATACCATCTGCGTTGAGAAAGCCATGAGTGAATGACGAGACGGGAGCTCGACCGAACACCATGATAGCCCAATAGACCAGGTAGCCACCAAGATCATACAGAGCACCTCCTCCAAGATCTAGGGTAGACGGTCAGACATTAATTACCATGGTGACATACTAAATCAATTCTATTCAATAAGACTTTTGCCACTCCCCACCCATGTGTAGTACAGTGGCGGATTTAGGGGGTGGGGGCATTCGCTGCCCGCCCCCCCCCCTTTGTAAGAAAAGTATACATGGCATGTGCCTCCCATTTTGACTGTTCCCCTTCCTTTTAGAACTGAGAACCCCCTTTCTTTTTTGCTTGTGAGAGAATTTTAGAGGAAAACTGGACACCATAAAATCGTCATACCGAAGAGTGCAATTTACTAACTCACATATTTTATCGTTGAGGTCTGTCCTATAAAAAAAGAAATCGATTTCCGAGCGATCCTAGCCTTTTGACAAGGCCTCGTGACTTGGCTATTTTCCTCGTCATGATGTGCCTGAGATGAGACTAGCCGGCGACGAAAAGAATCAACACGGCCCGGGTGAACGCGCGATCGAGCGACTTTAGTCGCGAGGCCTTTTGGAACCTGGGTTTCCATCGTCCGATATGAATTATTCACGAGTTGACATTCGTATGCTAACACGCCTACCGAGGATTATCGACCAATCACAACGGTATCTGCGGGTCTTGCTTGCTCGGGTGCCGAGCGAGCTAGCTAGCTCGAGATGAAGGCGAATTTGCATACCAAATATATACTGACCTCATGCGAGATATGTTCGCTGATTGGCTCCTATACCTATAAGGTAGCAGATCCTCGCTAGGAACAAAGGATAGCATAAGAAATACAGGCCAGGTTCCAAAAGGCCCTCGCACTCGCGTCGCTCGATCGCGCATTCACCTAGCCTTTTGACAAGGCCCTCGTGACTTGGCTATTTTTCTCGGCAAGTAAGCTAGTAGTGGCTGCATAACAAGACTAGCCGCCCAGCCCGGTGAATGCGCGATCGAGCGACGTGAGTCCGAGGGCCTTTTGGAACCTGGCCTGTATTTCTTATGTTATCCTTTGTTCCTAGCGAGGATCTGCTACCTTATAGGTAGGAGCCAATCAGCAAACGTATCTTCGCATGACGTCAGCATACATTTGATATGCAAATTCGCCTTCATCTCGAGCTAGCGCGGCCCGTGCAAGCTACTAGTACATCAATCATGGAAAGCAAGCCCGCAAATACCGTTGTGATTGGTCGATAATCCTCGGTAGGCGTGTTAGCATACGAATGTCAACTCGTGAATAATTCATATCGGACGATGGAAACCCAGGTTCCAAAAGGCCTCGCGACTAAAGTCGCTCGATCGCACGTTCACCCGGGCCGTGTTGATTCTTTTCGTCGCCGGCTAGTCTTATCTCAGGCACAGCATAATGAGGAAAATAGCCAAGTCACGAAGCCTTGTCAAAAGGCTAGCATTCACCGGGCTGGGCGGCTAGTCTTAATTGTTATGCAGCCGCTACTAGCTTACTTGCCGAGAAAAATAGCCAAGTCACGAGGGCCTTGTTAAAAGGCGAGAGCGATCCCAACGAGACGATAAAATCGTTGAGAGCCAGGGAGGCTCAGTAACATAAATTATCGAGGTCTGACCGACAACAACGATTTCAGATTCATTATTCACATAAACAACAGGGGAGGGACTTGGGAATGATTTATGGTTATAGTTATTATATAGTTATCTTTATCGATGAGGTCGACTGACCAGCTCTTTGTAAAACACACCGCACACTATACGATATGACTCCGATTCGATACTTGAAATATTTGAAATAACATTTGATTTGAATACAAATGATCAAGTTTTGGAATAGTCGTATGAATAACAAACTCGAAATTTTGGGGGTTCGCAAGCTTCCTTGTGTGCGGGAATGCCAAATCGGCTCCGAATCGTAGTGACGTCAGTCCAATCTTGCAATTGTCTACGTTTCGAAGCCGATTTGGCCTTTACTCCGAATAGAAGGCTTACAGTGCACTAAAATTTCGATTGTAATATTCGCATTATTATTCAAAATCTTAATCAAGAAGATATTGTTTGTTTACCTTTCAATGTCTAATGTAATTGCGATTTCTTCGAAGATCGGATCGCAGTTGGATCGTATAGTGTGCGGTGGGCTTTTTCAATGCTTTTAAACTATTGTTATACCTTTCTTGAAGATGCGTTCAACATGAGCGATGTTTTGCCCATAGTGTGCCATAAGAGCTCTGACGTCACCAAGTTGCCCGGATGTGATGATCTCTCGGATTTTCTCACATGCTGGGAAGAAGGCGGTCCACATTGCCTGGAAACATGATAAACCCAAATAAATGATATCATTTCTGAGGCTAACATGTCATACTTTTCAAACTCTATAAACTCTATAAATAGCAGTTGCTATAGTGCAAATTAAAGATCTCTCTTTAACATATCTAGTTAACATTCTGAAGAGCTATCTAGGAAATATTTATCCGTTGAAGAAAACCACGAAAATGGGGGTGGGGGGGGGGGGGCTAGATACACATACACATTTTCAGCTAGGAAAACCAAAATGATAAGTGATTTAAAATCAGACAAATAAGACATTACTTTAAGGTGGAGTATAGCCAAATTGCTCTTACGAACCTCATAAATGATAGATAATTTCTATTTCCTCCCTCGGTCACATGTATTTTTTAAAATCAATATTATTTATACTAAAAAAATTATTAAACAAACAACATGAAATGTACCTCCATGAAGAAAACATCATTTCGCTTTGCCGAATTGAGGATCTCCTGTGCGTCCCGTACCGTTAATGTTATTGGCTTTTCACATAACACGTGTTTCTTATGCTCCATGTAGAGTTGACAGTGCTTGCAGTGCTGCGTGTTAATCGAAGCGACGTAGACAATGTCTATAAACAAGGAAAAACAAGAAAGAAGTAATACTAATCTAGCAAAATTTAAAAAGTTAGATCGCTGCATGGTCTACTTTAGCGTAGACACTTAAAAAAAATATCTTAATGATGACTGTCTGTCTTGAACTGTAAACTTAGGCGTAACAGACACAAGCTCCTGGCTTAAAAGGGTTTTAAGACTTCTTATATACTGTTACGCTATAAATCAGTTAGGCATTTCTACTCGCCTACCCGAAGTGTCAACTTCCTAACCTTCTACCTTCTACCCCACTCTAAAAAACACGGGGTCGCTGCTCTTACTAATACCACAGTCACGCCGCCAGACAAGACCGATTCCTGGCCATTGGTGGCAATGTAATGTTTTATTCGGTCTGTTGTCGGTCTGGCGTCGGTCTTATTGGTGTGACTGTGGTATGAATTATATCATTTTAATATTTTGTACAAAGTGAACAATTTACTGGAAGAAAATAAGTGTTCTTACCAACTCCGAACCAACTCCGAACCAACCGACTCTTGATTAATCATGGTATACTGTATACCTTTGTTCGGTTTCTTGTCGGTCTCTTGTCGGTCTGGCATCGGTCTCGTTGGGGTGACTGTGGTATTACTCTAAATGAATTATATCATTTTAATATTTTGTACAAAGTGAAAAGGTTAATGGAAGAAAATAAATGTCATACCAACTCCAAACCGACTCCGAAGTAACCGACTCTTGTTCAACCGTGGTACTTGTCGGTCTGGCGTCGGTCTCGTAGGTGTGACGGGGGTTTACTATCACTTACTTACCTACACTAGGATCCTTCGCAAGTTCCTCGTAACTTCCATACGCCGTCTCTATCTTAAACTCGTCTGCGAATTTTCTCGCACGATCCAGCGAGCGAGAAGCTACGGCGACGACGACGTGCTGGGCTTCATGTTCCACGAGACTGGCGACGAAGTCGTGCGCAATGAGGCCAGTGGCACATATCCCCCATCGAAGCGGAGCAGGAGATTCTAAAACCACACTTAAGTCAATTTGTTTAACTCTGTGGTCCACATCAGGGTTGATATCGCTACCTCCCAGATCAATAAGGTTGGTCTCTGGTTCCGATATCGCCATGTTACTGTGTTAAAAATAAAGAAGCGGCTTCGGCCCTGTAACACAAATCTATATAGCAATTGATCGCACGATCAATTAATCAATGCTACGATATTTTGCGTTCACTTGCGTATAAAAGGACACAGAGATCAATCACAAATTAGCAAGCACTTGCTGATTTGTCTTACAGGGCCTGGGCTCCGTCTTTTAACAGTTACGACTATTTCAATTGGATCTTAACTTGATTCATTCTCAACTCTTTTTAACACAGGGTCTAAGACCATAACCCATATAAATTTGTCATCAATAACAAGTTACAATAATAATTGATATAAGCTACTGAAAATGATGCTATAAGCTCTACTGAGGGTAAAAAGCTATACATGATGAATGATAAGCTCCTGAAAATGATGCATTTACATTGAATATGAAAAATGAAAATGAAATCAAATAAAATCTCTGAAATTAAAAAAATATGTGTCTTTGATTGGCTGTCTGTGAACAATTTTTGGTAGATTTTAGCAGTTGTTACTTGTAATGAGGTTTATGAAACGAAGCCCTGGTCATTATGTTAGGAAACGGGCCTATTTATTATTTATATTGAAAGGTTAATTATGCATTATGCATTACGCAGTGGACCTTGTTGCAGGTTATCCAATAAAGTCTACTTCAATTACTACTACTACTATTACTATTACTACTACTACTATTACTACTACTACTACTACTACTACTTCTACTACTACTACTACTACTACTACTACTACTACTACTACTACTACTACTACTACTACTACTACTACTACTACTACTACTACTACTACTACTATACTACTATACTACTACTTCTACTACTATATACTACTACTACTATACTACTATACTACTACTTCTACTACTATATACTACTACTACTATACTACTATACTACTACTTATACTACTATATACTACTACTACTACTACTACTACTACTACTACTACTACTATACTACTACTACTACTACTTTACTGCTGCTACTATACAGTATATAGGAGTAATTAAGTGTAAGGGGTTTTGGAATCATCAAAATTGTAACAAATGATCGAGTTCTGTTGAAAATTATTTATGAAGAAAAGCACTGCACACATATTATACTGGACAAACATGTGGCATGCAAACTAGGTCTATATAGTTTCAAAACATTTCTAGTTACATGGGCATTTCAAGAGCAATTCGTTTCATGTGATATAGCTACTGTGACATTCCTTTACTTTGGAAAAGAAAGATTGAGAAAGTTCACAAATCACTGAACAAGAGCTCACCTTCTCTTTAAGTGTCTATTCTGACACCGTGAATCTTGTCCGTTTAGCCTATATTTAATTTCCTCCCTCCAGTGTAAGATAATTAAGCGGTATTTGAAATTTCCGGATACCGCATTGCACCAAAAATGTTATGTTCTGCAAAATATATCGTTGTTAATAACTAGCATAGCTGCCTATTACACCAGATAAAGCACATCTGTATACGTGAAAGAGATATAAAAATGGGTGACATTATTAGACAACGTTCATGAACATCCATAAAGATAAACATCAATACTTTCTCTCCGGAAATACCATCCGATTTATGAGTATGATGAATCGAAGAACTATATTCTGAAGTCAATAGACCATTTTCATAATGTATTAAAAATATAATGCCTCCTTCTTTGTCAAATCTCTTGTAACGAACTATTTCTTTTACCCGTATGAGGTGTGTCCGACCTAGCAACACTTAATGTATGCCATGTATTGACATAAATTAATTTGGATTTATGTAAAATAAATAGTAGGTCACTAGGCAAACGTATAATGTTTCGAAAATAACCTATTCCAAAATCATTGTAGAAATCCGTGTATTTCAAATGTTCTTTTCAAACAGATTGGAACAACATGTAGTCCAGCAGGTCTTCTCATCGGCCAATGTTGCCAGGCTGTTGGGTAGCCTATCACAAAACGATCATCATTTGAGCCGATAATTTCCGTCTTTACAGCACTATAATAGGTGCATCCACGACTGCATCTTTTCGTTGTTAGCACGTTACGAGGATTGTTTTTTAAGGGCTGAAACCACTGATTGGTTGAAAGAAGTACAACTTTGAGTCGAGTTTTTAAGACCTATTATTTTCTATCCTCTTTTATTTCCACTTATGAAGTCTTCAGAATGGAGGCATTCTTAAAGATGATAACTGCTGCTGTCAGAAAGCTCAGTGAAGAGCTTGGATCGTAATAACAAGAGTGTAAGACGTAGCGGTATAATGTAAAGTAAAATGGGCTTGTACCTAGGATTATAGCTAGGTTTGGAGGGCTTGAAGGGGGTCAAGTGTGACTGTATTTATCCCCTTAAAAGTGATTGATCGGGACCAAAGTACTACCGAAGACCTCTTCAGGTAATTTGTAGTAAATTTAGACATGGTTATCTTCGCTATAACCCACGTGACTTCGCACAGTAAAATGTATAATATCTGTCGAACTTAAATAATCTAGACATCATTATAAATCTTATCATATCAAACACATCAAGATCATCGTTAACTACAAACTTTAACTACAACCAAAAAAAAAAAGTAAAAAGGCCTGACGTAAAAATTCAAATGATAATTACAGTATTTTGAACTTTTATTCATCGTTTCAAAGATGGTATGCCCAGTTCTGAAAGGCGAAATTTACCCCTCCCGATGTCATGAATAAACTATATGAAACAACCCTCAACCTATTTGGCATGTTTGGTGATTTGTGGTACAATGTCTAGTGATTTTCCCATATCAGGCTTTATTCCGAATATTTTATTCTAAGTAAATTGGTAGTATACTTAAATCACTGATACGTAAACATGAAGGCAAATTCATTGTTAACATTAGGGTCAGGATCAAGTACCCTTAAGACTGATTGATGTTACAATGCTTTAGTTAGTACATCATTTTTGGATCTGATTTTCTGATTATTGTTGATTCATTTGTCGCAAACAAACGTTAAATAACTTATTGAGACGAACATTGTTTGATCTTCAGTACCGGATACTGTAATGAATCAATAAATCAAGGTGCAAACAATCGATCATCATGAAATACTTCTTGAAAGGATATAACATTGTATCATCACATTAAAAGGTTTTACGTTAAACATAAACTGATGTACGCCATTTGCCAATAAGTCAATTAGCGTTTCATTTTTCTTTAAGGATGACTCGTATGGAGTTATGAGTGATCTTTATATAGATTGAAGCCAACTGAAGAGGCTATTAACACTGACAGATCTCGAGGCGGGGAAGGGGGGGGGGGGGGTGGTCACAAATGGCAAAGTAGCATACCTATAGTACACAATTCATAAAAGTTGCCCTTTATCAAATTTTCGAGCCTGAAACATGCAATGATTTGTGTGTGTGTGCAATTCAGAAATTTTTTTAAATTATGCCTCCCCCCTTTCACCCCTAATTTCTGTACCCGCCCCTGGCTATCAGCACAACCTTAGCTATTAGAATCGGACTTTGATCCGTAGTCTGACACGAGTATCGATCAATAGCTCTTAAAGGAGAATTAACCTCAAACAATAAAGACGATAGTGTTCAAAGGTGTTATTTATTCCTACTTGTTAGACTATATGGCTTCGCGTCAAAATATACGACATCGATACGAATCAAGATTTTCTGAGCAAAATTTATCATCTTTTCAGCAATATGTATCGTCTGCTAGCAATACATGGGGGCTGCCATTTTTTTTATGTGTACAAGAAGATTTTCTTAATCCAAATGCCCAATTGCCTTTTTCAAAATTAAAAACCCATTTGAGATTTAAAATATAGAATAGATATGTCAATTTATTTTTAAACTGAAGATTTCCTTATATATTTCTGTTGAAAATCGATATTCGCTTAATATAAATCTATTTTCTAGATACTGTGACGCAATGGACGGAGCAAATTAATTCAAATTTTATGGATGCTTCTTCCCTGAGCATCTATAGCGGCAAACTATGCATTCACCTGCTTTCGGATAATGGGACTTGAAAAGTCAGAATGCATGCTGCATATATTATGCTCTGCTCTGTTTGGCAAACCCAAGAAAATAGATTTTTGTTAAGCAAAACCAGACAATTTAAAAGTATCATTATAAAGAT
Organism: Heliocidaris erythrogramma; assembly: GCA_025617745.1. Taxonomy (NCBI): domain Eukaryota; kingdom Metazoa; phylum Echinodermata; class Echinoidea; order Camarodonta; family Echinometridae; genus Heliocidaris; species Heliocidaris erythrogramma. The sequence goes on along the minus strand of CM046873.1, from coordinate 10,601,393 downwards.
TTAATTTTTATAAATCATGTAAACACCCACTTTATATTTTTCGTCACATATGGGATTTTAGGTAATGAAGAAAATCAATTTAGGTCTTGGATTCAAAATATCTTCCTGACCGGAACATTTCTCAATGGTTCATGTACAAATCCAAATCAGCAAGAAAATGGCAGCCCCCATGCAAATGAGTAGTAGACGATAACGGGTGTTGGAATATCTTTATTATACCCTTTTCTGATATCTTATTGGAAAATGATTTAGGCCAATAAGTAGGAATATAGTACACCTTTCAATATAAGTAAATTTGTACTCAGGGGTTAATTCTCCTTTAAACAAACACAATGCAATCCCAACGATTAATCGTCATACCACTGGCTGATGTAGGGGTATAATAGGTCCCTATCCCTTAGAACCCAATTAGCATACCTCCAGTACACTTATTGAAGAAAAAAAATGTGTCCCTCTTTACAAATTTTCCACTCAAAAGGGACCGCTTGAAGTGATAACCCCTTTTTTGCTTCTCAGATATTTCTGAAATTTGTTACATATGTATGTAGGTATTTTTGTACATGCAGGTATAGTTTTAGCACATCAGGAGCTCTTGCAGACGCGCAGTAGAATATATTTGCATAAAATTTTCTGCACTTTATAAATTTATATTTTTTCATTTTTTTCGGAATTGCGCCACCTCCTGTCCTCTTAAAGGAATGTTCCATCTGCCACTCGTGCATAGCATCCTGTTTCTAGTTGAGTTTTATACTGACTTTGTAAAAAGCAGCCAAAAGGAGGAATATTCATATGTTAAGTGTTGACAACCATTTTGTTGTCAACCTAAAATAATTGGAATAGCTCGACGCCTATTTGTTGAAAAGCGATGTGCTATTTACGAATGCATTGTGTACATAGTCTAAGATGAACGGGGCTTTCGGCTAAACCAACCAAATGACCAATCCTATCAACATCCTGTTCCTTCCAGCCTATATATACCCACTCTTTCTCCTTCAACTTTATCATCCTGATGACGACCAGAGTACACTGGTCGAAACGTCGATAACAGTTCTTTTAAGAACTACCATAACTCACACAAGATCACAAACAGTCCTTTTCAGGACTATCACTTGGTGATAAACCGTAAACCTTTCATCCTTCCACCATGAAAATATTCAAAGATCAAAATACTAAAGCTTTTCGACATGCACTCATCAGAGTAAATTCGCATGAATGAAAGCCCGACTTGCAGATCTTGCACATATGTACTGTGACATGCCTAACGATATTTCCGACTTTCACATGCAGCGCGAATGTCTGCTTGCCGCGCGTGGTCTCCGGACCAACACAGACATTCATATTAGCAAGCCTGATAAAGGCACTGGCGTTGTTATCTTAAATCGTGTCGACTACACAACCAAAATGCACGACATTTTGGATGATGCGTCCAAGTTCCGCAAACTTGGGGATGCGCTGGAGCATGACCGTACAGCTTTGTTGGAGCGAAAGCTGACGAAACGGCTGTTAGAGCTCCACAAAAGCGGTGTATTGTCGGAGGCAACATACAATCGGATTAGGCCCGTTGGGTCACAGCGCCCGAGGATGTATGGATTGCCAAAAACACACAAAAGCAACATACCATTGCGTCCAATTCTGTCTATGACCAATTCTGCGCAGCATGAATTAGCCAAATGGCTAACTGAATTGCTGAATCCTGCCTTGTGTAAAGTTTCGGACTTTACAATAAAGGATTCTTTCACCTTTGCTGAATCCATGCGCGATCTTACAGTTGACTGCGACAGTGTGACATTGTGTTCCTATGACATTGTTAGTCTATTTACTAACGTCCCACTGAACGAAGCGATCGATATATGCGCATTGTTGCTGTTCCATAGTGGCGGTGAGCCCCCCTCTATCTCGGAATCTGTTTTCAAGGAATTGATGGTGTGGGCCACGCGCAATGTTGAATTTAGCTTCGATGGCGTCATGTATGCACAGATCGATGGCGTTGCTATGGGTTCGCCGTTAGGCCCAATACTCGCCAATATATTTGTAGGCTATCATGAAAAGCGTGCGTTCTCTGATGTACATCCTACATGTACCCCGTTGGTGTATTATCGGTATGTAGATGATACATTTGCCGTGTTGAACAATCGCGCAGCGTGTGAGAATTTTCTTGCACATCTCAACGCGCTCCACCCGTCTCTCAATTACACTATTGAGATTGAACAGGACGGCGCACTTCCGTTTCTAGATGTACGTGTAGAAAAGTCGGCGAAAGGCTTTACTACTTCCGTTTATCGGAAACCCACTTTTACAGGTCAGTACACGCGCTGGGACTCTTTCAGTTCCACTCGGTACAAAACTGGTCTCATCGGTATTCTCGCAGATAGAGCACAGAGAATCTGCTCACCGTGCAAGCTCGCTGCAGAGATTAATCGGGTCAAGGATATCTTGCGCGAAAATGGCTATCCTGACCGCGTAATTGATTATCATGTCTCTCGCGCACTGCAAAGGCCCATGAGGACACCGGTCTTTGGACCTAAGAGATGCCCGATCTATCTCAAACTTCCGTGGCGTGGAAGGCTTCCCAAAAGTTTGAGAAACAGATCAAGCAGGCTGTATCTGGTGTTTTCCCTGCTGTTGAAGCGCGTGTGGTATTTACCACTCATAGAATGATCTCGTCTGTCCGAAAGGATGTGCTCCCTATTACGCATTGCAGTAATGTTATTTACGAATTTAAGTGCCGATGTGAAGCACGGTACATAGGACGCACAACCCAACGGTTAGCAGATCGCATTAGCCAACATGTGCCCAAGTCAATCCGAAATCGTCAAACTAACGCGCGCCCACAACCTTCACGCTCTTGTACACAACTGAATGTGCCTACTTCCGTGGATAGTGGCAAGTCGGCCATTGCTTACCATCTATTGAATAACCAAGAATGCGCGGAACAATACTGTTCATCTTGGTTCAGGGTTCTCAGCCGAGCGAGAAGTTTTAATCACCTGCGCATGCTCGAGGCATCATACATTCGGCTTACTGACCCCATTCTGTGCCGTCAGAAGGAGTTCGTAAGAACACTTGCGTTATTTTAGCATTTGTTCGACCGAACGGCTGTTACTAGGCCTAACCTTGTTCAGCCAATCATATCGCGCCATTTAGCGTCCACTGTTCCTTCGGCTCTATTATATTGTTTCGTTTTCTGGCGTTCTGTTCATTCATGCGAATTTACTCTGATGAGTGCATGTCGAAAAGCTTTAGTATTTTGTACATATTATGTCCGTGTTTAACGCTATTTTCCGATTTTGCAGTACCAAGCACTTATTTATTCAAAGATCATCTCATTATGGGCTTAGTAAACGAAGAAGCTTGACTGGGGAGGAATTTTTAATTTGTAAACAAATCTTTCGGCATTTTACTCCCAGCAGATCGAGCATACGATCTTTAAAAACTGGGAGTAAAATGCCGAAAGATTTGTTTAGATTATGGGCTTGTTTGATATAATTTTGTTTGGCTCATGGTCGTCCCATCGTACCTTATGTTGGTTCTTCATCGCGCTGAGAAAAAAAATGCAAAATAAATCACGAAAAGATAGAAAACCGAGAGAGAGAGAGAGAAAAGAGGGGGGGGGGGGAGTTATCTATCGTGAAGCCTATATCAATCTGTCGCCCTCAATACAAAATATGGGGAAATGCTGAATACAGTACCGCCATTAGGGTCAAGGTAACGAAGCAATCATTGGAAAAACCCACTTCTATAAATAGGATGCACCAACAATGCATGAATATTGTACTGACAGACGTCCTAAACAAGTGTAAACATTTGATACTATACTGTGCCTGCATGCGCATTCGAGTTTTCACTTGAAGAGAGATATATACAGTAATTTTCCTGAAAGACAAGCATATTTTCAATAAAAGATCCGTTCTCAACAAACAAGAGCACTTTTTGAAACATGGTCTGGATTGTGTATCATTTCCTCATTGCGTAATTTCAGATAATTCACAGAAATAAAGACTGTGATTATGGAATAGAGTTTGCTTGAATTACGAGGAAGTTGGATCTTGGAGACAGTGCATGAGTTTGTTGTTTGTAACTAGTGAGAGATTAATCAATGGCTGAGAAGATTGAAGAAGAGAAAGCTCCGAGCTCTTCACAGAACCTAACATGTCCACTTTGTCTTGATATCTTCGACGATCCAACCCTCTTGACTTCATGCAAACACACCTTCTGTCGGAAGTGTCTCAAGAAATATGACCTGTCACACCAGGATCTTGATCACATGGTTTGCCCTCTCTGCAGGAAGATCACGAAGCTGTCTGCGAACCGTGTCGATGATCTCCTCACCAATGTGACGGTCAATGTACTTGTAGACGATTACCACGGTGAATGTGGTGGGGTTAATGTAGTCCTTGAGATGCGTCCAAAATGCACTGCTTGCAAACTTCAGAAAGATGCTGTCTCATTCTGCAGTACCTGCCAGAACTACATGTGCACCGATTGCGACTTCAGCCATAAGCAGCTAACATCATTCTTTGAAGGTCATGAAATCGTATCCATACATGATATCATCGAAGGGAATGCCAGCATTGGTCATTCCTCTGAGAAGTGCTCCACCCATAAACAAGAGAACAAAGACATGTTCTGCGAAGGATGTAAGGTACACGCCTGTCTCAAATGCGTGATCATCGGTCATCGTGATCACAAGATAAAATCTCATGAAGATTTCGAGATGGAATTACAGGAAGAGGTGAGTGTCCATTATATAGATTTTTATTGATTTGTTGCCTTCGTTTCAAATGCGAAAACCATAAGTAAATAAATCATTTTACCTTCAGGCTTCTGATATCTGATAAAGCTTTATATGAGTAAACTATTAATAAAGAGGGTACACGGTAAGCAATCGTGAAAAATACCAAACGTGCTATTGTAAATTCAAATACGATATTGATTGAATTGAAGTTTTTATTATCATTTCATCGCAGCCAATGGCTGAATTGCGAATTGATAATTAATTTAGAATGATTTTCATGAGAACGGAAATCATGATATAAAACAGAAACAATTGAATAAAGGTTGCCTAAACATGTTTTTGATACGAGGCTCCATAGTACTGAAGTATATGTTTATAGGTTTATGAAACGAAGCCCTGGTCATTATGTTAGGAAACGGGCCTATTTATTATTTATATTGAAAGGTTAATTATGCATTATGCATTACGCAGTGGACCTTGTTGCAGGTTATCCAATAAAGTCTACTTCAATTACTACTAATACAACTACTACTACTACTACTACTACTACTACTACTACTACTACTACTTCTACTACTACTACTACTACTACTACTACTACTACTACTATTACTACTACTACTACTACTACTACTACTACTACTACTACTACTACTACTATACTACTATACTACTACTTCTACTACTATATACTACTACTACTATACTACTATACTACTACTTCTACTACTATATACTACTACTACTATACTACTATACTACTACTTCTACTACTATATACTACTACTACTACTACTACTACTACTACTACTATACTACTACTATTACTACTTTACTGCTGCTACTATACAGTATATAGGAGTAATTAAGTGTAAGGGGTTTTGGAATCATCAAAATTGTAACAAATGATCGAGTTCTGTTGAAAATTATTTATGAAGAAAAGCACTGCACACATATTATACTGGACAAACATGTGGCATGCAAACTAGGTCTATATAGTTTCAAAACATTTCTAGTTACATGGGCATTTCAAGAGCAATTCGTTTCATGTGATATAGCTACTGTGACATTCCTTTACTTTGGAAAAGAAAGATTGAGAAAGTTCACAAATCACTGAACAAGAGCTCACCTTCTCTTTAAGTGTCTATTCTGACACCGTGAATCTTGTCCGTTTAGCCTATATTTAATTTCCTCCCTCCAGTGTAAGATAATTAAGCGGTATTTGAAATTTCCGGATACCGCATTGCACCAAAAATGTTATGTTCTGCAAAATATATCGTTGTTAATAACTAGCATAGCTGCCTATTACACCAGATAAAGCACATCTGTATACGTGAAAGAGATATAAAAATGGGTGACATTATTAGACAACGTTCATGAACATCCATAAAGATAAACATCAATACTTTCTCTCCGGAAATACCATCCGATTTATGAGTATGATGAATCGAAGAACTATATTCTGAAGTCAATAGACCATTTTCATAATGTATTAAAAATATAATGCCTCCTTCTTTGTCAAATCTCTTGTAACGAACTATTTCTTTTACCCGTATGAGGTGTGTCCGACCTAGCAACACTTAATGTATGCCATGTATTGACATAAATTAATTTGGATTTATGTAAAATAAATAGTAGGTCACTAGGCAAACGTATAATGTTTCGAAAATAACCTATTCCAAAATCATTGTAGAAATCCGTGTATTTCAAATGTTCTTTTCAAACAGATTGGAACAACATGTAGTCCAGCAGGTCTTCTCATCGGCCAATGTTGCCAGGCTGTTGGGTAGCCTATCACAAAACGATCATCATTTGAGCCGATAATTTCCGTCTTTACAGCACTATAATAGGTGCATCCACGACTGCATCTTTTCGTTGTTAGCACGTTACGAGGATTTTTTTAAGGGCTGAAACCACTGATTGGTTGAAAGAAGTACAACTTTGAGTCGAGTTTTTAAGACCTATTATTTTCTATCCTCTTTTATTTCCACTTATGAAGTCTTCAGAATGGAGGCATTCTTAAAGATGATAACTGCTGCTGTCAGAAAGCTCAGTGAAGAGCTTGGATCGTAATAACAAGAGTGTAAGACGTAGCGGTATAATGTAAAGTAAAATGGGCTTGTACCTAGGATTATAGCTAGGTTTGGAGGGCTTGAAGGGGGTCAAGTGTGACTGTATTTATCCCCTTAAAAGTGATTGATCGGGACCAAAGTACTACCGAAGACCTCTTCAGGTAATTTGTAGTAAATTTAGACATGGTTATCTTCGCTATAACCCACGTGACTTCGCACAGTAAAATGTATAATATCTGTCGAACTTAAATAATCTAGACATCATTATAAATCTTATCATATCAAACACATCAAGATCATCGTTAACTACAAACTTTAACTACAACCAAAAAAAAAAAGTAAAAAGGCCTGACGTAAAAATTCAAATGATAATTACAGTATTTTGAACTTTTATTCATCGTTTCAAAGATGGCATGCCCAGTTCTGAAAGGCGAAATTTACCCCTCCCGATGTCATGAATAAACTATATGAAACAACCCTCAACCTATTTGGCATGTTTGGTGATTTGTGGTACAATGTCTAGTGATTTTCCCATATCAGGCTTTATTCCGAATATTTTATTCTAAGTAAATTGGTAGTATACTTAAATCACTGATACGTAAACATGAAGGCAAATTCATTGTTAACATTAGGGTCAGGATCAAGTACCCTTAAGACTGATTGATGTTACAATGCTTTAGTTAGTACATCATTCTTGGATCTGATTTTCTGATTATTGTTGATTCATTTGTCGCAAACAAACGTTAAATAACTTATTGAGACGAACATTGTTTGATCTTCAGTACCGGATACTGTAATGAATCAATAAATCAAGGTGCAAACAATCGATCATCATGAAATACTTCTTGAAAGGATTTAACATTGTATCATCACATTAAAAGGTTTTACGTTAAACATAAACTGATGTACGCCATTTGCCAATAAGTCAATTAGCGTTTCATTTTTCTTTAAGGATGACTCGTATGGAGTTATGAGTGATCTTTATATAGATTGAAGCCAACTGAAGAGGCTATTAACACTGACAGATCTCGAGGCGGGGAAGGGGGGGGGGTGGTCACAAATGGCAAAGTAGCATACCTATAGTACACAATTCATAAAAGTTGCCCTTTATCAAATTTTCGAGCCTGAAACATGCAATGATTTGTGTGTGTGTGCAATTCAGAAATTTTTTTAAATTATGCCTCCCCCCTTTCACCCCTAATTTCTGTACCCGCCCCTGGCTATCAGCACAACCTTAGCTATTAGAATCGGACTTTGATCCGTAGTCTGACACGAGTATCGATCAATAGCTCTTAAAGGAGAATTAACCTCAAACAATAAAGACGATAGTGTTCAAAGGTGTTATTTATTCCTACTTGTTAGACTATATGGCTTCGCGTCAAAATATACGACATCGATACGAATCAAGATTTTCTGAGCAAAATTTATCATCTTTTCAGCAATATGTATCGTCTGCTAGCAATACATGGGGGCTGCCATTTTTTTTATGTGTACAAGAAGATTTTCTTAATCCAAATGCCCAATTGCCTTTTTCAAAATTAAAAACCCATTTGAGATTTAAAATATAGAATAGATATGTCAATTTATTTTTAAACTGAAGATTTCCTTATATATTTCTGTTGAAAATCGATATTCGCTTAATATAAATCTATTTTCTAGATACTGTGACGCAATGGACGGAGCAAATTAATTCAAATTTTATGGATGCTTCTTCCCTGAGCATCTATAGCGGCAAACTATGCATTCACCTGCTTTCGGATAATGGGACTTGAAAAGTCAGAATGCATGCTGCATATATTATGCTCTGCTCTGTTTGGCAAACCCAAGAAAATAGATTTTTGTTAAGCAAAACCAGACAATTTAAAAGTATCATTATAAAGATTTAATTTTTATAAATCATGTAAACACCCACTTTATATTTTTCGTCACATATGGGATTTTAGGTAATGAAGAAAATCAATTTAGGTCTTGGATTCAAAATATCTTCCTGACCGGAACATTTCTCAATGGTTCATGTACAAATCCAAATCAGCAAGAAAATGGCAGCCCCCATGCAAATGAGTAGTAGACGATAACGGGTGTTGGAATATCTTTATTATACCCTTTTCTGATATCTTATTGGAAAATGATTTAGGCCAATAAGTAGGAATATAGTACACCTTTCAATATAAGTAAATTTGTACTCAGGGGTTAATTCTCCTTTAAACAAACACAATGCAATCCCAACGATTAATCGTCATACCACTGGCTGATGTAGGGGTATAACAGGTCCCTCTACCCCTTAGAACCTAATTAACATACCTCCAGTACACTTATTGAAGAAAAAAAAATGTGCCCCTCTTTACAAATTTTCCACTCAAAAGGGACCGCTTGAAGTGATAACCCCTTTTTTGCTTCTCAGATATTTCTGAAATTTGTTACATAATTATGTATGTAGGTATTTTTGTACATGCAGGTATAGTTTTAGCACATCAGGAGCTCTTGCAGACGCGCAGTAGAATATATTTGCATAAAATTTTCTGCACTTTATAAATTTATATTTTTTCATTTTTTTCGGAATTGCGCCACCTCCGGTCCTCTTAAAGGAATGTTCCATCTGCCACTCGTGCATAGCATCCTGTTTCTAGTTGAGTTTTATACTGACTTTGTAAAAAGCAGCCAAAAGGAGGAATATTCATATGTTAAGTGTTGACAACCATTTTGTTGTCAACCTAAAATAATTGGAATAGCTCGACGCCTATTTGTTGAAAAGCGATGTGCTATTTACGAATGCATTGTGTACATAGTCTAAGATGAACAGGGCTTTCGGCTAAACCAACCAAATGACCAATCCTATCAACATCCTGTTCCTTCCAGCCTATATATACCCACTCTTTCTCCTTCAACTTTATCATCCTGATGACGACCAGAGTACACTGGTCGAAACGTCGATAACAGTTCTTTTAAGAACTACCATAACTCACACAAGATCACAAACAGTCCTTTTCAGGACTATCACTTGGTGATAAACCGTAAACCTTTCATCCTTCCACCATGAAAATATTCAAAGATCAAAATACTAAAGCTTTTCGACATGCACTCATCAGAGTAAATTCGCATGAATGAAAGCCCGACTTGCAGATCTTGCACATATGTACTGTGACATGCCTAACGATATTTCCGACTTTCACATGCAGCGCGAATGTCTGCTTGCCGCGCGTGGTCTCCGGACCAACACAGACATTCATATTAGCAAGCCTGATAAAGGCACTGGCGTTGTTATCTTAAATCGTGTCGACTACACAACCAAAATGCACGACATTTTGGATGATGCGTCCAAGTTCCGCAAACTTGGGGATGCGCTGGAGCATGACCGTACAGCTTTGTTGGAGCGAAAGCTGACGAAACGGCTGTTAGAGCTCCACAAAAGCGGTGTATTGTCGGAGGCAACATACAATCGGATTAGGCCCGTTGGGTCACAGCGCCCGAGGATGTATGGATTGCCAAAAACACACAAAAGCAACATACCATTGCGTCCAATTCTGTCAATGACCAATTCTGCGCAGCATGAATTAGCCAAATGGCTAACTGAATTGCTGAATCCTGCCTTGTGTAAAGTTTCGGACTTTACAATAAAGGATTCTTTCACCTTTGCTGAATCCATGCGCGATCTTACAGTTGACTGCGACAGTGTGACATTGTGTTCCTATGACATTGTTAGTCTATTTACTAACGTCCCACTGAACGAAGCGATCGATATATGCGCATTGTTGCTGTTCCATAGTGGCGGTGAGCCCCCCTCTATCTCGGAATCTGTTTTCAAGGAATTGATGGTGTGGGCCACGCGCAATGTTGAATTTAGCTTCGATGGCGTCATGTATGCACAGATCGATGGCGTTGCTATGGGTTCGCCGTTAGGCCCAATACTCGCCAATATATTTGTAGGCTATCATGAAAAGCGTGCGTTCTCTGATGTACATCCTACATGTACCCCGTTGGTGTATTATCGGTATGTAGATGATACATTTGCCGTGTTGAACAATCGCGCAGCGTGTGAGAATTTTCTTGCACATCTCAACGCGCTCCACCCGTCTCTCAATTACACTATTGAGATTGAACAGGACGGCGCACTTCCGTTTCTAGATGTACTTGTAGAAAAGTCGGCGAAAGGCTTTACTACTTCCGTTTATCGGAAACCCACTTTTACAGGTCAGTACACGCGCTGGGACTCTTTCAGTTCCACTCGGTACAAAACTGGTCTCATCGGTATTCTCGCAGATAGAGCACAGAGAATCTGCTCACCGTGCAAGCTCGCTGCAGAGATTAATCGGGTCAAGGATATCTTGCGCGAAAATGGCTATCCTGACCGCGTAATTGATTATCATGTCTCTCGCGCACTGCAAAGGCCCATGAGGACACCGGTCTTTGGACCTAAGAGATGCCCGATCTATCTCAAACTTCCGTGGCGTGGGAAGGCTTCCCAAAAGTTTGAGAAACAGATCAAGCAGGCTGTATCTGGTGTTTTCCCTGCTGTTGAAGCGCGTGTGGTATTTACCACTCATAGAATGATCTCGTCTGTCCGAAAGGATGTGCTCCCTATTACGCATTGCAGTAATGTTATTTACGAATTTAAGTGCCGATGTGAAGCTCGGTACATAGGACGCACAACCCAACGGTTAGCAGATCGCATTAGCCAACATGTGCCCAAGTCAATCCGAAATCGCCAAACTAACGCGCGCCCACAACCTTCACGCTCTTGTACACAACTGAATGTGCCTACTTCCGTGGATAGTGGCAAGTCGGCCATTGCTTACCATCTATTGAATAACCAAGAATGCGCGGAACAATACTGTTCATCTTGGTTCAGGGTTCTCAGCCGAGCGAGAAGTTTTAATCACCTGCGCATGCTCGAGGCATCATACATTCGGCTTACTGACCCCATTCTGTGCCGTCAGAAGGAGTTCGTAAGAACACTTGCGTTATTTTAGCATTTGTTCGACCGAACGGCTGTTACTAGGCCTAACCTTGTTCAGCCAATCATATCGCGCCATTTAGCGTCCACTGTTCCTTCGGCTCTATTATATTGTTTCGTTTTCTGGCGTTCTGTTCATTCATGCGAATTTACTCTGATGAGTGCATGTCGAAAAGCTTTAGTATTTTGTACATATTATGTCCGTGTTTAACGCTATTTTCCGATTTTGCAGTACCAAGCACTTATTTATTCAAAGATCATCTCATTATGGGCTTAGTAAACGAAGAAGCTTGACTGGGGAGGAATTTTTAATTTGTAAACAAATCTTTCGGCATTTTACTCCCAGCAGATCGAGCATACGATCTTTAAAAACTGGGAGTAAAATGCCGAAAGATTTGTTTACATTATGGGCTTGTTTGATATAATTTTGTTTGGCTCATGGTCGTCCCATCGTACCTTATGTTGGTTCTTCATCGCGCTGAGAAAAAAAATGCAAAATAAATCACGAAAAGATAGAAAACCGAGAGAGAGAGAGAGAAAAGAGGGGGGGGGGGGGGGGGGGAGTTATCTATCGTGAAGCCTATATCAATCTGTCGCCCTCAATACAAAATATGGGGAAATGCTGAATACAGCTTTAGGTAACGAAGCAATCATTGGAAAAACCCACTTCTATAAATAGGATGCACCAACAATGCATGAATATTGTACTGACAGACGTCCTAAACAAGTGTAAACATTATTTTGATACTATACTGTGCCTGCATGCGCATTCGAGTTTTCACTTGAAGAGAGATATATACAGTAATTTTCCTGAAAGACAAGCATATTTTCAATAAAAGATCCGTTCTCAACAAACAAGAGCACTTTTTGAAACATGGTCTGGATTGTGTATCATTTCCTCATTGCGTAATTTCAGATAATTCACAGAAATAAAGACTGTGATTATGGAATAGAGTTTGCTTGAATTACGAGGAAGTTGGATCTTGGAGACAGTGCATGAGTTTGTTGTTTGTAACTAGTGAGAGATTAATCAATGGCTGAGAAGATTGAAGAAGAGAAAGCTCAGAGCTCTTCACAGAACCTAACATGTCCACTTTGTCTTGATATCTTCGACGATCCAACCCTCTTGACTTCATGCAAACACACCTTCTGTCGGAAGTGTCTCAAGAAATATGACCTGTCACACCAGGATCTTGATCACATGGTTTGCCCTCTCTGCAGGAAGATCACGAAGCTGTCTGCGAACCGTGTCGATGATCTCCTCACCAATGTGACGGTCAATGTACTTGTAGACGATTACCACGGTGAATGTGGTGGGGTTAATGTAGTCCTTGAGATGCGTCCAAAATGCACTGCTTGCAAACTTCAGAAAGATGCTGTCTCATTCTGCAGTACCTGCCAGAACTACATGTGCACCGATTGCGACTTCAGCCATAAGCAGCTAACATCATTCTTTGAAGGTCATGAAATCGTATCCATACATGATATCATCGAAGGGAATGCCAGCATTGGTCATTCCTCTGAGAAGTGCTCCACCCATAAACAAGAGAACAAAGACATGTTCTGCGAAGGATGTAAGGTGCACGCCTGTCTCAAGTGCGTGATCATCGGTCATCGTGATCACAAGATAAAATCTCATGAAGATTTCGAGATGGAATTACAGGAAGAGGTGAGTGTCCATTATATAGATTTTTATTGATTTGTTGCCTTCGTTTCAAATGCGAAAACCATAAGTAAATAAATCATTTTACCTTCAGGCTTCTGATATCTGATAAAGCTTTATATGAGTAAACTATTAATAAAGAGGGTACACGGTAAGCAATCGTGAAAAATACCAAACGTGCTATTGTAAATTCAAATACGATATTGATTGAATTGAAGTTTTTATTATCATTTCATCGCAGCCAATGGCTGAATTGCGAATTGATAATTAATTTAGAATGATTTTCATGAGAACGGAAATCATGATATAAAACAGAAACAATTGAATAAAGGTTGCCTAAACATGTTTTTGATACGAGGCTCCATAGTACTGAAGTATATGTTTATAGGTTTATGAAACGAAGCCCTGGTCATTATGTTAGGAAACGGGCCTATTTATTATTTATATTGAAAGGTTAATTATGCATTATGCATTACGCAGTGGACCTTGTTGCAGGTTATCCAATAAAGTCTACTTCAATTACTACTACTACAACTACTACTACTACTACTACTACTACTACTACTACTACTACTACTACTACTACTACTACTACTACTACTACTACTACTACTACTATTACTACTACTACTTCTACTACTACTACTACTACTACTACTACTATACTACTATACTACTACTTCTACTACTATATACTACTACTACTATACTACTATACTACTACTTCTACTACTATATACTACTACTACTATACTACTATACTACTACTTCTACTACTATATACTACTACTACTACTACTACTACTACTACTACTACTACTATACTACTACTACTACTACTTTACTGCTGCTACTATACAGTATATAGGAGTAATTAAGTGTAAGGGGTTTTGGAATCATCAAAATTGTAACAAATGATCGAGTTCTGTTGAAAATTATTTATGAAGAAAAGCACTGCACACATATTATACTGGACAAACATGTGGCATGCAAACTAGGTCTATATAGTTTCAAAACATTTCTAGTTACATGGGCATTTCAAGAGCAATTCGTTTCATGTGATATAGCTACTGTGACATTCCTTTACTTTGGAAAAGAAAGATTGAGAAAGTTCACAAATCATCTTTTTACCCCACCTTTTGTATTGTTGTTTCGGGAAAATCTGGCTCTGGTTAGTATTTGTTTCAGATTAGGGCTTTGTCGTTTGCTTGATATAACTTTTACATTTTCAAATACTGCTTTCAGAGTTTCATCGGTCTTGATGAGAGGCAACGTATCATGAATAATTTGAAACATGTTTGGGTTATTTGGGTTGAATGTGTGGACAAATGGAACTATCTCCTGTTCATTTCTTTCTTTTTTAGACATCAACTCTTGCTTACTGAGTGCATTTGCCTTAGAAATACCGGTTGTAATAATTTCCTTAGGATAATGTCTAATCAAAAGCATATGCTTTAGTTCTTCCAACCGTTTCTTTCTAGTTTCTTCATCGGATACAATTGTACATATTCTCGTAGCTAAATTATACGGGACATTATTTTTACACTGCTTAGGGTGACAAGATTTAAAATGCAAATATTGGTGAGTGTCTGTGACTTTATAGAATATGTCTGTCTTTAACAAATTATCTTCCTTGATTATTTCAATATCTAAGAAATTTATTGAGCTACAATTAACATTTATTGAGCTACATTTAAACGATGAAGAAACGTATGAGAAATTAAAAAACAATACTGACGATAAAATAAAAAAGAAAATGACTCAAATGATAAATAAACATAAAGAATGTCTAACTGACAAAGAGTATGACTTTTTAACAAAATTTGAACATAAAACAAGCAATTTGTATGGCCTTCCGAAAATACATCAAAGTTCGGAAATTGAACATGAAGTAACTAAAAGTAAATCGGAATACATCCAATGCCCCGCTCCCGACAAATTAAAAATGCGCCCAATCATAGCTGGACCAGTATGTCCAACACACCGTTTAAGTAATTTTATTGATATTTTGCTCAAACCGCTAGTCAATAAAGTAAAAAGCTTTGTTAGGGATGATTTTGATTTTTTAACACACTTACCCGAGGAATTGCCATTTGAATCAACCTTTGTTACATATGATGTTAATAGTTTGTACACTAACATACCCCATAAAATGTTTGTAACTTCTACTTGTACGATATATAAACGCATGTAACTAACAGGTTAATCATTCCACCTGAAGAATTAAACGAAAGCGCTTGTGGAAGCAAACCTACGGATATCTACTATGTCTTTATTCTCGGAGTGAACTTTATCTTACTTTAAATTATATATATATATATATATATTGTACCTTTATTGTCAGATCTTTATGTCTTACAGGACCGTGATGTACATGTAAATACTCCCAGATTCCATTAACCAACAGAATCCTCCATAATCATTTTGCGCTGTGTCTGATATAGCCATTAAATGCTATAAGAAGAGATGACATGAATGATTGGTTGTCATGAAGCTGAGATTAACATGAACATCGAAAGTTCTGTTTCTTGAGTCAAGTTTATAAGTAGTGTGAGGATATTACGATAAACCTTGTAAACAGGTATCGTACTTTTGTTTTACTATGTTACTTTACTTTTAATATTCCATGTAGTTAATTCAGCACCACAAGGGTGCAATGTGGATTTTTGATAATTACAATTTAAATCAAATTAAATTCAATCTGTCGTCGGACTTGCAATTTGTGTAGAGGAATCGGGTTTATCTCGATCTGAAATTTAAAATTTCACCATTCTACTTTCCAGCTCCTTTTCTTCGCTATTGGGGACCTAACTCGACAAGCCTCGCTTTTAATAGGTTCCCCCACAAGTGCATCACTGTATGCGTTTATTACATCTACTGGAAGATATTTATTATACTGAGCTGTTATGAAATATGTACATGTATTATGCTTTGTACTATGCCATTTGTATATGCTTATATTTTGCTTTCTCATGTATATATGTAAACCGATTGTGGAAACAAAATAAATAAATTAAAATCAATTAGCTAGATATGATAATCATATAAAATGACACGGATATTAAACCTACCAATAATCACGCTTGTAGACAAACGTGAAAATAATTGATGCTTTTACATCTAACCCTGTGATAAAATACACAAATAGATATGAATGTTTCCAAAATCCCCATATGCATAGAAAAATAGAATGACTTTTCAATTAACTCAAGATATTATTGAAATATAAATAATTATTAAATTGTTCATAAAAGTTCATGAATCGTGGTCATTTTTCTCATAAATTTGATCAGAATATTATGCCTAATAATCATAAAAATGTCAGGACATGGAGTTTCTTTTGTTAACATGGTAAATCTTATACGAATCCTTTTGAAAAATCATGTTAATCATGAATGATAAATATATCGTCCATTGACAATGCTATCAAATGTTAAACCCAGTCACGTGATTATCTTTTCATCGAACCACAACGATCTATTACGCAACATTGTTTTGTCAAATCTGCGTCTCACTTCACGACGAAAAGTAAATCACTTTCGACGTCCTCATTCTGATTCTTAATCGATCTGAATCTTATATTTGTTTTGAAAAGGAGTTACCTTGTGCATGCATGGTTACAATAACTCTTGTATGTTATGTTTGAAGTAAAGCACTTTCATCCTGCATAGGATGCATGACTACATTGCTTTAACAATTTGAGTAATCACGTACATGTATATTATCATACCCATCAGAATCAAAGCAAATTATTACTTTTATGACAGAATTAGATGTTGACCCACATTGTGTAATGTCTTGTATATTATACAAATAATGAATGTTTATGAGTGCAATGGAAAGAATATTTTCATGAGTTGAAAGATGGAATGTTCCATTTAATGAGGCGAAGTCGAATTGAATGGAACAGATTCCATCTTTCAACGAATGAAAATATTCTTTCCATTGCACGAATGAAAAAAAATTCATTATTTGTTTTATACAACATCTGAGTAGATCCTATATAAGTGCGTTGTATTATTATTGTTATATATATTATCCTTGTTATTTGTACAATAAAATAAATATATGTACTTACAATTGTCCAGTCATCCATTATGCTTCTTTTCCAAGAAGCATAATGGATGCTTCTTTTACGGTCGCTCGCGAGCGTAAAATAACACATAGATCTATGGGCAAAGGCCGGTAGTATGGTATCGCAGCCGCGCATTACACTGAAAAGGTCGAGGCGTTGAATGGAAAAAAAAACCGTATGGAACAAAAATGCACGCTAGCTTGCGCTAAACCATGGAATGGAACAAGGAAGGATCTACTCAGGTGTTGAATAAAATTCATAGAGCTTTATTTCCTTGTTTATATATAAAATTTGGGAGCACAAATCGTCATTTCGTAAATTGACTCGCATAATATACAATGTATTTTGACAATGACTGATTTTAAGCCTAAACTACTGGTCATAAGTTAAATCATTGCTCTGCATCTAATTCAAAGTATATAATCTATCTATTAAAGCGAAAGTTCCTTGCATTATCTACTGTTGTCATTTCATTATGATATTCATTTAGTTTATGATTACCGTTTGTATAAGTGATGGCAGTGGGGATGTTTGTGAATGTGTTCATGATACCTTGGATGTAGGCATTTAAAGTTAAAAACCTATTTGCCTGTTGTTGACATCTGGTGAAGAATCTAGACTGGTACAATTTTAAATGTTGATGAAGATAACGATGGCTGTGATGATGATGGTAATGATGATTGTGCTGGTATACGTGTGAAAGAAAAGACAAGAAAATGAGTACGTGAGTAAGAAATTCGTATCCTATACGAACAAAAGATGGTTATTGTGGCACATTTTGTGGATAACAGTTTTAGAGACATGTTGGAAGAATTAAATTATTATGAAGTCAGGTGATATACCTAGTTGGTGAGAAAGAAAGAAAAATGGAAAACATGGACAGTATGTGAAATGAGTGTGGATGTAAAAAGAGATATAATTACTGTATGAAGATACAAGGAAGAATATTTTTGCACGGGATTTTTTTCTCATTTTATTACCCCCCCCCCCCCCCCCCCCACCCGTTACTCTCTTCCACGGGTTAAGTGGTAAAAGTACCGATTCCTATCGGAGAGTGCAAAAGAAAGAGAGAGAGGGAGAGAGCGAGAGATGATGGAAAGAGAGATGCAAAAGATAGACAAACAGAAAGGAGGAGAGAGATGGAAGAAAAAAGTATGACCATGGTGAGAAGGATCTGTCCCGATAACTCCCTCTCCGAAATACTACGCGTCTGATAGTAAAATATTGTGAAATCTTTTCTTCACAGATGCCCCCAATTCACTTGACTGGACAATACTCTCGAGAATATAATTCATAAACGCGAATTAAAGGAACTTCAACTTCTGAAAACTATTTTTGAATGAATTTAAGAAAAGAAAAAGAAGAAGAAGAAGAAAAAAAAAGAAGAAAACTTGATTGTTTTGTCTTCATCAACGATCTAGGTTCATAGTTCTAAACGCATATACGATAATTTTTATAAGAGTAGCATAACATTGGTAAAATAGACATCACTGATTTATTCAGAATCTGTGGATTTGATAAGACAATTATACAGACTGACTTTGTAACCATTCGATCCTAGTATTAGGTCTTCATGTCTTGACTGACTTATGGGTGATAACAAGTAAACAAAATGTGAAGTTATCAGTTTATTTCGAGCCCCCCCCCCCCCCAAGTACCCGATGAAAAGCCTTTGCCCCAACCCCCATCCCCCCCGTGGAACCCCAAAAAAAAAATGCTCTGGAGTAAAGAAAAAGCATTTGTTACATTCTAACTACATGTACAGCTGTATGTACCCGGCTCTATGAAAAAAACATGATTGTTACCATTATTGCTATTGTATTTCTTTTGACGTTCAATTTTGTGTCAAACGATCTTTCCATAAATGAGTTAAAGGGATACGCCACCAGTCGGCCGTGGGAAAAGTCAGGATTGCGTAAGCCCCATTCACTCGTACACACAGTTTGTGCGTCGAACGCGTCCGTCAGACTACTGGGATTACATTTCGGACTGCACGAAGCTGACCGAATCTCGCACAAGAGCACGAGCTCAGGCGGAGCGTGCATGTTGAACGTCGACCAGTCTGTCCGAAGTTTGGGCCCCGCGGGGCAACGGCATGATCAGGTAACGATCACGGTGCCCTATCGCGGCATAAAATCGTCCGTAATCTGCGGTTGAGTATCCCTTTAATACATTTTGAGACATATCCTGCTTTCTGAAAAGTAGCCCCAAAAATATTGTGAAGATTATATGAACACATCCATTCAACATGTTCACCTGTTTGACAAGACAAAATATACGGGTATGCATGGTATATGTGTAATTAACACCTAAATGATAAAGTTCCCTAGTGTAAATATCTAGCAAGCTATAATAATAATAATAATAATAATAATAATAATAATAGTAATAATAATAATAATAATAATAATAATAATAATAATAATAATAATGATAATTATAAACCGTTTCTTTTATAGCGCCTTACCAGTTACAATGTAACCGATCAAAGCGCTTACAGCATTATTACCCAAGCTATACCCAATATTCCGATCCTCAAACGACAACAAATAGTCAAATACTATCGTTACCTGTTCCAGTGATTATCATATTATCATTATGGTCCTGTGATAATATATGATTCACAATGTTCACTCATATATCTTTGCGAAAAGTGGAAATTCTATATGAGAGAGGGATAGAGAAAGAGACAGCGAAATTGAAAGGGAATGGGGAGGAATGAAAAGAAATAACACCAGCAAAATATTACACCGACCCATAAAAACATCTTAGATGATGACCGTTAGACAAAGGATTACCGTATGCATGTAGTCCCAGATGCGAAACATCATGTTTTGTTTTCAAGTATAGCATCAACTTTTTCCTAACATTTGAAAGTTATGCCAAAACCGCTACAGTATAATTTCTGGAATTTGGTATTCACTCAATGAAGTATGAATGAAAATCATTTTCATAATTTTGTATGCATATTATAATACCCTGATTGCAGAAGGTTGGTCTAATAATTTTGGCCAGGGTTGTATGTGTATGATGCTGAAGACAAGTAATGCTGGAAAATATATTCAGAAATTGGGCATGTTATGAAATAACTCTCTCATTTCCTCTCTCATTTCCTCTCTCTCTCTCCCTTTGTCTCTCTCTCACTATGGCTTTTTTTCTCTATCTCACTCTGTCTTTGTTTTTCTCTCTCCTCTGTCCTTCTCTGTTTCACTCTTTCTATGTCTTCCTATCTTTGTCTCTCCGTCTCGCTTTATCTCTCTCATTCTCTCTGTCTCTCACTTTGTCTCCGTCTCTCTCTCTCTGTTTGTCTGTCTCTCTCTCTGTCTTGCTCTCTCTCTCTCTCTGTCTCTCCGTCTCTCTTTGTCTCTCTCTCTCTTTGTCTCCGTCTCTCTCTATTTCTGTTTGTGTCTGTCTCTCTCCGTCTTTTTTCTCTCTCTTTCCTTCTCTGTCTGTCTGACTCTCTGTCTTTCTCTCTCTCTCTGTCTTTCTCTCTCTATGAGTCTTTCTCTCTCTCTGTCCCTCTCTCTCTCTCTCTGTCTATCTTTGTCTCTCTCTCTCTGTCTCTGTCTTTATGTCTTTATATGCTAGAGACAGAGAAACAAATAATGTTATCCAATGCTATCCTATCCTATGCTATGTTTTCCCCGACTTAGTATATTCCTTTACTCCATTTCTCACGGTTTTCTGGTTCACGTCAAATGTTGTTTACGTGTGTTCATTCATAAATTGGAAATAGCACCGTAAGGTTTTGAAAGAGATTTCTTTTAATATATGCAAAAGCATGCGCGTACTGACAACCAATTAAGATGAATGAAGTTTAATATGATATAGCATAGGCTTTCGTAAGTTCGTTAGGAATGAAGGAATGTCCTCTTTTGAGAATACGGCCCATTCTTATCATTTTTTTTTAAATTATAGGCTTGTTTGATATAATTTTCTTTGGCGCATGGTCGTCCCGTCGTACCTTTTGTTGGTTCTTCATCTCGCTGAGAAAATAATGCAAAATAATTTACGAAAAGAGAGAAAACCGAGAGAGAGAGAGGAGAGAGAAAGGAGAGAGATAGAGAGGGAGAGATCTTTTTCTTGCAATTAACTCATCAAGGTAATTAAAATGGATCTAAAATCTACTATGACAAACAATCTATCGCAAAGACTACATCAATCTGTCGCCCTCAATACAAAATGTGGGGAAAATGATGAATACAATACCGCCATTAGGGTCAAAGGTACATGTACGAAGCGATCATTGGAAAAAACCCACTTCTATAAATAGGACGCACCAACAATGCATGATTATTGTACTGACGGAGGTCCTAAACATGCTAAATAAGTGTAAACATTGTGTTAATATACTGTGCCTGCATGCATATTCGAGATAATATATACAGTAATTTTCTTGAAAGACAGTCATTTCTTTTCAATGAAGGATACTTTCTCAACAAACAAAAGCACTTTCGGAGACTTGGTCAGGATTGTGTGACATTTGCATACTGCATAATTTCAGAAAATTCACAGAACCTCTGTCAATGGTTTTGAGCTTGCTTGAAAGCCTAATATCTGACTTTCACGCTGGAGGTGGATCATACATTCATTGTATCATTCATATTGGGCATTGGATATAAAGTGCATGAGCGTATTCTTTGTAACTGGTTGGTAAGTTGTATCAATGGCTGAGAAGAATGAAGAAGAGAAAGTTCCGAGCTCATCACAGAACCTGATATGTCCACTTTGTCTTGATATCTTCGACGATCCAACCCTCTCGACTTCATGCGGACACACCTTCTGTCGGAAGTGCCTCAAGAAATATGACCTGTCACACCAGGATCTTGATCACATGGTCTGCCCTCTCTGCAGGAATGTCACGAAGCTGTCTGCGAACCGTGTGGATGATCTCCTCACTAATGTGACGGTCAATGGACTCGTAGACAATTACCACGGCGAATGTGGTGGGGTTCAAGCAGTCCTTGATATGCGTCCAAAATGCACTGCTTGCAAACTTCAGCAAGATGCTGTCTCATTCTGCAGAACATGTAATAACTACATGTGTGAGAAGTGTAACATTGGCCATGAACAGCTAACATCAGTCTTTGAAGGACATGAGATCTTATCCATACACGATATCATCGAAGGGAAGGTCAGCATTGGTCATTCTTCTGAGAAGTGCTCCACCCATAAAGAAGAGAACAAAGATCTCTTCTGCGACAATTGCAAAGTTCACGTTTGTCATAAGTGTGTGATTGTCAGTCATCAAAATCACAGGATCAAGAATCTGGTCGACTTTGAACAGGATTTACAGCTTAAGGTAAGTGGTTTCACTTTTCATAAGGTATCAAGCAAGGTCTTTCTATATGTGTATGCTTTTATGCATATCGCATATCACCTTCTATTCTTCTCTTCTTTCCCTTCTTTGTCTTTCCTTCTCACTCCCCCTCTCTCTCTCTCATTCTCTCTCTGACATTCTTTTACTTATTGGTTTACAATGTTTTCAGCATGATTAGGAAATGGAAGCTGAGTCCACTCACCCCGTACTTACACCAATGTTCATGAACAAAAATGAGCATAAATTATACAGATAACTAACGAATCGTTAAGAATAGCCTATATCAGGAGGCGCGGTGGCTCAGTGGTAGAGCACTGGTTTCGTAACTTTTGTTCTGTGAAGGATGTAAGGTGCACGCCTGTATCAAGTGCGTCATTATCGGTTATCGTAATCACAAGATGAAATGTCATGAATATTTCGAGTTGGAATTACAGGAAGAGGTGAGTATCCATTACATAGGTTATTGGGTGAGGGGGTATAACACCCAAGCCAATGGTGATACTATATGTCCACGTATTTCAGCAAGAAATTGACTTATCCGGTCCCTGTTTTGCGTGTGAGGAGAGGAGGGGGGGGGGGGGGGGGCATTGACGTTGATATATTTCATCTCTTCTCTATTTGTAGGTAGGTCATAATGCTTTTGATTCATGAGATTTTAAGTGCAATATCCCTGATAGCAGAAAGTGTTAAAAAATGACGTGATATTTACGTCGTGGTTTTCGTCTTTTTTACGTCCTGTAATTACGTCAATAAGACGACAACTTGCACCAACGCAAGACGTCAAGAGGACGTCTTGTTTTGACGTCATCTCTACGTCTTGTACACTGTAAAAACTAAAGTGCTACTTTTAGGGGCATGTATAGTGACTGCACCTGAAATGCTGTTTATAGCACTTGCAGTGTGCTAATTTACCAGCAAAAAAAAAATGTGACCGTGGCGAGCCTCGAACCAGGTTCCGCTGATTGAGAGGCGCTGACGTTACCGATGGACTAACGAATGCTTCTTGCAATCCAGTTTAGTCATGGGAGTCAAGTAGATAACATGAACTATGTGGTGTCGTAAATTCACTATGTAACAATTATGATCTGCTCTAAATCGTACAAAGTGAGTTAGTCTAGCGGTAATGCCAGCAATTCTCGATCAGCGGACCCTGGTTCGAAGCTCGCCCAAATCATTTTTTTAAATGAATGTTTAGCAGTTTAAGGAGCCGGTCCAGCTCCCGTGAAAGTGCTGAAATAGCACGCTGTGTGCATTCAATAGCACTCTGAGTGCACTCCCTATGCATGCCCTCAAAAAGTGCTATATACAGCACTTCAGTTTTTATAGTGTACAGATGAGGTCAAAATAAGACGTCTTGCGTTGGTGCAAGTTGTCGTCTTATTGACGTAATTACAGGACGTAAAAAAGACGAAAACCACGACGTAATTATCACGTAATTTTTACCACTTTCTGCTATCAGGGATGACCATTACCTATGCTGCAATTACAATAAAATCTAAAATCTGAAATCAGAACTTCGTCAGTTGAATGTTTATTTTTGGTCGAGAAATTTGTAGTGGGGGGGGGGGGGGTGGGAACATTTTTCCCCTTGCCCCATCAAATAAGCTAGTGTTTGTGCTCTCAATACAGGCAAAACGTATCAATGGCAGATTGGAAAATAAATCTCTCTCAGGGAACATGACCATGATGACTGCGAACCTATCCTTTTCAAATGGAAGCAAATTTATATTTCTCACTAATGGTAGACCTATTACCGCTTTATTATGTCAACATTCATGTTTTAGGTGAACGATCTTGTGCAGCGCTGTGCATCTAAGAAATCAGAACTGGAGAAGAGCATTCAGAATGTGGAAGCACAACGCCATGAAGTACACACTACCATACTGAAACTACGGGAAGATGTCAGCCAAGCCTACAGCGTCAAGGCCAAGCAGCTTGAAGAAAATCAGCGAATTATCATTGACCAAATCGATGCGTTAAAGCGTAGTTTCGATGATGATCTCGACGCCTTGAAATCAAACGATCGACAGAGGATCAAGAGTATTTGTAGTTCGATGACACTGGTGGCTAATGACAGACTGGGTCGTCTTGAGACAGATAGTCTGTCTGCTCATACCTTGCTTTGTGAGGAGCTGAATGACATGCTGAAGGCGGCTACTGATCACACTTCTGCTGAAGCCATAACGAAGAAAGCACAGAAGAAGAGGTTCAAGCCTGCAGATGATACTCGTCTTGATCTCGGGAACATCTCAGAATCAGATCCCGAGTTACAAGTCATTCAGTGTGTCGATCTACGGGGATATATGATTGGGATGACCAGATACTCTGATGACAGTGTGGCTATTGGATATGGTATATATGGTATACATATCATTGATTCATCGGGTAATAAGCAGCAGTATACAAACATACCAAGTGACATGAAGTGTTATGATCTTGTGTTTCAGCAAGACAGGTCGTTATGTATATCGACGGGTAGCACAGAAGCTCACATATATTCTCCCAATGGCTCCAGGAAATCAACCATCCACGTGACAAGCTATTACGGTCTTCTCAGACTAAACAGAAGTTCATCGGATGAAATCCTCTTAGCTAACAAGGGAAAGCAAGTCTATATCTATGACCCGACGGGAACCACACTCAAACACACTGTTCCAACACAACACAACAGGACCTACCAGGCATCAGCAACCAGGGAGGGTCTGATCGTCGCAAGTTCTTGTAATGACACTCCCAGCGTAGTGACGGTCTATGACAGGGATGGGAATGCTGGTGAGCCTCTACAAGCTCCAAGCGATGTCTACTTGTATGCTGCCGTGGACAAGCAGGACAGAGTGTATGTAGCGAGTGTTGATAATAAGAACGGTAACGTGGTGATCAGGCTCTATGATCTTAATGGTCTGAACCTGAAGGAGAAAGTCGAGTTCAATCCTCTTAATCTAACGTTAGCGTGTAATTGGTGTTACTTGGTTTCCCTCTCTCAAGACTTGCTCGCTTTAGCTTGTCACTATAAGTTGTATTTCATCAAATTATCTTTGTAATCCAGAGTATCTCTATATAACCATTATGTGCGATGTTTACATTTCATCTCTGCTTCAGAATTGTGCTCTATGTAATTCTATGATTCATATTGCATTGTCATTATGTAATAGCATACCTAATACTCAACAAAATGCTCAGTCCCTCGATAATTTCAAGTGCACGCATACATTTTTTTTTTTGCAATCCAAGACGGTGATAATAGCCGACTTGATATTTTATGAAGCTTCATCTTGTGCATGCAAACTGTAATACAAGGAAAGGATATTATCATACATCCAATGCCCAGGGAGATCTGATAATGATGTAGGTTATGATACTGTTGTGTAATGATTGGTGAGGTATAGAATCATTTTCGATGCTACTTTTGCAAATTTTTAAATTTTTAAGGTCGCGTCCTAGTACTACAAATCAAGTAAATATCAACTTGGTTATCCATTAATAATTGAAAGTGTATACATTTAGATTGAGATCATACATGCCTACTCCCAATTTATAGGCCCTACACTCACTCTCTCTCTCCCTAAAAAGTGAATTTTCACTCCCAGGGAGTCACGTCAAGAAATCACTTGGTTAGGAGTGAATATTGAGTGCTCTTTAAAGGAGAATCAACCCCTAATTACAAATTTACTTATTTTGGAAGGTGTAATAATTATATTCCTACTTATTGGCCTAAATCATTTTCTAATAAGATATCAGAAAATGGGAAAATAAAGATATTCCAACAGCCGGTATCGTCTCCTACTCATTTCCATGGGGGCTGCCATTTTCTTGCTGATTTGGAGTTGTACATGAACCATTGAGAAATATTCCAGTCAAGAAGATATTTTGAATCCAATACCTAAATTGCTTTTTTCGTTACCTAAAATCCCATATGTGACGAAAATATAAAGTGGGTGTTTACATGTATTATAAAAATTAAATGTTTATAATGATATTTTTAAATTGTCTGGTTTTGCTTAACAAAAATCTATTTTCTTGGGTTTGTCAAACAGAGCAGGACATAATATATGCAGCATGCATTCTGACTTTTCAAATCCATTATCCGAAAGCAGGTGAATGCATAGCTTGCCGCTATAGATGCTCAGGGAAGAAACATCCATAAATTTGAATTAATTTGCTCCGTCCCATACGTCACAGTATCGAGAAAATAGATTTCTATTAAGCGAAAATCGATTTTCAACAGAAATATATAAGGAAATCTTCAGTTTAAAAATAAATTGACATATCTATTCAATATTTTTAATCTAAAACTGGTTTTTAATTTTGAAAAAGGCAATTGGGCATTTGGATTAAGAAAATCTTCATGTACATAGACGATACATATTGGGAGCAGATGATAAATTTTGCTCAGAAAATCTTGATTCGTATCGATCTCGTATATTTTGACGCGAAGCCATATAGTCCAACAAGTAGGAATAAATAACACCTTTGAACACTATCGTCTGTATTTTTGAGCGTAATTCTCCTTTAAAAGCCAGTTCATAGATGCAATCTGAGCATGAGCAGATAAAGGTCATCTGTACCAAATTCTAAAACCCACTGACACTAATATTTGATATGTGCTCATGAATGTCATGTAATTATTATTCAATTATGCACTAATGGTGCATTCCATGATATCCAGGTGGAAGTATTCTTTTTAAAGGGGGAAACAAAAGCTATTCATGAGGCACCTCTATCACTCCCAGAGTTATTTTTCTGAAGTGCACATAAAGGGACCCTCCATGTCTAAAATATCTGTGGATATTTGGGGTCATTTGTACCATGCGCTTACCCCGAACTGGCTTATTATCACATATTGTATTGGATTGCACAAAAAATGTATACGTACACTTAAAATTATCCCAGTGAAGTCTTGTCAATGATCACTCTTTTTGTTGTTGTTGTTGTTGTTGTTTTTATAGAGATGAGGTATAAAATCATGTAAGTAAAATAGTTTAGAGTGTTCAAATTCACTTTGATCAAACACCTTGCGGCTGAAACTGACCGAAATTATGAAGATTTTTTTTTTATACAAGTAGATAGTCCTAAACACACCATGAATCCATCAGGAGTAGGTCTATACTCTCTTTCCAGATGTAAGAAATTGTTCATAGATAACCAAGTTGACCTTTACTTGACTTTCAGTACCAGAATAGACCTAAACTTGCAAAGATAACATTAAACATGGATGCTACGCCTCACTAAATCCCTAAAGTACAAGTATCAGACAACATTATTGGACATAGTGTGTCGCCTATACTTTCGTCGCATCACAGGTTGCGTGTACATGCAAGATGAGCTACAGTACTAGAGTTCGGTATCAGCGCGCTTAGACAATGAGTACGTAGATCAGTTTACACATTCTAAGTAAGTTGTCTTGCTGTGCTAAATGTGGCTACAAGCGGCCCTTCAGATATTGTAAATTATGAAAATTGCTTTTTCCGTAACAGAGCTGAGTTTGTTCAGACACCATTGGGATCACAAATTAAAATAAACTCCTTCAACGAAAAGAACTTTTCTAGGTTCTCTATTAGCTAAATAGGACTTTAAAATGGACTATAACAGCCCTCTCTCGAATGACATGTATTTTATGCCTTGTATGAAATGTTTTCTCTTTGATATTTTATGTTAGCACGAGAAAGGAAATACTGACTATATCACATTGCACCTTAGAGAGAGAGAGAAAAAAAAGTTTAAGAATGATATTATGCTGTCATTAGACAAAGGCAAAGTTCTATTGTTGTCATTAGACTTATCTTCAGCCTTTGATACGATAGATCGTAAGGTTTTAATTGAACGTTTGTCTATGAGGATAGGGGTTAAAGATGTAGCGTTAAAGTGGTTTCAATCATATCTGGAAATTTGGGAAACTTGCATTGAAATAAATGGTACACAATCAGAGATAGTCGGTAATGAAGTAGGTTTGCCGCAAGGGTGAGTGTTCGGGCCGATAGGTTATACTATCTATACTTTAAATACTCTATGCCAGTTGCAGATATCGCCAGATTTCATGGTGTCTCGTATCACGCATATGCTGATGATACACAATTGTATGTATCATTTGATCCAAAGAAAGCAGACGGTTTGAGTGTGGCATTGCAGACTCTGTCTTCATGTGTTAGTGATATCAAAGCCTGGATGACAAAGAATAAGCTTAAACTTAATGAAGGCAAAACAGAATTTTTAGTAGTTGGTACACCACACAATCTTCAAAAGTTTGGTAGTATTGTTTTGAATGTTGAGTCAACTCAAATTAGTCCATCCACATTCATTCGAAATCTTGGTGCATACTTTGATAGTAACATGTCAATGTTAGATCATGTTGACAACATTTGTAAATCCGTACGGTATCAGTTGAGAGGTCTGTCGCAGATTAGAAGGTACATTACAAAAGATGCATGCAATCATGCAGTTAGGAGTCATGTACTTTCCAGACTAGACTATTGCAATGGTCTTCTCACAGGGGTTACGCAGGCACAAATTAGGAAACTACAAAGCCTGCAGAATTGTGCTGCACGTCTTATACATTGCGAAGACAGACATTGTGATGCTGCACCCTTGATTAGTTCTCTCCATTAGCTTCCCATTAAAGAACGAATTATAACTTTTTGGATATTTCCGTGGTCATATAGAAAAACAAAGAACAGAGTTATTCGGGTCTTGTATTACTTATTTATTTTGTATTTCATAGAAACAAATATCCGAATCATGTAACATGTGTGACGTCACTCTTATCCAGAAGATAATGGGTACCTGTTAGGATGCCCTAAAGTCAATGTGACTGGGCTTTTTATCTCCATTACCCAACATGCATATATATGAACGGTGAATGGAGATGGTGCACACAAGTTGTGTGCAGGCTTGAACTCCAATGACCAGGGGTAGTATTAATATAACATTGTATAGCGCATTTAAGTATTAACGTAGTGCACTCTATAAATGTAACATACTATCATCATCATCAATATCATCATTGTCATTGTTATTATTATTAGTAGTAGTAGTAGTAGTAGCAGTAGTAGTAGTATAGTAGTAGTAGTATTGTTATTATTATTATTGTTGTTCTTGTTCTTGTTATGTGCATACATTTTCTTTTCTATTTTTTAATCTTTAAATAAACAATAACTACCAGTTTGCAAAGAAATTAGAAATTCTATTTTTGTATTTGTAACAAGTTTAAGATGGCGAGTTTAAAAGCGCGTCTCTATTTTTCCTTTATACTGTTTCGTTTGTATAATCAAGTTGTGTGAAATTAAGAAAATAGAATTAAATTGCCGCCTTACATGATCTCCTCATAATTATTAGCATGATCAATGTAGGGTCGGGATTTTATATTCACATGGTCAAATTCACTCCAAATAATTTGATCACTTTTCTTACATTTTAAGGGACATTTTGTTACATTCCAATTTCCAAGCCAAATTAGGAAACCATTCAACCAGTGGTGTATCTACAGGGGCATGAGAGCATGCATTCCTCGAAATGACGAAAAAAAAAAGAGAAAGAAAGGCTATGAGAAAAGAGAGAAAATGAAAGATGGAATGGTAAAAGGATGATGAAAATAGACGACTGATAGACGGCCTTGTAAATTTGTATTTCCATTTCCGAGTAAGACCGGTGTCCAAGCGATGTCAGTTCCCCCTCAATGGTTGGACTCATGCTACCTCCTATGAATTCAGCCATACATTAATTACCATATTCATGATCTACTTCACAGAGGGAGAGTACTTTTTAAGAGGAAGGGAGAGGGAGGAGGAAAGAGAGGGAGGGAGGGAGACTCTGAATAGTCATATAAATAGTAAAAATCAAAATTGCGGGCCTATTCAGAGCCTTCTAGTCGGAAGAAAGGTCAAATCGGCACCGAATCGTAGTGACGTCAGAGGAGTCCTGCGATTGTCTACGATTTGAAACTGATTTGGCCCTTATTCCAGATATAAGGCTGGCATCACACCAAATTCATATGTTGAGTATTCATATTATTGTTCAGAACCTAAATAAGACCGATTTTATTTGTTAAAATACCCACATTTTTTGCGATTTTATTCTAAGAATCGGATCGCATAATGGGCGTAAAAGCTAAAATGAGAGAGAAGGGTGTAGGGAGAAAGATGCGGAAAGAGAGAAGAGGAGAAGAAAGAGAAAGAGAGAAAGAGGGATCGTGCAGCGAGAGATTGAGGGGGAGGAGGAGAGAACAGGAGACGACGAAAGAGAGATTCAAAAAGAGAGCGGGATGGAGAATAAGGAGAAGGATAAGAAGAAGGGGGACCGAGCAGCTAGAGAGGCGAGAGAGAGAGAGAGCTCTTTTTTCATGAAATTAACTCATCAAACATACATAATTTGTATATTCTACTATAAGTTATCATTATCATTAGGTTGTATTTATAATATTCTAAAGGATATCAAGGTAATTAAAATGGATCTATAATCTACTATGACAGACAATCTATGGTGAAGCCTACATCATTCTGTCGCCCTCAATACAAATATTGGGGAAGTGATGAATACAATACCGCCATTAGGATCAAAGGTAACGAAGCGATCATTGGGAAAACCCACTTCTATGAACATGACACATCAACAATTCATGAATATTGTACTGACGGACGTCCTAAACAAATGAAAACACTATAGTTAATCTACTGTACCTGCATGCGTATTCGAGTTTTCACTTGAACAGATACAGTAATTTTCTTGAAAGACAGGCATTTCTTCAATAAAAGATCCGTTCTCAACAAACAAGAGCACTTTTGGAAACATAGCCTAGTCTGGATTGTGTATCATTTCCTCAAATTTGTCAGGGGGTGGGGAACATAGTCATATAAATAGTAAAAATCAAAATTGCGGGCCTATTCAGAGCCTTCTAGTCGGAAGAAAGGTCAAATCGGCACCGAATCGTAGTGACGTCAGAGGAGTCCTGCGATTGTCTACGATTTGAAACTGATTTGGCCCTTATTCCAGATATAAGGCTGGCATCACACCAAATTCATATGTTGAGTATTCATATTATTGTTCAGAACCTAAATAAGACCGATTTTATTTGTTAAAATACCCACATTTTTTGCGATTTTATTCTAAGAATCGGATCGCATAATGGGCGTAAAAGCTAAAATGAGAGAGAAGGGTGTAGGGAGAAAGATGCGGAAAGAGAGAAGAGGAGAAGAAAGAGAAAGAGAGAAAGAGGGATCGTGCAGCGAGAGATTGAGGGGGAGGAGGAGAAGGAGAGAGGGTGTGGAGGGGAGAACAGGAGAAGACGAAAGAGAGATTCAGAAAGAGAGCGGGATGGAGAATAAGGAGAAGGATAAGAAGAAGGGGGACCGAGCAGCTAGAGAGGCGAGAGAGAGAGAGAGCTCTTTTTTCATGAAATTAACTCATCAAACATACATAATTTGTATATTCTACTATAAGTTATCATTATCATTAGGTTGTATTTATAATATTCTAAAGGATATCAAGGTAATTAAAATGGATCTATAATCTACTATGACAGACAATCTATGGTGAAGCCTACATCATTCTGTCGCCCTCAATACAAATATTGGGGAAGTGATGAATACAATACCGCCATTAGGATCAAAGGTAACGAAGCGATCATTGGGAAAACCCACTTCTATGAACATGACACATCAACAATTCATGAATATTGTACTGACGGACGTCCTAAACAAATGAAAACACTATAGTTAATCTACTGTACCTGCATGCGTATTCGAGTTTTCACTTGAACAGATACAGTAATTTTCTTGAAAGACAGGCATTTCTTCAATAAAAGATCCGTTCTCAACAAACAAGAGCACTTTGGGAAACATAGCCTAGTCTGGATTGTGTACCATTTCCTCAAATTTGTCAGGGGGGTGGGGAAAATTTTCATTTCCCCCCTTGCCCCATCAAAGAAGCTAATGCTTGTGCTCTCAATACAGGCAAAACGTATCAATGGCAGATTTGAAAATAAATCTCTCTCAGGGAACATGACCATGATGACTGTGAACTTATCCTTTTCAAATGGAAGCAAGTTTAGAGGAAGCCTAATCCTCTTTCGATGTATATAGATTATATAGGATAATCAGTAACGACGGGGGGGGGGGGGGGGGCTATATATCTCGAAAATTGCCTCCTTTACAATATAATATGCTGCCACCACTGCCATTTGAACAATCAAATTGAAGAGACGCTCTTAAATCAATGCAAGGGTATTGATTTCCAACATGTTTACTTCTATTTGGCAGACATCGTTTACATAGGTGCTATTAATACAGAACATCCCAGACTGAGCAAGCTGTTTCTCAACCATAAGAAAAATGTTTTGTGTGAAAAACCGCTGGCACTCACTCTACGAGAAACCCAGGATATCTTGAAGACAGCCAAGGAAAATAATGTGTTCTTCATGGAAGTAAGTAATTCCTCGATCTTAATTCATGATGGAATAACCATTTATTACACTCTTTCTTTCTTTTCCTTTGTTTATACTTTAAAGGGTCACTAAAATAAAAAAATAATTGCCCATTTTTCGTAAGAGGGTGTCATCAGGAGCCAAAAAATATCCATAACACAATTTTGTATGCATTCAGTCATATTTTATAATCATTTGAAAAGTACATTTTTGCTGTCATAAGCCCCGCCCCTAAAAAAACACAGCGAAGCGACATCGTGATCACGTGATCTGTGACGCATGAAAAGTAAGGGAAAATATTCCACTAACCTATACCGTGCGCGCCCTGAGGCCCCCGGCAGGTCCAGCCCGGTGCCGAGCATGATATTCACCGCATCGACCATTTGCATTGCATATTTTCGTGTGTTTAATTCCTCACAATAACTTTGATTTTGGGACACAGTTTCATCAATAATGCCTAATCGGTGTATAGTTGCGGGCTGTAGCAAGACCCCTAAAGATGGTGTAAGCCTACATCATTTTCCTAAAGATGAAAATCTACGGAAATTGTGGGTCGCAAATGTAAAGCTCACGCGGGCAGAGTGGCAAGGGCCAGCCAAGTGAGTGGAGTACAATCTGCAGCGATCACTTTGCCGAAGATGATTTTGAGGATCCTGGCCTGTATTCCGAATTTGGCATGAAGAGAAGGATAAGCTAGCTAAAAGATTCAGCTATTCAAACGATCAGACTTGGAGTCAAGTCTTCCAATCTGTTTTTCAATGACAGCAGCTGCAGCAGCTTCACCCGTAGACCGAAAATTCTGTCTCTCGTTCGTTAGCTAAGACGACCTAACGAACGAGAGACAGCATTTTCGGTCTACTTCACCCGTAACTCCAGGGAGCTCCAACGCGTTGGAGCTCCCTGGAGTTACTTCACCCACGGCCCTTCACCGTATTCTGCGAGGGGTTCAAACATATAATATGGTTGAATTCCCCCTTGCCACTCGAGCTTCTTTGCCTTCGGGGTCTGATACATCATCTGATAAATCAGAGTTCGTATCTGCATGGCTCAGAAAAGTCCTCCAACTCGCAATCGCGGACACGTTTCCTCTCTCTGTAATTATAAGTAACTCGAATTCAGCCAAAAGTCAGTACTAACGTACTATGTAAAGCGAAGTAAAAAAAAAAAAAGCCGTAAGTGAAATAAACAAAACTAAAGCGTTCACCAGTCGCTATGTACGAGGGGAACATAGTCACTGCCGTATTAAAGATGTGTAGGACATTGTACAGACGAAAACGGCTGTGCACGCGTTTATGACCAATGCAAAACTTTCGTTCGGCAAGCTCAGATGGATGAGAACATTGTTCAAAAGAAAAGCTAGAAAACAAAACAAGTGCTGTATATTTGGGCAAAAGCGTTTTCTGATCTTGTAGAAAATATATTGCTAATGATTATTCACTCCTAAGATTATATTGATTAATTTCCTATTTTCATAAATTGTCCGTTGAACAGAGGAGTCAAATACCGCATTCTGTGTACAATATTATATGCTGCAGCCTGCAGATCTTGTGCCTCTTACTTTTCATACGTCACTTGGGGATTAGCCAATCAGCTCACGAGTTTTAAGGAACGGTCCCAAAACCTCTACTTTTCCCCCTTTTTCGCCAAAACGAGACATAATTTGGACAATCGATTTGCAGATTCGTGATTAGAAGGCAAAACTACATGGAAAGAGCACCCATTTTCTCTCTAATTTAGTAAACCTTTAATTCTTTCCAACTCATTTAACAGTATATAGATAATCCTGTTATGGATCCAATGATGTTATTTTATATCTCTTCAGTTTTTTTGTAAACCATTTATTTATCTTCCTCTCCCTCTCTCTCTTTCTTTCTTTCTTCTTGTCCTTAAAGCGCATAGAGATATAAATGATTTGTGATTATGTTCTATACAAGCACTGCATTTTTTGTTGCTGTTTAATAATAATAATACTATTCCGCTTTTATATAGCGCCTAATACATCGGAGATGTCTCTAAGCGCTTTACAGATATATTATTACCCTGGTCATCGGATTCTGGCATGCCCGCACACAATGTATGCACATTCTCCGCTCCCTGGGGAGCATTCCAGCCAGTCGCCTGTTAAGCGCGCACATGCTAAGCAAAGGACATTACCTTTCACCATCCTACCGGGTACCCATTTAACACCTGGGTGGAGAGTGGCAAATGTAGATTAACGTCTTGCCAAAGGACGCTAGTGCTGCGGTGGGATTCGAACCCCGGACCTCGTGGTTCACAGTCCAGGGACTTATCCACTGATCCACAACACCTCTACGTTTGCTTTTCACTTTGCACTCCTGTGATATCATTTCCTTATTACTTATTTTACTTCTTCAAGGAAAACAAAATATTATGGTTTGTTTGCTTTGAATGCGATGTGATTACATATATCCAATCAGTGGAATGGCAGCTAGGGGAGGGGCCCGGGGTGGACAACCGGAAATATAGTGCTATAAAACAAGGTAATTTAGTGAGGGGTGTGGGGTGACGATGCCTCACTGCTTTTCCCTTTCCTTCCTTCTTCCTTTTTTCCACCCTTCGATTGAGGAAGGGGAAGGTGCCCCCGGTGCCCCCATAGCTACACTACTGAAAATGTAAATCACTGTTACAATTACATTTTCATAATCCTGTATTTTCCCAGGCTGTATGGACTCGTTTCTTCCCTGTCTGCGCAAAGATCCGGGAACTCGTCTCATCCGGGCAAATTGGTGACGTCAAATCTATGCTCCTAAATTTCGGACTCGATTTGCCCGACCGAGAGAGAACTCTTAAAAAAGGCAAGCGACAATGTTTGCTTAAAGTTTTCCATACAAAAAAATATGTTTTTAAGATAAATTGAATTTATTCATATTTTCATGTTCAGATTTTTGTTTTGTTTTCTATGCAAATGTTCACATTTTTTTAATGAAATCGATATCATTAGTATATTACACTGCACGGAATCAAAAGAAGGTTAAAATCGATATCATTGTGTAGATGTCTTCAGAGTCTTATTTTTTAGATTCTTAACAATTTCTTTCGAGAACCAAAATATCGCATTAAAAAGGAAGAAGAGGCGGGCCTAAAAAGAAAAGAGGGTGAACCGACTCTGTCATTTCGGTCATTATGGCAGAATTTTTGTTTACGCTTGGTGCAAACTGAATGACTTGCATACCGTAAAGCATAAGGCCAGGGAGGTTGCTGCTTTCTGAGGTCGACCGTGCATAAATTATGAGCAACTATCTCGTGATGAAAATCTTTACCCCACCCCTCCCTCCCACATACCCCACCCCATTTTCCATTTGATATTCTTAGAAATGGGCGGCGGTGCCCTCTACGACATGGGAATCTACATGGTACAGATGACGACCATGGTCTTTGGGGAAGCACCGACATCGTCGCACACTCACGGATTCCTCAATGAACACGGTATGCATGGCAATAGAATAATCATACTGTACTATTGTTTCATTATGGTGATAATGAAGATGAATAGGATAATCATGAAAATGATGATGAAATATGATAATGATTATTAAATCATCATGATTATTATAGTTTTATTACATTTCATGTATTATTATTATTATTATTATTATTATTATTATTAGTACAACATTATAGGTTTATTCCGTCACAATAGAAATTCGACATTACGGGGAAAGAAACCGTGCGTTAAGCGGATTGCTAACAATAGGCTGAGATAAAAGGATTCCCCCTAAAAGAGAGTTATTATTATTATTATTATTATCATTATCATCATCATAATCATAGTCATCATCATCGTTATTATTATTATTATTATTATCATCATCATCATTTCATGACAGAGACAGCGAGAGAAAAACAGAAGAGAATTTTATGAGAGAGAGAGAGAGAGAAGTAAAGAAAGAGGGAGAGTAGAAGAGAGCAGTAGACAGGGAATAACATACATTTAAAAACATATATGTAGCATAAGTGAAAATGAGAATGATAGATGAAAAAACTCATAGTGCGAAATGAAGTGAAGAAAATATGTAAGAACAAGGGGGAAATAGAAAAAACATATATTATGAACCCGTAATGAAAACCTCAAATGTCGTGATTTATTTTTTAGTGTACATATTTAATTTCTCTTCTTCAGGAGTGGATGAGATGTATACGACTGTGATGAAGTTCCCTAACAACGCCATGGCAACGCTCTCGTGTACATACAAGGCAGATTACCCAAACGAAGTCACCATCGTCGGGACGAAAGGTCGCCTACGAGTAAGAAAACTGTATCCCCACATTCACAGCTTTTACACTAGCAAAACTTGTCGTAACTATAGCATAATTAAAACTGTCTCTGTACAACAAGTTTTTTCTTTCTCGTCTGAATGTCGCATAAGTTAACGTCGTAAAACATAAATAGGCAAAACAAAAGTTTTATAACTGTTTAGGACGGAAACGTGATAAAGACTCGGTGTCTATTTTCATAAGCCCAATGGTTTTTTTTTCGCTGGGGTGGGGGGGGGGGGGGGGGGGGTGGTTGAAGGCTGTGCCTCTTGCCGGAATGTTATCTTTTCAGTTTTACATTTTGTGAGCTAGAGAAAAAAAGACACCTTATTATGGTATAAATGTAATATCAAAAAATTTCTTCATCAAAATACACTAGAAAATGATAATAAGAAAATTTACACAATATTAGAGCACTCGCAATTATGAGGATATTTTGGCAACTCACTGCATGAATATTGAGATGATGGTTGTTTTGATTTAAATAATCCTGAGGGTTGGGGCTGCAGTCTCTCTCCTTTCTCTCTTTCTGTCTCTCTCTCTCTCTGTTTCTCTCTCTGCTCTCTTCCTATGTCGTTCTTTACCTCAGTAGCTGTCTTCACCATTTCTCATTTAGATTCCAAATCATTTCTGGGCTCCCACCGAGCTGATATGGTCAAGCCCCAGCGGAGAATCCATCGAAAACTTCCACTACCCTCTGCCTGAATCCACGGCGGAATACTCCCTCGGTCCCCTGTGGGCTGGTATGCTCTATGAAGCCGATGCAGTGAAAAGGGCAATAGAAGAAGGTAGGATATGATGAAGGCTATTCATGACATGAAAATTAACTCGGAATTGAAAATAGAAAGTGAGGTATTTAGAGGTGTCTCGGTCACATTTATCCGATAACGATAATGATAACGAGATTTTCAATGAAACATGGGAACATGGTAACACACATAAGCATGAAACGAAAATATATAATGGGCATGATGGGTGAGGAGTGGAGGGGTCCGCCTAGTTCGCGATCGTGTGGAGTTGGCGGCTCTTTGCCGCTATAGACTGCCCTCTTCTATTCTATTCTCCTTTCTTCTTTCTCTCTGTCCTTTTGCTTGTTGGTGTGTTTGTTGTTTGTAGGGGAAGGGGGGGAGGGGGGGGGGTTATCGTATAATATTCATTCAGTATAATTAACTTGAGTGCACTATGTACTACATTAATTATATTATGTACTACTGAAGACTGTATAATGCCCTTTACTTATGATATGTTATGTACATGAACTAAAAATGAAGATGTATGATTTTTCAATTGTACTGA
This sequence comes from Heliocidaris erythrogramma, assembly GCA_025617745.1. Lineage (NCBI taxonomy): Eukaryota > Metazoa > Echinodermata > Echinoidea > Camarodonta > Echinometridae > Heliocidaris > Heliocidaris erythrogramma. The sequence continues at coordinate 10,562,595 of CM046873.1, read as the reverse complement.
ATGAATGCAATAAAGAATGCTACAAAACAAAAACAAATAAATAAATAAAGGTAACACCCTACTAATGGTGAGTACTCGTGAGTATGCTCTAGGTCTAGAGACTAGGGTGTACCTTAATGAAAAATCTCGTTATCTTTATCGTTACGTGACCAGCACTTAAGTCGCAGCCGTGGTCCAGCTTAGACGTTCGACCAGAATTGGACCATTGTGATGATGTCTCTTTTTTCAAAAATCCCCCCAACTTTCCAGTTATAAAAGTAAATAATACGGTACTTGAGAGAGAGAGAGAGAGAGAGAGAGAGAGATCACTTCGCCGCCCGAACATGAGATGACGGTTTCCTTGCAATTGGTAATCAAAAATATGTTCTTAATTTCATTTTTTAAAAGCATTTAATTGTTCTTCGACTATTCATTCTTCTCGTGGTATCAGGTAAGAAGGAGCACGCCCTCATGAGTTGGCAGGAGACAGAACTGATCTCTTCTTTGATGGACAAAGCTCGTCGAGATCTTGGTATCGTCTGGGTTCACGAAGGACAATCGCCAGTCGTCGTTCTCGCATAGATCTTTATTGAGTAAATTTAACCCTAATCAACCTGTGAACATTAATAGCACTGATGATTTTATAATACCTATAATATCACAGATAATCTGAACATTTTCTATGTACCTTTTCTTAAAATGAATTTTGAAAAACTCTACGCGTGGACTAAGTCGTGTTTCGCGAAGGAAAACATTGGACCTCGGTCTAACCATGACCTAACTAGAGTAGGTCCATGGTCTAACTTCCTGTGTTAAAATCATCTTTTGACACGCATTAACCCATCGTCGGGTTACTAGAGTAAGGATATCAGACTGATAAAATATGTATGAGATTATGTATATTTGGTTTTAAAATGTAAACTGTGGCACAGTAAAGGCCAGTGGCGGAAATTATCAATCATATTGTATGTCTGGCAAGAACATAGAAATATTGGATTAAAGATGAATTTGAGACAGTATTGTAACGAAATTGGGTTTAATTTCGTAGAAAAGCTTAAGTTTTAGTATAGAAATGATCGTTTTGGCCGATTACCGCATTGAAATAACATTTTATCAAAATGTGAGATCGATCATGTTACGTTTCTGAGAAAAGAGGATGTTTTAGTTACACTTTAGCCTGTAACTTTTGTTGTTGTTATATTTGATTTGATTTGTTGTTATAATATGAGTTGATTATTGCATGTGTATTTAATTAACCACTTTTACTTGTACATGTATAACTTAGGCCTATTGCATACCTCAGTATCTCACAGGTCGATTTTTATTTTATTTAAAAGATGTATTCTGGTTTTTTGTGCATTTATTATGTGCATGATGCTTACCGCTTATAATGAAGAGTGAAGCTTTATGTGCCAAATAAAAACTCACGATTAAGATCAAATAAATATTTCACGATTCTGACAGTTTGGTATAGTATAGTCGTGTATACTCTCCAATGATATTTAGTTACCCCAGCCTCAGAATAATGTCAGTGTACACCCCTTCCTCTTTGTGAAAATATGAATAAAACATGCAATGTGTCTGCAGAAAACCGCGGTGCTGCCAAAATACTTTATTCCCCCTTTATTAATCAACTTCTGGCAACGCCACTGATCTAACTTGCTGCTCCTCCCCCTCATTCTCTCTCTCCCCTCTCTTTCACTCTGTCTTATTCTCTCTCTCTCTCTCTCTCTCTCTCTCTCAGACACACACATACTTTTCCCCCTCTTCCTCTGTTTTTCAACCTCCTCCCTGGCTCTCTCCATCTCGCTCTGTTCCCCCGTTCTCCTCCCCTTCTCTCTCTCTCTCTCCCCTCTCTCCCCCTTTCTCTCTCTCATTCTCCCCCTCTCTCTCTCTTATTCTCCCTCTCCCTTACTGTCTTTACCTTTATTTGACGAACAAAATACGAGACATGCAGTCTTTAAAAGGAATGACATTTTTTTTGAAAAGCCGTTGCACTGTATGTACACAATAGGCTTTATAGAACATGAAAGAAATAAAGCAGAATTTCGTAGTTTCGATTAGGTTTTATTAAGAAAGCATTGTGATGTTTCACTAATACCCCACATACTTTAGGTAACATGTATAAAAACAGATAGTGAGAGTCACGTTTGTTCCCCGCTATGTCATGTATAATGTGTACCTGTGATATCACTGCACGGTGACTTTGTGTACATGGTGTATACGCATGCAGGCATCATGTATTAGAAATTTCGCGTAAAAATGGCTAATTTTCGGGGATATTCTGGAACAGGGAGGAAATGATTGCGGATTTCAAGAGTATATGCTTGCTTGTTTATTTATTTTTTTTAAAGCAAGAGAGTTCACGATAAAATGTGTCCCTTTTCAAAAAGGAACCTCCGACTCGAATAACATAAGCCCAATTCCGCGAAATATGTTATTTTTGTGAATGTGTACTCGACTAGCCAAATATAGGGTTATAACCAACTTTGTACCTGTTTTCCCGACTAAAGGCGTCATACATATATATATACATATATATATAAATATATATAACCAAGAAATACCCCGAGCTGGTCTCCACTTGGAGGCACAAAACAAATACCAGCTAAAGTACCACAACACCCGCCCAAAAAGATAGCTTCTGCTCGTTTCCGGGTCTGCACACGCTATGTTCAGCCTTAAAATTCTATAATTGTTATATATTTTTTTCTGTCTTGTCATTTTCCAATTTAATCGATAATTTACATGTATTTATTCTGTTCTGTACTGTAATTCGAGCGCCTGTTCTATACTGTGATTGAAATGCCTTGTAATCGATTCCCTAATTTATGTATAACCGATGTAAATGTATAACGGATTCCAAGCTGACCCGGGGTACCTCTAGTAGTAACTGTTTTCATTGTATGTTTTGGAATTATAATAATAATAATAATAATAATAATAGTGGCTACTTGTATAGCGCGCAGGTCCGCCTTTCAACGCTCATGGCGCTGTATAGATAGGTATATATTATTACCCCCGGTCATTGGATTCTGGCACGCCCACACACAGTGTATGCACATTCTCCACTCCCTGGGGAGCATTCCAGCCAGGCGTCTGTAAAGCGCACACATGCTAAGCAAAGGACATTACCTTTCGCCATCCTACCGGGTACCCATTTAACACCTGGGTGGAGAGTGGCAAATGTAGATTAACGTCTTGCCAAAGGACGCTAGTGCTGCGGTGGGATTCGAACCCCGGACCTCGTGGTTCACAGTCCGGGGACTTATCCACTGATCCACAACACCTCTTATTATTCCCTGTTTAGCTGGGCGTTGTGGCGTGCCCCTGTAATCCAGCTACCAGTGGAAGTTATAAACTGATTCAGCGGACCCAGGTTCCAGACTGAGTCACGTCTTTCGGATGGTGACGTTAAAGGTCGGTCCCAGACATAAATAATCATATCTGATTGATACACGTCTGTAAAAACCCAATTACACACACACACACACACGTTTCTTCATCGACGGCCTGATGATTGCTTTATACTGAAGCATGAAACTGGCAGTAGCCGTGTTGATTTAACCATCCTACCTCGGATTATATATATATATATCATAATCCAGGGTCCCGGGTTCGAATCCCGGTCGGGGCATTGTAATTTTCTCACATTTCTTTATGATATATTAAATTTACTTCAATCCTATCAATTATGATATTTAATTACAAATTTAATTGTCATCTATAGAAATTCGTTGGCATGGATTTGCCCGACTTTAGAGGGAAGACCTGTCTCATTGGTAGGCCATTATAGCGTACGATGGAATTGGTATGGATGTACCCCCTAGCCCTACGCTCAATGAGAGAGGCTATATGTGAGATTGTTACTTTGCTTCGACGGGAGCCCGGATAGCTCAGTTGGTAGAGCACTGGTCATGTAATCCAGGGTCCCGGGTTCGAATCCCGTAATGTAATTGTAATTTTCTCACATTTCTTTATGATATATTCAATTTACTTCAATCCTATCAATAATGATATATTTATATATATATAAATTTAATGTTCTTGATATTATGCAAAATAAGAGCACATTTTCGACTCCGCTACGATCATGTATGAAGTGAAACACCAGGGTATGTATACGTTTATTTTTGTGATGATCTTGCTCTGCATGTGCACAATTATTTATTTTTTTGTGAAATGTACAAATACGACAAGTCTATCATCTCACCCTAAAATTGTTTATATCAGTGTAATTCACGCCATCACACGTATGCGGAAAAGCAAGCTTCGTTACTGTCCATGTCGAAGTGCCCCAATATTACGAATGAAACCACGCATCGTTTAGTTCAAATAATTTTACAATGCGTATCAGACGGATAAAAAAATATGCTTCCGTATTATCTAATTTCTACATTATATACACAGTCGTAATGATATATACATTCTTGCTTTTCAAACTATATAAGTCGAGTGTGACCGGGCCCGGTAAAAGAGTATAAAAGTAGTACTGACGGAGGGGCCCAGGTTTCACTTGTGATCGTTCCATGTCACACGCAAGTCTCGTCTCGCGTGTTCTAGAAGTCTAGACATGAGCTGAGTAGACTTCCAACTCATCAAGGGATGTTCCTTCATACCTAGTGAAGGAGAGCAGAAAGAGATTTTAGCAACAAGAAAAAAATCAGTTCAAAGTAACCTTTATTTACAATAAAAAATAGAGTTTCAGTTTCAGTTTCTTGTTTCATATTTCACATTTACAGTGCTTTTACAGTATAAATAGTACAAACAATATAAATGGTACAAACAAGATAAATGGTACAAACAAACATGAAATATATTGTCAGAGAAAATAAAAGAAGGTGAATACCTCATATCTATATACGTTTGCATGCAGAAAAGACTTGGCTAAAAATACAAGTGAAATATGGAGGAACTTAAGGAGAAAGCTATACGCTGGTGAGTTGTAGGCTCCAAAGATAGCAAGTTTGTATCATACGTAAGAAAGCTCAAATCTAAGTTTGAAATTTCTATAAAAAAATAAATGAATAAGAAATCAATAATATTTGGTACACGCAAGGTTAAAGAATCCTGTACGGATACACGTACGCCAGCGATCACCTGTTAAGCTCAGAATGGCAGCTTATAAGGTCACCATGCCATCTGGATCAGGTGGCGGTATACAATACATGTATTTTTCTTTTCTTTAGTTAGATATATTTCATTCAGTTTTGAAGTAAAACTAGCAACAATATTTTTGTTAACAGACAAGGAAACAAACCTCTCGCTATTGCTTGTCTGCAAGCTTCAGCCTCGTAGAACATAGCCGACCATTCCTTGCCGAATTTATAAGTCTGATCAGAGAAAGGATGGGTGAACTCAAAGAAGGTCGACTCTCCATCTTCGTTGATCCACTCAAAGCTTGATGGATGCCACAAATTATTTGGTATCTATCAACATGACCAAGAAATATCATATCAACAGTTCAATTAGATTTTTTTAACTTTCAGTAAACACACAACAAATACATGAAGGTTTTACAAGAAGAGAAATCGTTTGCAAGTGGAAGTTCAATTTCTATAACTTTCAGTAAACACACAACAAATACAAAAAGTAAATGAAGAATCAAATACCCAAGATCCTCTTCTTTCTGACTCATTAATATTCAACGTAGACAATGGTTAGTAAATGAAGAAACTTGATGAGAGGAATTTTTTCTGAGTTGTGTTTTTCAGTACAGATCGAGCATAATTACGATCTTTAACACTGGGAGTAAAATGCCTAAAAATTTGTTTACAAATTTAAAAATTCCTCCCATCAAGTTTCTTCATTTACTAACCATTGTCTACGGCGGACCGTTGAATATTAATGAGTCAGAAAGAAATTTTGTATCTACACCTATAGCATATGTTAATTTTAAGTTGTTGATTTACAAAACATATCACACAAATCTTCTGGCTATTAGATATCCGCAGTGGAAGTGTTGAAAAATAGCCTCCTCTCTTTGCCTAGAAAACCATTCACGGAACAGGTCCAATATCAGAAAAGGCTACGCTTGTAAAACATATGCCCTGCTAGTACTTATAGTATATAACTAAAAAAAAACATATACATGAAATTCATTTGTACATTGTATAAGGCAGAAGGATAAAGAAAAAGAAATGGATCAAGAGAAGAAAGAAAAGTATGGAATACAGGACAAAATAACACATACAACATAATTATTTATAGATACTTACATGACCCAGCTACTTTATCAGTTTATGCAAACTTTCCAAAAAGGAATCGTCACTAAATTTGAATTGCCACAGATATTGCAAAACTTTTACCTAATGGCATAATCTACATAACTTTACCCTAATTCGTCCTTTTGTCCCAACGATTGTTACGTCATTTTGATAGTCAGCCTTTGTCGTACACGTCAGCGTGGCCATAGCGCCACCTAGGTACAGCATCGTCGTCGTGTACGTTTCATCCACACCTGAAATGAGCCACACAGACATAAAAAGTTATTCAATCTTGATTCAAATGTCCATCCTATGTAAGTCAAGTATATGGAAGATGTTTTGATTTTATAGTGTGTTTTGAAAAGTAAGTTCAATTAAACTCGGCCAACAGCATATTTTAGTAATTTTATTTCTTATTTCTTCATTTGTTTTAGTGGTTTTAATTACCATCAACCACTGCTAACATAAAAATGTAATATTTCACAAAGTAAATAAACAATTGCAATGTGCAACATCAACCTCCTTTGAAAGTGACAGGGCAATCAACTAGTTGATTGCGGTTGGTCGTAAGGAAGAAGAACACAAAATACACACACTGAAAAAAGGGGGTGGAGACGGAAGCGGTTGGAAGCAGTACATACCATCTGCGTTGATAAAGCCATGAGTGAATGACGAGACAGGAGCTCGACCGAACACCATGATAGCCCAATAGACCAGGTAGCCACCAAGATCATACAGAGCACCACCTCCAAGATCTACGGAAGATGATCAGACATCAGTTACCGTGGTTTAATATTCTATTAAAAATTCTTTTAAATATCGAAAACAAGCTGCTGAAAACTGCTTATCCAATAATAGCGAGCCAATGGAGTAAAATTGAGTCAAAAGGGGCCTGAGCTTTCGATCCTAGCAGAATCTTCGTCAGATGCAAAAAAAATTCTTTAAGACATTTGCCACTCCCCACCAAGGTGTAGTAAATGGGTAACCTGTAAGCAATGATTGCTTGAATGCTTTTAGTGCCTTCGGGCAGCTTTGCTTAATGCCTAGGTAATAATAAGTAAGCCTATTTTTGTAGGCGCCATGGGTAGGTTGAGCTCGCTATTCATAAGGACCGCTATTCATAGAATATCGCTATTCATTTAACACGCGTTATGCATAGCAGTCCTTATGTAAAGTTATGAACAGTGACGGTCCTAATGATTTTTTTAATGGTTTGTTCTCCTCAGTCACGCGTTATGGATAGCGGTCTTTATGAATAAGTGGTCCTTATGAATAGCGGTCCTTATGACTAGCGAGGCTACCCCCACTTGGGTATCCCCTGGGATGGATATGTTTGCCCAATATAAGTGTAGCAGTTGTCAGGGTTACGTAAGGACATAAGGTCCGAAGTTTTCTAGTGTACAATTTAAAATTGTATACGTGTACAAGTCAAGATCACATAATAAATATAAATAAAAGTAATCAATTACAGTAAATGAAATAGCTATAACATGTGACAATACATTATATGAGAATGAGACCCCGGGAAAAAATCAATTACCCCCCCCCCCCCCCCCCCCCCCCCCAAACCTCTCCAACTCCACAACCTACCCTGACGGAACCCCCTCAAACTGCTTCTCTCCACCCCCACCAAAAAAAAACCCCGATCCTTCCCAGGGCCTCATTTTCCTTTAAGTTACTCCCAAGTGGTTGAGTTGTTTTGCGGAAAAGAAACATAGCACAAGAAGGAGGGGAAAAGGAGAGAGAGAGAGAGAAAAAGAAAAGGAGGGGGAGAGAATATGAGTTAGGGAGAAGGGGAGTATTAAACTATCAAGCACATTAAAACAAATAAATACAAATAGTACAAGTATAAAACACCCATTATTAAAGGCATCATTGGAAGAAGCACATAATGAAATTTGATGTGGAAAATGTAACACCTTACATTTACGCAAGTTTTATGCGCCACATAAACTGATAGGACTGGTCACACCACATCGATAACGATAACAATAAATTGTATGCATACATAATGTACCGATAACGATTTTCGCAACGATGAAATTGCTGTTTCTGTCAAACATTATAGACACTGCCTCCATCTCTTCTCCTGTCACTGACGTCATATCGAATCTTTATTTACTCGCATATTTTATCGTTGAGGTCTGTCCTATAAAAAAAAATCGATGTCCGAGCGATCCCAACGAGACGATAAAATCGTCGAAAGCCAGGGAGGCTCAGTGGTATAACTTTTCGAGGTCTAACCGACAACAACGATTTCAGATTCATTATTTACATAAACAACAGGGGAGAGACTTGGGAATGATTTATCGTTATAGTTATAGTTATCTTTATCGATGAGGGCGACTGACCAGATCTTTGTAAAACGCACCGCACGCTATACGATAATTATGGATACGATTCGATACTTGAAATATTTGCAATAACATTTGATTTGAACACAAATGATCAAGTTTTGGAATAGTCATAACTCATATCAATAACAAACTCGAAATTTTTTGAGGGTTTGCAAGCTTCCTCGTGTGAGGAAATGCCAAATCGGCTCCGAATCGTAGTGACGTCAGTCCAATTTGGCCGATTTGGCCTATACTCCGAATAGAAGGCTTACAATGCTCTAAAATTTCGATTGTAATACTCGCATTATTATTCAAAATCTTAATCAAGAAGATATTGTTTGTTTACATTTCAATATCTAATGTAATTGCGATTTCTTCGAAAATCGGATCGCAGTTGGATCGTATAGTGTGCAGTGGGCCTTTTCAATGCTTTTAAACTATTGTTATACCTTTCTTGAAGATGCGTTCAACATGAGCGATGTTTTGCCCATAGTGTGCCATAAGAGCTCTGACGTCACCAAGTTGCCCGGATGTGATGATCTCTCGGATTTTCTCACATGCTGGGAAGAAGGCTGTCCACATTGCCTGGAAACATGATAAACCCAAATAAATGATATCATTTCTGAGGCTAACATGTCATACCTTTCAAGCTCTTTAAACTCTATAATTAGCAGTTGCTATAGTGCAAATTAAAGATCTCTCTTTAACATATCTAGTTAACATTCTGAAGAGCTATCTATGAAATATTTATCCGTTGAAGAAAACCAAGAAAATGGGGGTGGGGGCTAGACACACATACACATTTTCAGCTAAGAAAACCAAAATGATAAGTGATTTAAAATCACTATAAAGACATTACTTTAAGGTGGAGTATAGTCAAAGTGCGAACCTCATAAATGATAGATAATTTCTCAGATATTTCCTCCCTCTGTCACATGTATTTTTTAAAATCAATATTATAATATACATAAAATGTACCTCCATGAAGAAAACATCATTTCGCTTTGCCGATTTGAGGATCTCCTGTGCGTCCCGTGCCGTTAATGTTATTGGCTTTTCACATAACACGTGTTTCTTATGCTCCATGTAGAGTTGACAGTGCTTGCAGTGCTGCGTGTTAATCGAAGCGACGTAGACAATGTCTATAAACAAGGAAAAACAAGAAAGAAGTAATACTAATCTAGCAAAATTAAAAAGTTAGATCGCTGGTCTACTTTAGCGTAGACACTTTTAAAAAATATCTTAATGATGACTGTCTGTCTTGAACTGTAAACTTAGGCGTAACAGACACAAGCTCCTGGCTTAAAAGGGTCTTAAGCCTTCTTACATACTGTTACGCTATAAATCACAGAGTTAGGCATTTCTACTCGCCTACCCCGAAGTGTCAACTTCCTAACCTACTACCTTCTACCCCACTCTAAAAAACACGGGGTCGCTGCTCTTACTAATACCACAGTCACGCCGCCAGACAGGACCGATTCCTGGCCATTGGTGGCAATTCGGTCTGTTGTCGGTCAGGCGTCGGTTTTATTGGTGTGACTGTGGTATAAGATGAATGAATTATATCATTTGAATATTGTGTACAAAGTGAACAATTTACTGGAAGAAAATAAGTGTTCTTACCAACTCCAAACCAACTCCAAACCAACTCCGAACCAACCGACTCTTGATTAATCATGGTATACTGTATACCTTTGTTCGGTTTCTTGTCGGACTCTGTCGGTCTGGCGTCGGTCTCGTTGGGGTGACTGTGGTATTACTCTAAATGAATTATATCATTTTAATATTTTGTACAAAGTGAAAAGGTTAATGGAAGAAAATAAATGTCATACCAACTCCAAACCGACTCCGAAGTAACCGACTCTTGTTCAACCGTGGTACTTGTCGGTCACTTGTCGGTCTGGCGTCGGTCTCGTAGGTGTGACGGGGGTTTTACTATCACTTACTTACCTACACTAGGATCCTTCGCAAGTTCCTCGTAACTTCCATACGCCGTCTCTATCTTAAACTCGTCTGCGAATTTCCTCGCACGATCCAGCGAGCGAGAAGCTACGGCGACGACGACGTGCTGGGCTTCATGTCCCACGAGACTGGCGACGAAGTCGTGGGCAATGAGGCCAGTGGCACATATCCCCCATCGAAGCGGAGCAGGAGATTCTAAAACCACACTTAAGTCAATTTGTTTAACTCTGTGGTCCACATCAGGGTTGATATCGCTACCTCCCAGATCAATAAGGTTGGTCTCTGGTTCTGATATCGCCATGTTACTGTGTTAAAAATAAAGAAGCGGCTTTGGCCCTGTAACACAAATCTATATAGCAATTGATCGCACGATCAATTAATCAATGCTACGATATTTTGCGTTCACTTGCGTATAAATTGACATAGAGATCAATCACAAATTAGCAAGCACTTGCTGATTTGTCTTACAGGGCCTGGGCTCCGTCTTATAACAGTTACGACTGATTCAATTGGATCTTAACTTGATTCATTCTCAACTCTTTTTAACACAGGGCCTAAGACCATAACCCATAGAAATTTGTCATCAATAACAAGTTACAATAATAATTGATATAAGCTACTGAAAATGATGCTATAAGCTCTACTGAGGATAAAAAGCTATACATGATGAATGATAAGCTCCTGAAAACGATGCATTTACATTGAATATGAAAAATGAAAATGAAATAAAATAAAATCTATGAAATTAAAAAAAAAATATATCTTTGATTGCCTGTGTGTGAACAAATTTTTGGTAGATTTTTATCAGTTGTTACTTGTAATGAGGTTTATGAAACAAGGCCCTGGTCATGCAATGGCATTATGTTACTGGAAATATCTAGAATTTATAAGGAAAGGTTAATTATGCATTATGCATTACGCAGTGGACCTTGTGGCAGGTTATCCAATAAAGTCTACTCCAATTACTACTACTAGAACCACTACTACTACACCGACGACGGCGACTACTACTACTACTACTCCGATTCCTACTACTACTACTACTACTACGACGACGACTACGACTACTATTACTACTACTACTACTATACTACTACTACTACTACTACTATTACTACTTTTACTACTACTACTACTACTACTACTACTACTACTATACTATTACTACTACTACTACTACTACGACTACTACTACTACTACTACTACTACTACTACTACTACTACTACTATTACTACTTTTACTACTACTACTACTATTACTGCTACTATACAGTATATAGGAGCAATTGAGTGTATGGGTTTTGGAATTATCAACATTATAACAAATGATCGAATTCTGCTGAAAATCACTTATAAAGAAAAAAAACCACTGCACATATATTATACTGGACAAACATGTAGCATCCAAATATGGTCTATATAATTTCAAACCATTTCTAGTTACATTTGGAATATGGGCATTTCAAGAGCAATTCGTTTCATGTGATATAGCTACTGTGATATTATTTTACTTAGGAAAAGAAAGATTGAGAAAGCTCACAAATCATTTTCACCTTTACGGGAACTCACCTTAAGTGTCTATTTTGACACCGTGAATCTTCTCCTTTAGCTAGTTATTCTCCTCCCTCCAGTGTAGGATGATTAAGCGGTGTTTGAAATCTGCTGCTACCGTTTTGCTAAAACCAAAACAGTTATGTTCTGCAAATATCCTGGTTGTTAATAACTAGTGTAGCTGCCTATTTCACCAGATAAGCACATCTGTACGTGAATTAGATATAAAAAATGGGTGACATTATTAGAAAATGTTCATAAACATCCATAAAGATAAACATCAATATTTTCTCTCCGTAAATACCATCCGATTTATGATAAATCGAAGAACTTCCAGCAATTTCTGAAGTCAATAGACCATTTTCATAATGTATTAACAATGTAATGCCTACCTCTTTGTCGAATCTCTTGTAACGAACTTTTCTTTTACCGTATGAGGTGTGTCCGACCTAGCAACACTTAATGTATGCAATCTATTGACATATAATAATTTGGATAAAATAAATAGTAAGTCACTAGGAAAACGTATAACATTTCGAAAATAACCTATTCCAAAATCATCGTAGTTTTTCAAATCACTGCCAGTGTACGATTAAAAATGGCGAACTTTGAGCCGATAATTTCCGTCTACAGCACTTTAATAGGTGCATCCACGACTGCATCTTTTCGTTGTTAGCACGTTACGAAGATTGTTCTTTTTAAGGGCTAAAACCACTGATTGGTCAAAAGAAGTACAGCTTTGAATCGAGTTTTTAAGACCTATTATTTTCTATCCTCTTTTATTTCCACTTATGAAGTCTTCAGAATGGAGGCATTCTTAAAGATGATAACTGCTGCTGTCAGAAAGCTCAGTGAAGAGCTTGGTTCGTAATAACAAGAGTGTAAGACCTAAGCGGTATAATGTGAAGTAAAAAATTGGCTTGCACCTAGGATTATAGCAGGAATCAGGTTAAGAGAGCTAGGTCTGGAGGGCTTTGAAGGAAGTCAAGTGTGACTGTATTTATCCTCTTAAAAGTGATTGAGTGGGACCAAAGTACTACCGGAGTCCTCTTCAGGTAATTTGTAGTAAATTTAGACATGGTGATCTCCGCTATAATCCACGTGACTTCGCACAGTAAAAAGTATAATATCTGTCGACCTTAACTAATCTAGACATCATTATAAATCTTATCATATCAAACACATCAAGATCATCATATCAAACTATAACTCCAAAAAAATATAAAATATAAAAAATAAAAAGTCATGACGTATAAATTCACATAATAATTACAGTATTTTGAACTTTTACTCTTCGTTTCACATATGACATGCCCAGTTCTGAAAGGCGAAATTTACCCCTCCCGATGTCACGAATAAACTATATGAAACAACCCTCAACCTATTTGGCATGTTTGGTGATTTGTGGTACAATGTCTAGTGATTTTCCCATATCATGCTTTATTCCGAATAGTTTATTCTAAGTAAATTGGTAGTATACTTAAATCACTGATACGTAAACATAAAGGCAAATTTATTGTTAACATTAGGGTCAGGATCAAGTACCCTTAAGAATAATGATTGCTGTTTAACCGAAATGCATGTGCAGTACATCATTCTTGGATCTGATTTTCTGATTATTATTGATTTATTTGTCGCAAACAAACATTAAATAACTTATGGAGACGAACATTGTTTGATTTTTAGTACCGGATACTATAATGAATCAATAAATCAAGGTGCAAACAATCGATCATCATGAAATACTTCGTGAAAGGATATAACATTGTATCATCACATAAAAGGTCTTACGTTAAACATATAGACTGATGTAATCAAATCAATCCATTGCAAACACACAACTGAAATAATATCTAGGGGGCTACATAGTTTCAGATAACACTGATTTAAAATATTTCCTATAAAGCAATAACTGAAATGCATTCTAGATTAAGCTTGTTGGTGAATCATTGAGCATGATGACGGACAATAAGAATAAATAAACTTACGAAAAGCAAGCGAGGAACAGGAACTATGCTATAACTTCATGTACCCAATAGAATATTCACGCCATTTGCCAATAAGTCAATGCACGTTTCATTTGTTTTTACGGTAAATAATGACTTGTACGGAGTTATGAGTGAACTCCTTGAAGCCAAATGAAGAGGCTATTAGGGGGTCACAAGTGGCAAAGTAGCATACCTAAAGTACACAATTCATAAAAGTTGCCCTTTATCACATTTTCGACCCTGAGACATGCGATAATTTTGTGTGTGTGTGCTATTCAGAAAATTGTTTAAATTATGCCCCCCCCCCCCCTTTCACCCCTAATTTCTGTATCCGCCCCTGGCTATCAGCACAACCTTAGCTATTAGAATCGGACTTTGATCCGTAGTCCGGCGCGAGTATTGATCAATAGCTCTTAAACAAACACAATGCAATACCAACGATTAATCGTCATAACACTGGCTGATGTAGGGGTATAACAGGTCCCTATACCACTTAGAACCCAATTAGCATACCTCCAGTACACTTATTGAAGAAAAAAATGTGCCCCTCTTTACAAATTTTCCACCCAAAAGGGACCGCAGTGATATGATGACCCTTTTTTTGCTTGTCAGATATTTCTGAAATTTGTTAGATATGTATATACATATTTTTGTACATGCAGGTATAGTTTTTTGCACATGAGGAACTCTTGCAAACGCGCAGTAGAATATATTTGCATAACGTTTCTGCACTTTATACATTTATATATTTTCATTTTTTTCGGAATTGCGCCCCTCCCTCTTAATGGAATGTTCAATCTGCCACTAGGGCATAGCATACTGTTTCTAGTAGAGTTTTATACTGACTTTGTAAAAAGCAACCAAAAGGAGGAATATTCATATGTTAAGTGTTGACAACCGTTTTGTTGTCAACCTAAAATAATTGGAATTGCTAAAACCTAAAATCTATAACATCATTTTGTAACAGAATGAACATTTTGTCATGTTAATTTTGTTACAGAATGATGTTTGTTACAAAATGAATCGGACAAAATAATTCTGTAATGTTAATTTTGTAACAGAATATATTTTTTGTTACAAAATTACCTTTTAAAATTCATTTTGTTACAAAATGAATTGCTGTTCACTAATTTTGTAACAAAAACGAGTTTTGAGTGAATTTTGTCACAAAATCAGGCAAGTTTGTACAGAATAACTTGGTGAACACTTGGCGCCCCATATAAAGCATGGCCTGGCTTGTGTATCATTTCCTCATTGCGTAATTTCAGAAAATTCACAGAACTAAAGAGTGTGATTATGAAATAAAGCTTGCTTGAAAGCCTAGTAACTGACTTTTACGCGGAAGTTGAATCATACATTCATTGTATCATTCATATTGGGCATTGGAGACACAGTGCATGAGACTGTTGTTTGTAACTGGTGACTTGTATCAATGGCTGAGAAGATTGAAGAAGAGAAAGCTCCAAGCTCTTCACAGAACCTGATATGTCCACTTTGTCTTGATATCTTCGACGATCCAACCCTCTTGACTTCATGCGGACACACCTTCTGTCGGAAGTGTCTCAAGAAATATGACCTGTCACACCAGGATCTTGATCACATGGTCTGCCCTCTCTGCAGGAAGATCACGAAGCTGTCTGCGAACCGTGTCGATGATCTCCTCACCAATGTGACGGTCAATGGACTCGTAGACGATTACCACGGCGAATGTGGTGGGATTAATGCAGTCCTTGAGATGCGTCCAAAATGCACTGCTTGCAAACTTCAGCAAGATGCTGTCTCATTCTGCAGAACATGTAATAACTACATGTGTGAGAAGTGTAACATTGGCCATGAACAGCTAACATCAGTCTTTGAAGGTCATGAGATCGTATCCATACAGGATATCATCGAAGGGAACGTCAGCATTGGTCATTCCTCTGAGAAGTGCTCCACCCATAAACAAGAGAACAAAGATCTCTTCTGCGACAATTGCAAAGTTCACGTTTGTCATAAGTGTGTGATTGTCAGCCATCAAAATCACAGGATCAAGAATCAGGTCGACTTTGAACAGGATTTACAGCTTAAGGTAAGTGGTTTCACTTTTCATCAAGTATCAAGCAAGGTCTTTCTATATTGTATGCTTTTATGCATATCGGAGAGTGAAATTAGGTCGGGGACATATCACCTTCTATTCTTCTCTTCTTTCTCTTCTTTGTCTTTCCTTCTCACTCCCCCTCTCTCTCCCATTCTCTCTCTGACATTCTTTTACTTATTGGTTTACAATGTTTTCAGCATGATTAGGAAATGGAAGCTGTGTCCACTCACCCCGTACTTACACCAATGTTCATGAACAAAAATGAACATAAATTATACAGATAACTGTAAAGAATCGTTAAGAATAGCCTATTTCAGGAGGCGCGGTGGCTCAGTGGTAGAGCACTGGTCTCGTAACTTTTGTTCTGTGAAGGATGTAAGGTGCACGCCTGTATCAAGTGCGTCATTATCGGTTATCGTAATCACAAGATAAAATGTCATGAAGATTTCGAGATGGAATTACAGGAAGAGGTGAGTATCCATTACATAGGTTATTGTTGCCTTCGTTTCAAGTATGAAATCCATATATAGTAAATAAATCATTTAACAATGATCGACCCTTCTGATATATGATCAAGATTTATATGAGTAAACTATAAATTTCGTATTATCACGTAATTAAGGGGAACGCGGTTAGCAATCGTGAAAAAATAACAAACGAGCTATTGGAAATTTCAATACGATATTGATGATTAAGTTAGAATGATTTCTTGAGAACGGAAATCATGATATAAAACAAAATCAACTGATAAAGGTTGCATAAACATGTTTTTGTTACGAGGCTCCATAGTACTGAAGTATGTGACGAAAGAGTTGGAACAGAAAAAGAAAATTGCTTTGAAATTCATTGATTGCAATTTTAATTCAAAACGTGGGTGTGATCTCGACTAAACCTGCATGAAGAAATCCCCCCCCCCCCTTTCTTAAAACAAAATGATAATACATGATGATTTGATATTCAATATGCTTCCATAGTCGATTCCTTTGTGGCGTATTTGGACCTTGGCTACATGCCGGGGGAGGGAGGGAGGGGGGGGGGGGGTATAACACCCAAAACTATGGTGATCCTATATGTTCACGTATTTCAGCAAAAAATTGACTTATCCAGTCCCTGTTTTGCGTGTGAGGAGAGGGGGGGGGGGGGCATTAACGTTGATATATTTCATCTCTTCTCTATTTGTAGGTAGGTCATAATGCTTTTGATTCATGAGATTTTAAGTGCAATATGACCATTACCTATGCTGCAATTACAATAAAATCTGAAATCTGAAATCAGAACTTCGTCAGTTGAATTTTTATTCTTGGTCGAGAAATTTGTAGTGGGGGGGGGGGGGGGGTGGGGAACATTTTCCCCCTTGTCCCATCAAATAAGCTAGTGTTTGTGCTCTCAATACAGGCAAAACGTATCAATGGCAGATTGGAAAATAAATCTCTCTCAGGGAACATGACCACGATGACTGTGAACTTATCCTTTTCAAATGGAAGCAAGTTTATATTTCGCACTATTGGTAGACCTATTACCGTTTTATTCTGTCAACATTCATGTTTTAGGTGAACGATCTTGTGCAGCGCTGTGCATCCAAGAAATCAGAACTGGAGAAGAGCATTCAGAATGTGGAAGCACAACGCCATGAAGTACACACTGCCATACTGAAACTACGGGAAGATGTCAACCAAGCCTATAGCGTCAAGGCCAAGCAGCTTGAAGAAAATCAGCGAATTATCATCGACCAAATCGATGCGTTAAAGCGTAGTTTCGATGACGATCTCGACGCCTTGAAATCAAACGATCGACAGAGGATCAAGAGTATTAGTAGTTCGATAACACTGGTGGCTAATGACAGACTGGGTCGTCTTGAGACAGATAGTCTGTCTGCTCATACCTTGCTTTGTGAGGAGCTGAATGACATGCTGAAGAAGGCTACTGATCACACTTCTGCAGAAGCCATAACAAAGAAAGCACTGAAGAAGAGCTTCAAGCCTGCAGATGATACTCGTCTTGATCTCGGGAACATCTCAGAATCAGATCCTGAGTTAAAAGTCATTCAGTGTGTCGATCTACGGGAATGTATGTATGGGATGACCAAATACTCTGATGACAGTGTGGCTATTGGATATGGTGCATATGGTATAGATATCATTGATTCATCTGGTAATAAGCAGCAGTATACAAACATACCAAGTGACATGAAGTGTTATGATCTTGTGTTTCAACAAGACAGGTCGTTATGCATATCGACGGGTTACACAGAAGCACACATATATTCTCCCAATGGCTCCAGGAAATCAACCATCCACGTGACAAGCAATGACAATATTCTCAGACTAAACAGAAGTCCATCAGATGAAATCCTCGTAGCTAACAGGGGAAATCAAGTCTACATCTATGACCCGACGGGAACCACACTCAAACACACTGTACAAACAAAACACAACAAGACCCGCCAGGCATCAGCAACCAGGGAGGGTCTGATCGTCACAAGTTCTTGTGATATCGATCCTAGCGTAGTGACGGTCTATGACAGGGATGGGAATGCTGGTAAGTCTCTACAAGCTCCAAGCGATGTCTACCTGTATGCTGCCGTGGACGAGCAGGACAGGGTGTATGTAGCGAGTGTTGATCGTAAGAACGGTAACGTGGTGATCAGGCTATATGACCTTGATGGTCTGAACCTGAAGGAAAGAGTCGAGTTCAATCCTCTTAATCTAACGTCACGGGGTTCTTGGTGTTACTTGGTTTCCCTCTCTCCAGACTTGCTCGCTTTTGCTTGTGACTATAAGTTGTATTTTATCAAATTATCTTTGTAATCCAGAGTATCTCTATATAACCATTATGTGCGATGTTTACACGTCAGCTCTGCTTCTGAATTGTGCTCTATGTAAGTCTATGATTCATATTCCATTGTTATGTAATAACATACCTAATACTCAACAAATTGCTCAGTCTCTCGATAATTTCAAGTGCACGTATACATTTTTTGCAATCCAATACAGTGATAATAGCCGACTTGATATTTTATGAACCTTCATCTTGTGCATGCAAACTGTGATACAAGGAAAGGATATTATCATACACACAATGTCCAGGGAGATCTGATAATAATGTATGCTATGATACTTTTGTGTAAGGATTTGTGAGGTATAGAATCCATTTCGATGCTACTTTTGCAATTTAAGGTCGCGTTCTAGTACTACAGATCAAGTAAATATCAACTTGGTTATCTATTAATAAATTTAGATTGAGAGCATACATGCCTACTCCCAATTTATAGGCCTTACACTCTCTCCCTTAAAAGAAAAAAAAGCGTGAATTTTCACTCCCAGGGAGTTATGTCAATAAAAAAAAATTTAGGAGTGAATATTGAGTGTTCTTTAATAGAAAAGAGTTGAATCCCTATTTGCATTCCTCGTGAAGTCACGTCAGTGATCACTCTTTTTGTTGTTGGTGTTGTTTTTATAGAGATGAGGTATAAAATCATGTAAGTAAAATAGTTTAGAGTGTTCAAATTCACTTTCATTTAATCCCCTGCGGCTGAAACTGACCGAAATTTTTAAGAAAAAATTAAATGAAATCAATTTTTTTATACAAATAGATCCTAAACACTCCATGATCCATCACGAGTAGGTCTACTCTTTCTAGATAAAAGAAATTGTTCATAGATAACCAAGTTGACCTTTACTTGACCTTCAGTACCAGAATAGACCTAAACTTGCAAAGATAACATTAAACATGGATGCTACGCCTCACTAAATCCCTGAAGTACAAGTATCAGACAACATTCCCAGGGTTCGATTGGACATAGTGTGTAGCCTATACTTTCGTCGCATCACAGGTTGCATATACATGCAAGATGAACAACACTACTAGAGTTCGGTATCAGCGCGCATAGACAATTAGTACGTAGATCAGTTTACACATTCTTAAGTAAGTTGTCTTGCTGTGCTAAATGTGGCTACAAGCGGCCCTTCTGATTTGCTGAAATTGTTCAGAGACCACATGGGATCACAAATAAAACAAAAAACCTTCAACGAACAGAACGTTTCTAGGTTCTCTATTAGCTAAATAGGACTTTAAAATGGACAATAACAGCCCTCTCTCGAATAACATGTTTTTTATGCCTTGTATGAATTATTTTTTTCTCATTCATATTTTATGTTAGCATGAGAAAGGAAATACTGACTATATCACATTGCACCTTAGAGAGAGAGAGAAAAAAAAAACCATGTTTAATAACTTCCTGTATTATCAAGTCCTCTATATTCCATGTACCGGTATATACATTACTGTAAAATTGTAATACTATACAAAACCATGATATAAAACTGTTTGTGGTGTCGTGTTAAAATATGTTTCATGATCGATGAGTGAATCGATGATTTCGGTCCAGATGCTCAAAATAGACTTATTCTTGAGGAAATACATATTCACCATTATCATTAACACAAAAGTGCGCATAAATGAAGATTGACATCCATGTTCCTTGGAAAAAGATACATTCCTTGGAATCATTTTCCACCATATCTGATATAGCCATTAAATGCTGTGAGAACTGATGTTATGAATAATTAGTTTGTCATGAAGTACAAAAAACATTATTAACACAAAATAGTAAAAATGTCGAAAGTTCTGTTTCTTTTTACTAAAGATGCTAAGTAGTGTAATGATATCATCTTGTAAGCATGTACCGTTTAATTCTATTTTACGATGTAATTTCACTTTGTATATTTCAGGATATCATAAAACATCTTGTAAACATGTACCGTATAATTCTATTTTACCATGTAATTTCACTTTTCATATTTCACGATATTATAAAACATCTTGTAAGCATGTACCGTATAATTCTATTTTACCATGTACTTTCACTTTTCATATTTTCATGATATCATAAAACATCTTGTAAACTTGTACCGTATAATTCTAGTTTAGCATGTAATTTCACTTTGCATATTTCATGATATTATAAAACATCTTGTAAGCATGTATCGTATAATTCTATTTTACCATGTAATTTCACTTTTCATATTTCACGATATTATATATGATCTTTTTAACAATAATAGAGCGTCCTGTGGAATTTTAATCCACGCAACTACCATTTCCTTTAGATTTAGTTCAATATAAAGTATTAGAATGACGAGAAATCAGGCATATCTCGATCTGAATTTAATAATGGCGGAAAGAGGCAAAATTAAGAAAAGCAAGATATAGGCCCTAATAATGGAATGCGTCTGTCTAACTCAGTACGCATTGTGCATCCAATTAATTAAAAGCAACAAAATGAAATAAAATATAGGTTTTCCCGCCCAATTTCGTCAAAAATGCATCCGATTTAACAATGCAATCATTCAATTTCGAGCGAATTTGAATGATCACCGAGATCAACATTCAAAAAGCTAACTAGTTCATTCAATTTAATTTCATTAGCATGCGATTTCATAATTTTCTCAAATAAACGTGTAAAAAGCGCGTTCAAATTAAAAATGCACGTAAAATGCATTCAAATTCGCACCTGCTCTGCCCTGATGAACGTTTGGGAATTCAAATTCACGAATAGGCAAGCATTTTCAGCATTTGGGCAGTGTTTTTCGTTACTGCTTATGTTCTTTGTAATCTGCATTTGTTAATTATGCAAACTTTATTTACCTTGAAATGTGACATTTGCCTTATATTGATCTTTCTCATTCCTCTGTCAAACCGTGATTGAAACAACAACTCCACTTTCATAATTATACATACAATCAGGCCCCTGGGAACGATTTTGTTACTAGGGGTGCTGTGAGCAGATTTTTTTTTTGTATCCAGGATTTTGTGATATTCACAAAATTTTCTGACAAGCAAAAAAATGTCCTCAACGTTTTGGGGTGTCTTTTTAAGTCCAAACATCTTTGACAAGCAAGCAAAAAAAGTCATAAGCATTTTGCTGGCTACAGCACCCCGCATCCTCTGCCTTCTAGAGGGTGATGTGCACCCCCTCAAAAAAGTTCTGGGGGTGCTGCACACCCCCAGCACCCCGCCTCCCAGGGGCCTGTATACAATTCATTTATGCACGACTATGGTGGCGGCTCGAGGAGATTACATGAATATCTCGAATACGGTGATTATCTTTTCAACGAACTACAACGATCTATTATGTAACAATGTTTTGTAAAATCTCCTTCTCACCTCACGACGGAAAATTGCTTTCGACGTTCTGATTATGATTCTAATTCTCAATAATGTTAGCTCTTGTTTTTGTTTTGAAAAAGAGTTACCCCATGCGTGGTTTTAATATCTCAGGTATGGTATTTTTTAAGTAAAGCATTTTCATCTGGCATAGGAAGCATGACAACATTGCATCAACAATTAGAATCCTCGTGTATATCATCATACCCATTAGAATCAAAGAATGTCTATGAGATAACTAGATGTAGACCTACATGAGTAATTTCTTGTATATAATTAATAGAGTTTTATTTTCTTGTCTGTTTATAAAGCTTGGAAGCACAAATCGTCATTTTGTAAATTGACTGGCATATATTTTGGCAATGACTGACTTTAAGCCTAAAATAATGGTCATAAGTTTAATCATTGCTCTTATTCAATGTTTTGTACGAATCCTTTTGAAAATCATATTAATCATGAATGTTAAATATATTGTTCATTGACAATGCCTTATACAAATCAAATGTTAAACCCAGTCACGTGATTATCTTTTAATCGAACCACAACGATCTATTATGTAACATTGTTTTGTAAAATCTTCTTCTCACTTCACGACGTAAAATCCCTTTCGAAGTTCTAATTTTGATTCTGAATCATTCTGAATCATGTTAGCCCTTGTTTTTGTTTTGAAAAAGAGTTACCTCATGTATGGTTTTAATAACTCTGGTATGGTATGTTTGAAGTAAAGCACTTTCATCCCGCATAGGAATCATGACTTCATTGCATTAACAATTGGAATAATCACGTATATCATCATACCCATCACAATCATCAAAATCAAAGAAAATTATTACTTTTATGACAGAATTAAATGTAGACCTACATGTGTAATGTCTTGTTTATAGTTCATAAAGTTTTACTTCCTTGTTTATTTATAAAAGTTGGGGGCACAAATCGTCATTTTTTAAATTGACTTGCATATATTTTGGCAATGACTGACTGTAAGCCTTAACTACTGGTCATAAGTTTAATCATTGCTCTGCATATAATTCAAAGTATATAATCTCTCTTTTAAAGTGAAAGTTCCTTGCATTATCTACTGTTGTCATTTCATTATCATATTCATTTAGTTTATTAATATTACCGATAGTATAAGTGATAGAAGTGGTGATGTTGGTGAATGTGTTCATGATACATTGGATGTAGGCATTTAAAGTTAAAAACTTATTTGACTCTCGTAGACATCTGGTGAAGAATCGAGACTGGTACACTTTTGAAATTATGATAATGATAATTATTATGACGCGATGGTGAAGATTGTGATGTTGACGGTGATGATGATGGCGGTGATGATGATGTTGACGATGATGATGATGGCTGCGATGATGATGTTGACGATGGTGATAATAATGATGTTGAGATGATGGTTGTGATGTTGACGACGACAACGGTGATGATGTTTTGGTGATGGTAGCGATGATGACGAAAATGATGGCTATGATGCCAGATGTTGACGATGATGATGATGATGACTGCGCTGGTAAACGTGTGAAAGAATTGACAAGAAAGTGAGGACGTGAGTAAGAATTTCGTATCCTTTCAAAAATAAATTATTGTGGCACATTTCGGGGATAGGCCTAACTGTTTTAGAGACAGGTTGGCAGAATTAAATCATTATGAGGTCAGGTGATATACCATGATGGTGAGCAAGAAAGGAACTGTATGAAGGAACAAGAACGAGTAGTTATGCATGGACTTTTTTTTTATAAACCCCTCCCTGTTACTCTCTTTCACAGGCTAAGCGATAAAATTCTGTATCCTAGAGAGAAAAATGGAGATTATTTTTTCATGACATTAACTCATCAAACATAAATAATTTGTATATTCTAATATCATGACTATAATCTATCATTATCGTTAGGTTGTATTCATGCTATTCTAAAGGATATCAATGTCATTACAAAATATGAGGAAAATGATGAATACAATACCGCCATTAGGGTCAAAGGTAATGAAGCGATCATTGGGAAAACCCACTTCTATAAATAGGACGCACCAACAATGCATGAATATTGTATTGACGGACGTCCTAAACAAGTGTAAACACTTGATAATATACTGTGCCTGTATGCGTATTCGACTTTTCACTTGAACATAGATATATACAGTAATTTTCTTGGTCAGGATTGTGTGACATTAAATTTTGCTTATTGTGTAATTTTAGAAAATTCACAGAACCTCTGCCAATGGTTTTGAGCTTGCTTGAAAGTCTAATAACTGACTTTCACGCTGGAGGTGGATCATACTTTCATAGTATCATCATATCATTGCATAACAGTGCATGAGTCTATTCTTTGTAACTGGTGAGAGATTGGTAACTTGTATCAATGGCTGAGAAGAATGAAGAAGAGAAAGTTCCGAGCTCTTCACAGAACCTGATATGTCCACTTTGTCTTGATATCTTCGACGATCCAACCCTCTTGACTTCATGCAAACACACCTTCTGTCGGAAGTGTCTCAAGAAATATGACCTGTCACACCAGGATCTTGATCACATGGTCTGCCCTCTGTGCAGGAAGATCACGAAGCTGTCTGCGAACCGTGTCGATGATCTCCTCACCAATGTGACGGTCAATGGACTCGTAGACGATTACCACGGCGAATGTGGTGGGGTTAATGCAGTCCTTGAGATGCGTCCAAAATGCACTGCTTGCAAACTTCAGAAAGAAGCTGTCTCACTATGCAGTACTTGCCAGAACTACATGTGCACCGATTGCGACTTCAGCCATAAGCAGCTAACATCATTCTTTGAAGGTCATGAGATCGTCTCCATACATGATATCATCGAAGGGAATGTCAGCATTGGTCATTCCTCTGAGAAGTGCTCCACCCATAAACAAGAGAACAAAGACATGTTCTGCGAAGGATGTAAGGTGCACGCCTGTCTCAAGTGCGTCATCATCGGTCATCGTGATCACAAAATAAAATCTCATGAAGATTTTGAGATGGAATTACAGGAAGAGGTGAGTATCCATCACATTGGTTTTTGTTTATTTGTTCCCATAAGTTAATAAATCATTTAACATTGAGCCTTCTGATATATGATAAAGATTTATATGAGTAAACTATAAATTTCGTATTATCACTTACGGGTTAGCAATCGTTAAAAAAAAATACCAAACGTGCTATTGGAAATTTCAATACGATATTGATAATTAATTTAGAATAATTTCTTGAGAACGAAAATCATGATTTAAAACAAAATCAATTGAATAAAGGTTGTCCAAACATGTTTTTGATACGAGGCTCCATAGTACTGAAGTATGTGACGAAAGAGTTGGAACAGAAAAAGAAAATTGCTTTAAAGGACAATTCATTGATTGCATTTTTAATTCAAAACGTGGGGTGTGATCTCGACTAAACCTGGATGAAAAATTTTTCCCCCTTTCTTAAAACAAAATGATAATACATGATGATTTGATATTCAATATGCTTCCATAGTCGATTCCTTTGTGGCGTATTTGGACCTTGGCTACATGTCGGGGGAGGGAGGGGGAGGGGGTATGACAACCAAGACTATATGTCCACGTATTTCAGCAAGAAATTGACTTATCCGGTCCCTATTTTGCGTGTGAGGAGAGGAGGGGGAAGGGAGGGGGGGGGGGGGGGCATTAACGTTGATATATTTCATCTCTTCTCTATTTGTAGGTAGGTCATAATGCTTTTGATTCATGAGATTTTAAGTGCAATATGACCATTACCTATGCTGCAATTACAATAAAATCTGAAATCTGAAATCAGAACTTCGTCAGTTGAATTTTTATTCTTGATCGAGAAATTTGTAGTGGGGGGGGGGGGGGTGGGGAACATTTTCCCGCTTGCCCCATCAAATAAGCTAGTGTTTGTGCTCTCAATACAGGCAAAACGTATCAATGGCAGATTGGAAAATAAATCTCTCTCAGGGAACATGACCATGATGACTGTGAACTTATCCTTTTCAAATGGAAGCAAGTTTATATTTCGCACTATTGGTAGACCTATTACCGTTTTATTATGTCAACATTAATGTTTTAGGTGAACGATCTTGTGCAGCGCTGTGCATCTAAGAAATCAGAACTGGAGAAGAGCATTCAGAATGTGGAAGCACAACGCCATGTAGTACACATTGCCATACTGAAACTACGGGAAGATGTCAACCAAGCCTATAGCGTCAAGGCCAAGCAGCTTGAAGAAAATCAGCGAATTATCATCGACCAAATCGATGCGTTAAAGCGTAGTTTCGATGACGATCTCGACGCCTTGAAATCAAACGATCGACAGAGGATCAAGAGTATTAGTAATTCGATAACACTGGTGGCTAATGACAGACTGGGTCGTCTTGAGACAGATAGTCTGTCTGCTCATACCTTGCTTTGTGAGGAGCTGAATGACATGCTGAAGGCGGCTACTGATCACACTTCTGCAGAAGCCATAACGAAGAAAGCACTGAAGAAGAGGTTCAAGCCTGCAGATGATACTCGTCTTGATCTCGGGAACATCTCAGAATCAGATCCTGAGTTACAAGTCATTCAGTGTGTCGATCTACGGGGATGTATGTGGGGGATGACCAAATACTCTGATGACAGTGTGGCTATTGGATATGATAATGCATATGGTATAGATATCATTGATTCATCGGGTAATAAGAAGCAGTATTTACTAGTAACCCTAAATTAGCCCGAAATTGAACCAATCTGTGAAAAAATTTAAAAGAAGCTAATTTCAACTGATTTGGGTAGGTATGGGTATGGACAACTACCAAAAAAAAGGAAGGAGTGATAGAGGTTGGGGAACTTTTTTTATTCAAGGTCAAAGGTCAATGACCTTTTTCAAAATCACTAAAATTGATATTTCAAGAAAGGAACATGGTATCTGCATGATTCTGGTGTCAAAATGCTTAGAACTAGGAAAGAAAATGATGTAGAGTAATTACTGACTATAAAAATCAAATCTTGACCTCCAAAATTGAGGTCAAAGGTCAATGACCTTTTTCAAAATCACTAAAAATGGTATTTCGGGAAAGGAAAGTGGTATATGCATGATTCTGGTGTCAAAATGCTTAGAACTAGGAAAGAAAATGATGTAGAGCAATTACTGACTATACAAATCAAATCTTGACCTCCAAAATTGAGGGCAAAGGTCAATGACCTTTTCCACAAAATCACTAAAAATGGTATTTCAGGAAAGAAATATGGTATATACGTGTACCTGATTTCGGTATCAAAATGCTCAGGAATATGAAAGAAAATAATTAAGAGTAATACCTATTAGATTAAAGTCTTGACCTGAGCTAAGGTCAAAGAGGGTCAAAGGTCAAAATTGATGTTTTATCATATATCAACCTGGTATTAAGAAATTTATGCTACTCTTTAAGTGTGAGCAGAGAAATCAAAGTGGCTAATTCCAACTCGTTCCTAATTGTTCTGGCAAAAACAGAAAAAAATGGTTATATTCCAAAAGCAGATGATGAGGTGAAATTCCTTGTCTTCATAATCCTAAAATAATTCTTTGCCAATCTTTTAACTCATTCAATCCTGATCAAGATAACGTTGGCCTGGTCAGTCTAGCTTGGAATGGGTAAATAGGGACAACCTCCCTATAGTCTACCTTGATCGACATTGCTCTGAGTTCTTGCACAAGTAATATTATAATGTAAAAAATATCCTTTGCCGATCCAGCCTGAGCAGGTCTATTTAACAGAGTTTACCGATTGGCAGTAAAACCTTGCATAATTATCAACAATTTGAAGAACACTGCTCGCAGCATGCAACCTGGGCTTATAACTTCTAGTAACTATTGACAACACAATAAAAATCAACGATACTCGGTCTGCGTCCTCTTTATCACTTCCAAGTTCATCATCTATGAGTTCTGTTCTATTCGAGCAATGTCCAGAGCACACCCCACATGCAGATACACATGACATACCAGCTTTCAGGCAGCTACATTTCATGTTTTGACATTGTCTCTCCCCTTCTTTGCAGTTGCAGCAAATTCCTTTTAGAAGGTTGTCTGGGGCAATACTACCAGACAACATCTTCGGTCTTAGCTTTCTGTTGGAATCCAGTTCCCATCCTCTTCCTTTGGGATCAAGAATAGAGGTGTCCAGATGTTTCCACACAGCGACTTCAAGATGTACGCGAAAGGAATGTTGAGCTGTTGTATCGTCCGTTGGCTGCTTGTTTCTTGAACTTCATATAGCGAGACTGTTCTAGGCCATATATGTGATTTGCATTGCAGTTAATCCAGCTGATCGAATCTCAGAGTCAGTTGAAGTGTTACTTGTGAATGCAGTGATGACATTGGCAGGAAATCTGCATTTGTAGAGAGTTGGTATGTCCATGAGATCTTCTTGTCCCCTACTCTTACTTTCTTCTGAAGGTCAGCAAGATCTTTGCATTTCTTTGATGTCTTCATGCTCTTTACCGGTGACTCATTATCAAGATCCTCATGGGACTATCCAATGTACTAATTTATATTTCCAAGCAGACTTTGATGGTCTCTACGGCATCTCTACCATAGACAGTGGGGATCGAGAAGAGTTTCTCTTCAAGTATGGCTGGTCAGGAAACGACACTGTGTCATGCATTCATGGACATACCAAATGT
The DNA here is from genome assembly GCA_025617745.1 of Heliocidaris erythrogramma. NCBI lineage: Eukaryota > Metazoa > Echinodermata > Echinoidea > Camarodonta > Echinometridae > Heliocidaris > Heliocidaris erythrogramma. Next base: position 10,533,704 of record CM046873.1, on the reverse strand, counting down.
TCTCTCTACAAATGCAGATTTCCTGCCAGTGTCATCACTGCATTCACAAGTAACACTTCAACTGACCCCGAGATTCGATCAGCTGGATTAACTGCAATGCAAATCACATATGGCTGTGAGGGTACTCCCCTAGAACAGTCTCGCTATATGAAGTTCAAGAAACAAGCAGCCAAGCAGCCAAGCAGCCAAGGGCAAAATTGATCCTGACAGGCTCCCACCAACGGACGATGCAACAGCTCAACATTCTTTTCGCTTACATCTTTAAATCGCTGTGTGGAAACATCTGGACACCTCTATTCTTGATCCCAAAGGAAGAGGATGGGAACTGGATTTCAACAGAAAGACCGAATATGTTGTCTGGTAGTCATGGTAGTATTGCTTCTAAAATGAATTTGCTGCAACTGCAAAGAAGGGGAGAGACAATGTCAAAACATGAAATGTAGCTGCCTGAAAGCTGGTATGTCATGTGTATCTGCATGTGGGGTGTGCTCTGGACATTGCTCCAATGGAACAGAACTGATAGATGATGAACTTGGAAATGATGAAGAGGAAGCAGACTAAGTATCGTTGATTTGTATTGTGTTGTCAATAGTTACTAGAAGTTATAAGCCCAGGTTGTATGCTGCGAGCAGAGTTCTTCAAATTGTTGATAATTATGCAAGGTTCTACTGCCAATCGGTAAACTCTGTTAAATAGACCTGCTCAGGCTGGATCGGCAAAGGATATTTTTTACATTCTAATATTACTTGTGCAAGAACTCAGAGCAGTGTCGATCAAGGTAGACTATAGAGAGGTTGTCCCTATTTACCCATGCCAAGCTAGACTGACCAGGCCAACGTTATCTTGATCAGGATTGAATGAGTTAAAAGATTGGCAAAGAATTATTTTAGGATTATGAATACCTAGGATTATGGACACAATATATTTTATACTAATAAGCTGTACCAAATGCTTGCTCAATTTAAGTTTCGTGATTAACACAGGGGTCAATGACCTTTGACCCAAAGACAAGGAATTTCACCTCATCATCTGCTTTTGGAATATAACCATTTTTTTTGTTGTTGTTGCCAGAACAATTAGGAACGAGTAGGAATTAGCCACTTTGATTTCTCTGCTAACACTTGAAACAGTAGCATAAATTTCTTAATACCAGGTTGATATTATGATAAAACATCAATTTTGACCTTTGACCCTCTTTGACCTTAGCTTTAGAGGCAAGACTTTAATCTAATAGTTATTTCTCTAAATTATTTTCTTTCGTATTCCTGAGCATTTTGATACCGAAATCAGGTACACGTATATACCATATTTCTTTCCTGAAATACCATTTTTAGTGATTTTGTGGAAAAGGTCATTGACCTTTGACCTCAATTTTGGAGGTCAAGATTTCATTTGTATAGTCAGTAATTGATCTACATCATTTTCTTTTCTAATTGTAAGCATTTTGACACCAGAATCATGCATATACCACTTTCCTTTCCCGAAATACCATTTTTAGTGATTTTGAAAAAGGTCATTGACCTTTGACCTCAATTTTGGAGGTCAAGATTTGATGTTTATAGTCAGTAATTACTCTACATCATTTTCTTTCCTTGTTATTAGCATTTTGACACAAGAATCATGCAGATACCATGTTCCTTTCTTGAAATACCAATTTTAGTGATTTTGAAAAAGGTCATTGACCTTTGACCTTGAATAAAAAAAGTTCCCCAACCTCTATCACTCCTTCCTTTTTTTTGGTAGTTGTCCAAACCCATACCTACCCAAATCAGTTGAAATTAGCTTCTTTTAAATTTTTTCACAGATGAACCCTAATTTCGGGTTACTAGTATACAAACATACCAAGTTACGTGATGTGTTATGATCTTGTGTTTCAACAAGACAGGTCGTTATGTATGTCGACGGGTTACACAGAAGCACACATATATTCTCCCAATGGCTCCAGGAAATCAACCGTCCACGTGACAAGCAATAACAATTATCTCAGAATAAACCGAAGTTTATCGGATGAAATCCTCGTAGCTAACAGGGGAAAGCAAGTCTACATCTATGACCCGACAGGAACGGCACTCAAACACACTGTACAAACAAAACACAACGAGACGGCCCAGGCATCAGCAACCAGGGAGGGTTTGATCGTCACAAGTTCTTGTCATGACACTACCAGCGTAGTGACGGGCTATGACAAGGATGGGAATGCTGGTAAGCCTCTACAAGCTCCAAGCGGTATCCACTTGTATGCTGCAGTGGACGAGCAGGACAGGGTGTATGTAGCAAGTGCTGATCGTGAGAACGGTAACGTGGTGATCAGGCTCTATGACCTTGATGGTCTGAACCTGAAGGAGAGAGTTGTGTTCAATAAACTTAATCTAACTTTACGGGATTCTTGGTGTTACTTGGTTTCACTCTCTCCAGACTTGCTCGCTTTTGCTTCTTACAAAAAGTTGTATTTCATTAAAGTATCACTGTAATCCAGAGTGTCTCTATATCACAATTAAGTGTGATGTTTACATGTCTTCTCTGCTTCAAATCTGTCTCTCGTTATCCTATCTGCATCATGTAATCCTATCTTTCATATTCATTTGTGTGTTATGTAATATGAAACCTAATAACGTACAAGAATATGTAATACAGAAGACACTTTCAAAAAGAAACTCAAAACCCTATTTTTCCCATCGTAATTAAGTCTATTTCATACTGTTTGCTGTGAGTCAGGGTGGTGTTAAGTCTGTGTTAAGTGTTATTAACACTTTCTGTCTCTCAGAAGATTATATACATGTACATACACTGTATGCCATTGTCAATTGTTATCTTTGTTGTGAATATTTTGCCTACTCTTAGTGTATTGATGAATACTATGTTTAATGATTTGTACTATATTTATTATTCTAAATATACGTTCTACTTTTGTTGTATCAGCACTCTGATCAGTTTACAGTAAAAGCGCTTCATAAGAAACAATTATTGTTTATAAGAATCAAGATTCTCATTAGTCCGTCGATAACTTAAAGTGATTATGCACTCTTTGTAATCCTATAGGCCTATAATGATAACAGCCATCTCTCGAAATAACTTGCAAATTTGTATTTGTATTCTTTGCCTTGTGTAATTGTTTTCTGACTGATATTTCACATAACAAGAGAAAGTACAAAAGAACTATCGCATGTACTGAAGGCGAAAAAATATTTACTTCTTGTATTATCAAGTTGTCTGGTATTACATTACACATATATGTATACATGTATATATAAATATATATATATATATATTGTACCTTTATTGTCAGATCTTTATGTCTTACAGGACGATGATGTACATATAAATACTCCCAGATTCCATTAACCAACAGAACCCTACATAATCATTTTGCGCCGTGACTGATATAGCCATTAAATGCTCTACGAAGTGATGATATATGAATGATTAGTTTGTCATGAAGCTGAGAATACACTATTAACAGAATCAACATGATCGTCGAAAGTTATGTTTCTTTAGTTAGGTTTATAAGTAGTGTGAGGATATTACGATAAATCTTGTAAACAGGTACCGGACTTTTGTTTTACTATGTTACTTTACTTTTAATATGCAATGTAGATAATTCAGCACCACAAGGGTACAATGCGGATTTTTAATCATTACCATTTAAATTGAATTCAGTTCAATCTGTCGTAGGGCTAGCGATCGGTGTAGAAGGGGTGTATCTCGATCTGAATTTTATAACGGTAGAAATGAAGGAAACGAAAGGATAGCTAGATATGATGATCATATGATAAATGACGTGGATATTAAACCTACCAATAATCATGCTTGTAGACATACATATATACCGTACTTGTATATAATTAACGCCCTTACATCTAACCCTGTGATAAAATACACAAATAAATATGAATGTTTCCTGTCAAAAAAATATAGTATATGACATCACTAGCATTATGTGAAGGGGACAGGGAGGCACCCTCCCCCCCTCCCCCCCCCCCCAAAAAAAAAAAACAAAACAACAAAAAACAATCAGACAAGAAAAAAAGCTATGAATGACTCTTCATTTAACTCAAGATATTATTGAAAGATAAATAATTATCAAATCGTTCATAAAAGCTCATGAATCGTCATTTTTCTCATGAACTTGATCAGAAAATGGAGATGTTAAGATTACGCATGCATTATGAATAATGCGCATGTCGCAATTTATCAATTAAAAGGAATGTCGCCCTCGTGAGGCGTATTATGGATATTGTATATTAAATGAGGAAACCTATATTACCTAGTCATGTTATTTGATAATTCGACAAGTAATTTTTGGTCAGAAAATTCAAAATACTGAACACATAGTTAAAACCTCTCTTGATATTGACAAGTTTAAATGTTTACGTTTTGAAAAGGCTTAATACATTATAAAAAAATTACATTCTTCAATTTAAAAAAAGAAGATACACCAATAATAATGATTTTTTTCCCCAAAATATTCCTGAAAATAAAAAAAGAAAATGTCAGGACATGGAGTATCATTTGTAAACATGGTAACTTTTATTTACTGTTTTGTACGAATCCTTTTCAAAATCATGTTAATCATAAATGTTAAATATATTGTTTATTGACGATGCTTTATACAAATCAAATGTTAAACCCAGTCACATGATTATCTTTTCATCGAACCACAACGATCTATTACGTAACATTGTTTTGTCAATTTTCCTTCTCACTTCACGACGGAAAATCGCTTTCGACGTTCTGATTTTGATTCTGAATCATTCCGAATCATGTTAGCTCTTGTTTTGGTTTTGAAATAGAGTTACCACATGCATGGTTTCAATAACTGTGGTAAGGTATTTTTTAAGTAAAGCATTTTCATCCGTCATAGGAAGCATAACAACATTGCATCAACCATTAGAATCCTCGTGTATATCATCATACCCATCAGAATCAAAGAAAATTATTACTTTTATGAGATAATTAGATGTAGACATACATGAGTAATTTCTTGTATATAATTTATAGTTTTATTTTCTTGCCTGTTTATAAAGCTTGGAAGCACAAATCGTCATTTTGTAAATTGACAGACACGTATTTTGGCAATGACTGACTAAAAGCCTAAACTAGTGTTATAAGTTTAATCACTGGTCTCCATCTAATTCAAAGTACATAATCTATTTATTAAAGTGACATGCATTATCTACATCTAATTTCATTATGATACTCCGGTGGTATAACTGATAGAAGTAGTGATGATGGTGGTGATGATGATGATGATGATGATGATGATGATGCGATGATGGTTGTGATGATGACGCTAATGATGATGGCTGTGATGATGAGGATGACGTTGTTTCGATGATGGCAGTGATGATGACGATGATGGTTGTGATGATGATGTTGAAGATGATGATGATAATGATGATGATTGCGCTGGTATACGTGTGAAAAAATAGACAAGATAATGAATACGTGAGAAAAAAAATCGTTTCCTATGAAAAAAAAGACATTTTGAGGAGAAGCCTAACAGTTTTAGAGACAGGTTGGAAGAATAAAATCATTAAATTATGAGGTCAGGTGATATACCTAGTTGGTAAGAAAAAAAGAAAAAGGAAAAAAAAAACAAAACATGGATAGTATGTGAAATGAGTGTTGATGTAAAAAGAGATACATGTACTGTATGAAGATACAAGGAAGAGTAGTTTTGCACGGGCTTTTTTCATTTTATTACCACCCCCCCCCCCCCCCCCCCGTTACACTCTTCCACGGGTTAAGCGGTAAAAATACCGATTCCTATCGGAGAGTGCAAAAGAAAGAGAGAGAGGGAGAGAGCGAGAGATGATGGAAAGAGAGATGCAAAAGATAGACAAACAGAAAGGAGGAGAGAGATGGAAGAACAAAGTATAAAGACCATGGTGAGAAGGATCTGTCCCGATAAATCCCTCTCCAAAATACTACGCGTCTGATAGTAAATTATTGTGAAATAATGACCCAATTCACTTGACTGGGCCATGCTCTCGAGAGTTTAATTCCTAAACACGAATTAAAGGAACTTCAATTTCTGAAAACTACTTTGGAATGAATTGAAGAAAAAAAAAGAAAAAAGAAGAAGAAGAAAAAGAAAACTTGATTGTTTTGTCTTCATCAACGATTTAGGGTCATAGTCTAAACGCATATACGATAATTGTCATAAGCAGGCCCGTAACTAGGTTGCGGGGGGGTTCAACATTGGAAAAAGTGGACCTTTCTGAGGGAGCGAAGCGACCGAGTAGGGGTGTCGGGTCAGGGGGTGTGCCCCTACAAGGGTATGGGCATGAGCGTATAGTCAGAATTATTTGACAGGGGGTGGGTCAAATGTGAAGCCCGAACATATAATACCACATGTGTAGGATTCCCAATACTGCGAGCGAGCAAAGCGAGCGAGAGAAAAATAAAAATGTACTTTTAAATGGCAAACTTTTATTGCATTAGTCACCAATAGGTCAAATGTAAAGCTATATCTCCGGTCATCTAGCTGCCATATGCAGGCATCATTCATATTAGTAAAGTTTTTAGGAAGTGAATCGAACGGGGGGGGGGGGGGCACTTTGCTGTTGTTCTTTTATGGAAAGGTAACCCTAATATCTGGGCGCTATGGCGATAGGGCAGTGACGTGCCGAAAATTGTCATAACATTGAATATTTATGGACCTTGCTGCATGAAACATCTCGTTTATAAGGTTTGCGCGAGAGCGAAGCGAGCGAGGAGAAACGCAATTTACTTTGCTATTGCACATTTCAATATAAAAAGTGGACCAAACAAGTATTCGGGTTCCATGGCGATAGGGCAGCGACGTGCCTGAATATTGCAATAACATCCTATGGAAATATTCATGGACCTTGTTGCCTGAAACTATCTCATTTCTAAGATTTGCGAGCGAAGAAAAATGCACTTTAATATGTTGTTGATCATAACATTTCAATATAGAAAGTAAGGTAACCATAATTTCTGGGCGCCATGGCGATAAGGCAGACGTGCCCGAAATTGTCATACATTGTCATAGACATTGTCATAGACATTTTTTATTACAATAACATACTATGGAAATATTCTTGCTGCCTGAAACTCGTTTCAGAATTTTGTGAATGAGCGAAGCGAGCGACGGAAAACGCACTTTACCATCTCCCAAATGTTTCCAAAACACCCCAAGTGTTATATTGGGGCATCTTGTTATTTCTGATTATAGTTTCCAAGAAGTCGATGTTTTATGAAATACTCTCATGGCACTCCGGTTGAACAGGCTGTATTAGAGGGCCATGATTTAAGGGCCTGAATGACTAGACCGGGTCCGCCAGGAGTATTCAACTTGAGAGCGGGAAAATTGTCCATTTTAAAGTGAACAGACATATTAAATACCCCTCTCTCTTTTTCAGTAATATTTTGAATCCTACACAGTGGTAGTATATGTTCGGGCTTCACATTTGACCCACCCCTGTCAAATAATTCTCACTACGCTCATGCCCATACTCTTGGAGCGGTACACCCCCTGACCCGACACCCATACTCGGTCGCTTCGCTCCCTCAGAAAGGTCCACTTTTTCCAATGTTGAACCCCCGCCCCCGCACAAATCCTAGTTTCTATATTTCACTTTTATAATTATTCCATTACCACATATTTCATTTGAGTCTTCTCATAATTGTCACTGCTTATCTTCCCACGTTATCTTTGTATGGTGTTTTAAGCAATCTATCTCCTTGTATTGTCAGGATTTCCTGTCCAATCTAACACTTCTCAAAGATCAAAATACCCTTCATTTTCGTCCTATAGTCTGATAGGAATCAATAATCATCCAAATGTCAGATGTCTAAGAAAGTTTAATAATTAAAAATGTCATTCAACAGTTTCAATGGTCAATCAACTTCAACATTATCTCCATTCCATTTTCGTCAGATTTCATTCGAATTCGTCCGACCTGGCAATCCGCTGCAAAATTTATCATCAAATCCATCTTTGCATGGCAAGTGGATTTCAAGAAATTGTCATTCAAATTCGTCACATAGACAAGACCTTACAACGAGCGGGTGACGATTTTGAATAACTCTTTGAACTCTTTCAGTCTTTGACAAAATCGATAGCAAAATGAAAAAATAAATTCCAAAAATGAATGGCCAAAGACGTATGTTGACTAGGCCTTATTATTAAGTTGCAGGACAAAAGCAAATAAAAAAGTGTTCAAATTGACTGGAAAACCGGCTGGAAACCCTATTATCTCACATTAATTTCCACTTTCCTTCCTCTCTCCCCTTTCACGTGACCCCCTTGTGCGCCCCTCCCCTATTTAAGCCAGTTGGTATGAAAATTAAAAAAAAAATAACCTAAAATTCACTATTCTGATGTCACTTTGGATAATTTTTTCGCCTTATGATTTCTGCTCGCCAGCTTGGGGACGATACTACAAACGAATTTGAATAATTCTTTGAATGACGCTTTGAAAAAAATCGATTCCAACATGGCATAATGTACAAAATTCGAAAATGAATGGTGAAAGACGACATTGATTAATTATAGATTTGCCAGATTAGGAAGTTACGGGACAAAATCAAAATAAAATGTATTAAAATAGACGGAAAGACCGATATTTTATCACGTTATTTTCCCTTTCCATTATCTCTCCCCTCGCTTCTTCTTTTTTTAAATCTTTTTTTTAAGCGGACCTCTGCTCGCCTACGGGGGGGGGGTTCAGGGGTTCGATAGTCCATTACCACATATTTCATTTGAGTCTTCTCATAATTGTCACTGCTTATCTTCCCACGTTATCTTTGTATGGTGTTTTAAGCAATCTATCTCCTTGTATTGTCAGGATTTCCTGTCCAATCTAACACTTCTCAAAGATCAAAATACCCTTCATTTTCGTCCTATAGTCTGATCATCCAAATGTCAGATGTCTAAGAAAGTTTAATAATTAAAAATGTCATTCAACAGTTTCAATGGTCAATCAACTTCAACATTATCTCCATTCCATTTTCGTTAGATTTCATTCGAATTCATCCGACCTGGCAATCCGCCTTTATTACCAATTACTCACTTGAGTCGATGACCCCCTTCATTATCAAATGATGACAAATACGTAACGTTTTCATTACTATGTGTCTGCCTTTAACATAATAGCAAAATATCGAAATCTGCTTTGTACGGTCTGGAGAAAACTTGCAATTCTACTTTATCATAATTATCCGTAATTTTTGGAGCTAAATAAATCGATCTTTCTGCAAGAAATGTCTTCACCACGTTTAAGGAAGATCAAGCACAATGTTTTGTGATCCATGGACTAAAATAACTAAAACTCAGGAAAAGGGTTCCATTTTTTTTCTTTTTCAAAGTTGGTGTACCCAACATATGCTAAGATTAATTCCGTTTATTTCTTTGATGATCTAGCTCTGCATGTGCACAATTATTTATTTTATGTGAAATGCACATATACGACAACAGGTGTTTCATCTTACCCTAGAAATGTTTATATCAGTGTAATTCACGCCATCACACATATGCGGAAAAGCAAACTTCGTTACTGTCCATGTCGAAGTGCCCCAATATTACGAATGAAACCACGAATCGTTTACTTCAAATAATTTTACAATGCGTATCAGACGGATAAAAAAATTATGCTTCCGTATTATCTAATTTCTACATTATATACACAGTCGTAATGATATATACATTCTTGCTTTTCAAACTATATAAGTCGAGTGTGACCGGGCCCGGTAAAAAAGTATAAAAGTAGTACTGACGGAGGGGCCCAGGTTTCACTTGTGATCGTTTCATGTCACACGCAAGTCTCGTCTCGCGTGTTCTAGAAGTCTAGACATGAGCTGAGTAGACTTCCAACTCATCAAGGGATGTTCCTTCATACCTAGTGAAGGAGAGCAGAAAGAGATTTTAGCAACGAGAAAAAAATCAGTTCAAAGTAACCTTTATTTACCATAAACAAAATAGAGTTTCGGTTTCATTTTCTTGTTTCATATTTCACATTTACACTGCTTTTACAGTATAAATAGTACAAACAATATAATTGGTACAAACAAACATGAAATATATTGTCAGAGAATAAAAAAGGTGAGTACCTCATATCTATATAGTTTGCATGCAGAAAATAATTGCCTAAAAATACAAGTGAAATATGGAGGTGAGATGTAGACTCCAAAGATATCAAGTTTATATCGTACGAAAGAAAGCTCAAATCTAAGTTTGACATTTGTAATATATAAATAAATGAATAAGAAATTAATAATATCTGGTACACGCAAGGTTAAAGAATCCTGTACGGATACGCCAGCGATAACCTGTTAAGCTCAGAATGGCAGCTTATAAGGTCACCATGCCATCTGAATCAGGTGGCGGTATACAATACATGTATTTTTCTTTTCTTTAGTTAGATATATTTCATTCAGTTTTGAAGTAAAACTAGCAACAATATTTTTGTTAACAGACAAGGAAACAAACCTCTCGCTATTGCTTGTCTGCAAGCTTCAGCCTCGTAGAACATAGCCGACCATTCCTTGCCGAATTTATAAGTCTGATCAGAGAAAGGATGGGTGAACTCAAAGAAGGTCGACTCTCCATCTTCGTTGATCCACTCAAAGCTTGATGGATGCCACAAATTATTTGGTATCTATCAACATGACCAAGAAATATCATATCAACAGTTCAATTAGATTTCTTTAACTTTCAGTAAACACACAACAAATACATGAAGGTTTTACAACAACAGAAATCGTTTGCAAGTGGAAGGACATACACAGATAATAATTGTCTATAAATTTTGTATCTACGACTATAGCATATGTTAATTTAAAGTTGTTCATTTACAGACCATATCACAAAAATCTTCTGGCTATTAGATATCCGCAGTGGAAGTGCTGAAGAATAGCCCCCTCTTTTGCCTAGAAAACCATTCACGGAGCAGGTCCAATATTCAGAAAAGGCTACGCTTGTAAAACATATGCCCTGCTAGTACTTATAGTATATAATAAAAAAACAACATATACATGAAATTCATTTGTACATTGCATAAGGCAGAAGGATAAAGAAAAAGAAATGGATCAAGAGAAGAAACAAAAGTATGGAATACAGGACAAAATAAAACATACAACATAATTATTTATAGTTACTTACATGACCCAGCTACTTTATCAGTTTATGCAAACTTTCCAAAAAGGAATCGTCACTAAATTTGAATTGCCACAGATATCGCAAAACTTTTACCCAGTGGCGTAATCTACATAACTTTACCCTAATTCGTCCTTTTGTCCCAACGATTGTTACGTCATTTTGATAGTCAGCCTTGGTCGTACACGTCAGCGTGGCCATAGCGCCACCTAGGTACAGCATCGTCGTCGTGTACGTTTCATCCACACCTGAAATGAGCCACACAAATATAAAAAAGTTATTCAAACTTGATTCAAACGTTCATCCTATGTAAGTCAAGTAAATGGAAGATGTTTTGATTTTATAGTGTGTTTTGAAAAATAAGTTCAATAAAACTCGGCCAACAGCATGTTTTAGTAACTTTATTTCTAATTTGTTCATTATTTTGTTTTATTGGTTTTATTTACCACCAACCACTGCCAACATAAAAATTTAATGATTTCACAAAGTAAATAAACAATTGCAATGTGCAACGTCAACCTCCTTTGAAAGTGACAGAGCAATCAACTAGTTGATTGCGGTTGGTCGTAAGGAAGAAGAACACAAAATACAAACACTGAAAAAAGGGGGTGGAGACGGAAGCGGTTGGAACCAGTACATACCATCTGCGTTGAGAAAGCCATGAGTGAATGACGAGACGGGAGCTCGACCGAACACCATGATAGCCCAATAGACCAGGTAGCCACCAAGATCATACAGAGCACCTCCTCCAAGATCTACGGAAGATGATCAGACATCAGTTACCGTGGTTTAATATTCTATTAAACATTCATTAAGATATATACCACTCCTCACCAAGGTGTAGTAAATGGGTAACCTGTAAGCAATGATTGCTTGAATGCTTTTAGTGCCTTCGGGCAGCTTGGCTTAAAGCCTAGGTAATAATAAGTAGGCCTATTTTTGTAGGCGCCTTGGGTAGGTTCCGCTCGCTATTCATAAGGACCGCTATTCATAAAATATCTCTATTCATTTAACACGCGTTATGCATAGCGGTCCTTATGAATAAGTGGTCCTTATGAATAGCGGTCCTTATGACTAGCGAGGTTACCCCACTTGGGTATCCCCTGGGATGGATATGTTAGCTCAATATAAGTGTAGCAGTCGTCAGGGTTAGGTTTAGGGTTACGTTATGATACCTAATAACCTATAATATCCTACGGTATTATAATAATTAATACACATAATAATTTGTTTCAAGGTCAGTTTATATATCGGATTTTATTGAGCTTAAAAAAAAAACTAGCGGAAACAAGGACAAAAGGTCCGAAGACCGATATTTGTCTAGTGTACAATTTAAAATTGTATACGTGTACAAGTCAAGATTACGTAGTAAATATGAATAAAATAATCAATTAAAGTAAATAAAATAGCTATAACATGTCACAATATATTAAATGAGAATGAGACCCCGGGGAAAAATCAATTACACCCCACCCCAAACCTCTCCCAATCCACAACTTACCCTGACAGAACCACTGCTTCTCTCCACCCCCACCCCAAAAAACCGATCCTTCCCCAGGTCCTCATTTTTCTTTAAGTTACTCCCATGTGGTTGAGCTATTTTGGGGAAAAGAAAATAATAGCACAAGAAGGAGGGGAAAGGAGGGAAGGAGAGAGAGAGAGAGAAAGAAAAGGAGGAGGAGAGAACATGAGTTAGGGAGAAGGGGAGTAACTATCAAGCACATTAAAGGCATCATTGGAACTAAGCACATAATGAAATTTGATGTGGAAAATGTAACACCTTAAATTTACGCAAGTTTTATGCGCTACATAAACTGATAGGACTGGTCACACCACATCGATAACGATAACAATAAATTGTATGCATACATAATGTACCGATAAAGATAACGATGAAAATGGTCCGACCTTACCGATTTTCGCAACGATGAAATTGCTGGTTCTGTCAAACAAACATTATAGAAACTGCCTCCATTTCTTCTCCTGTCACTGACGTCATATGGAAGAGTGCAATTTATTAACTCACATATTTTATCGTTGTGGTCTGTCTTTTAAAAAAAAATCGATGGCCGAGCGATCCCAACGAGATGATAAAATCGTTGACAGCCAGGGAGGCTCAGTAGCATAAATTATCGAGGTCTTACCGACAACAACGATTTCAGATTCATTATTCACAAAAACAACAGGGGAGAGACTTGGGAATGATACGATATGACTACGATTCGATTTTTGAAATATTTGCATTTAGCATTTTATTTGAATATAAATGATCAAGTTTAGGAATAGTCATAACTCATATGAATAACAAACTCGAAATGTTGAGGGTTCGCAAGCTTCCTGGTGTGAGGAAATGCCAAATCGGCTCCGAATCGTAGTGACGTCAGACCAATCGTGCGATTGCCTACGTTTCGAAGCCGATTTGGCATTTACTCCAAATAGAAGGCTTACAATGCGCTAAAATTTCGATTGTAATACTCGCATTATTATTCAAAATCTTAAACAAGAAGATATTGTTTGTTTACATTTCAATATCTAATGTAATTGCGATTTATTCGAAAATCGGATCGCAGTTTGATCGTATAGTGTGCGGTGGGCTTTTTCAATGCTTTCAAACTATTGTTATACCTTTCTTGAAGATGCGTTCAACATGAGCGATGTTTTGCCCATAGTGTGCCATAAGAGCTCTGACGTCACCAAGTTGCCCGGATGTGATGATCTCTCGAATTTTCTCACATGCTGGGAAGAAGGCCGTCCACATTGCCTGGAAACATGATAAACCCAAATAAATGATATCATTTCTGAGGCTAACATGTCATACCTTTCAAGCTCAATTAAACTCTATAAATAGCAGTTGCTATAGTGCAAATTAAAGATCTCTCTTTAACATATCTAGTTAACATTCTGAAGAGCTATCTAGGAAATATTTATCCGTTGAAGAAAACCACGAAAATGGGGGTGGGGCTAGACACACATACACATTTTCAGCTAGGAAAACCAAAATGATAAGTGATTTAAAATTACTATAACGACATTACTTTAAGGTGGAGTATAGTTAAATTGATCTTAAGAACCTCATAAATGATAGATAATTTCTCAGAAATTTCCTCCCTCGGTCACATGTATTTTTTAAAAATCAATATTATTTATACTAAAAAAAAACAACCAAAAATGTACCTCCATGAAGAAAACATCATTTCGCTTTGCCGAATTTAGGATCTCCTGTGCGTCCCGTACCGTTAATGTTATTGGCTTTTCACATAACACGTGTTTCTTATGCTCCATGTAGAGTTGACAGTGCTTGCAGTGCTGCGTGTTAATCGAAGCGACGTAGACAATGTCTATAAACAAGGAAAAACAAGAAAGAAGTAATACTAATCTAGCAAAATTAAAAAAAATGTTAGATCGCTTGGCGTCGGTCTCGTTGGGGTGACTGTGGTATTACTCTAAATGAATTATATCATTTTAATATTTTGTACAAAGTGAAAAGGTTAATGGAAGAAAATAAATGTCATACCAACTCCAAACCGACTCCGAACCAACCGACTCTTGGTCAACCGTGGTGCTGTATACCTTTGTTCGGTTTCTTGTCGGTTTCTTGTCGGTCTGGCGTCGGTCTGGCGTCGATCTCGTAGGTGTGACGGGTTTTTTTACTATCACTTACTTACCTACACTAGGATCCTTCGCAAGTTCCTCGTAACTTCCATACGCCGTCTCTATCTTAAACTCGTCTGCGAATTTCCTCGCACGATCCAGCGAGCGAGAAGCTACGGCGACGACGACGTGCTGGGCTTCATGCCCCACGAGACTGGCGACAAAGTCGTGGGCAATGAGGCCAGTGGCACATATCCCCCATCGAAGCGGAGCAGGAGATTCTAAAACCACACTTAAGTCAATTTGTTTAACTCTGTGGTCCACATCAGGGTTGATATCGCTACCTCCCAGATCAATAAGGTTGGCCTCTGGTTCTGATATCGCCATGTTACTGTGTTAAAAATAAAGAAGCGGCTTTGGCCCTGTAACACAAAGCTTTATAGCAATTGATCACACGATCAATTAATCAATGCTACGATATTTTGCGTTCAGTTGCGTATAAAATGACATAGAGATCAATCACAAATTAGCAAGCACTTGCTGATTTGTCTTACAGGGCCTTGGGCTCCGTCTTATAACAGTTACGACTGATTCAATTGGATCTTAACTTGATTCATTCTCAACTCTTTTTAACACAGGTTATCCAATAAAGTCTACTCCAATTACTACTAATACAACAACAACTACTACTACTACTACTATTACTACTACTATTACTACTACTACTACTACTCCTACTACTACTACTACTACTACTACGACTACTACTACTACTACTACTATTACTACTACTACTACTACTTCTACTACTAGTACTACTACTACTATACTACTACTACTACTACTGCTGCTGCTACTATACAGTATATAGGAGTAATTGAGTGTATGAGGTTTTGGAATCATCATTATTAGAACAAATGATCGAGTTCTGTTAAAAATCATAATATATAAAGAAAAGCACTGCCCACATATTATATTGGACAAATATGTAGCATGCAAATTAGGTCTATATAGTTTCAAAACATTTCTAGTTACATGGGCATTTCAAGAGCAATTCGTTTCATGTGATATAGCTACTGTGATATTCCTTTACTTAGGAAAAGAAAGATTGAGAAAGTTCACAAATCACTGAACAAGAGCTCACCTTCTCTTTAAGTGTCTATTCTGACACCGTGAATCTTGTCCGTTTGGCCTATAGTTATTTTCCTCCCTCCAGTGTAGGATAATTAAGCGGTATTTGAAATTTCCGGATACCGCATTGCACCAAAAATGTTATGTTCTGCAAAATATATCGTTGTTAATAACTAGCGTAGCTAGCTGCCTATTACACCAGATAAGCACATCTGTATACGTGAAATAGATATAAAAATGGGTGACATTATTAGACAACGTTCATAAACATCCATAAAGATAAACATCAATATTTTCTCTCCGGAAATACCATCCGATTTATGAGTATGATAAGTCGAAGAACTTCCAGCAATATTCTGAAGTCAATAGACCATTTTCATAATGTATTAAAAATATAATGCCTCCTTCTTTGTCAAATCTGTTGTAACGAACTATTTCTTTTACCCGTATGAGGTGTGTCCGACCTAGCAACACTTAATGTATGCAATCTATTGACATATAATAATTTGGATTAGGTAAAATAAATAGTAAGTCACTCGGCAAACGTGTATAAAATTTCGAAAATTACCTATTCCAAAATCATCGTAGAAATCCGTGTATTTCAAATGTTCATTTCAAACAGATTGGAACTAGTAACAACATTAAATCCAGCAGGTCTTCTCATCGGCCAATGTTGCCAGGCTGTTTGGTATCACAAAACGAAGTTCGCCAAACGAAGTTCACCAAACTATTTAGTTTTTTAGTCAAATTCATGTTTTTCAAATCACTGCCACTGTACGATTAAATATGGCGAACTTTTAGCCGATAATTTCCGTCTTTACAAGCACTTAAATAGGTGCATCCACAACTGCATCTTTTCGTTGTTATCACGTTACGAGGATTGTTTTTTAAGGGCTGAAACCACTGATTGGTTGAAAGAAGTTCAACTTTGAGTCGAGTCTTTAAGACCTATTATTTTCTATCCTCTTTTATTTCCACTTATGAAGTCTTCAGAATGGAGGCATTCTTAAAGATGATAACTGCTGCTGTCAGAAAGCTCAGTGAAGAGCTTGGATCGTAATAACAAGAGTGTAAGACGTAGCGGTATAATGTGAAGTAAAATTGGCTTGTACCTAGGATTATAGCAGGAATCAGGTTAAGAGAGCTAGGTTTGGAGGGCTTTGAAGGGAGTCAAGTGTGACTGTATTTATCCTCTTAAAATTGATTGATCGGGACCAAAGTACTACCGGAGTCCTCTACAGGTAATTTGTAGTCAATTTAGACATGGTAATCTTCGCCATAACCCACGTGACTTCGCACAGTAAAATGTATAATATCTGTCGACCTTAAATAATCTAGATATCATTATAAATCTTATCATACCAAACACATCAAGATCATCATATCAAAATTTAACTACAAAAAAAAGTAAAAAGGCGTGACGTATAAATTCAAATAATAATGACAGTATTTTGAACTTTTATTCATCGTTTCATAGATGACATGCCGAGTTCTGAAAGGCGAAATTTACCCCTCCCGATGTCATGAATAAAATATATGAAACAACCCTCAACCTATTTGGCATGTTTGGTGATTTGTGGTACAATGCCTAGTGATTTTCCCATTTCATGCTTTATCCCGATTTGTTTTATTCTAAGTAAATTGCGGTAGTAAACATAAAACATTCCTTAACATAAAGGCAAATTCATTGTTAACATTAGGGTCAGGATCAAGTACCCCTAAGACTAATGATTGATGTTTAACCGAAATGCATGTGTCCCTTTAGTTAGTACATCATTCTTGGATCTGATTTTCTGATTATTGATTTATTTGTCGCAAACAAACATTAAATAACTTATTGAGACGAACATTGTTTGATCTTCAGTACCGGATACTATAATGAATCAATAAATCAAGGTGCAAACAATCGATCATCATGAAATACTTCTTGAAAGGATATAACATTGTATCATCACATAAAAGGTCTTACGTTAAACATAGACTTATGTAATCAAATCAATCCATTGCAAACACACAACTGAAATAATATCTAGGGAGTTACATAGTTTGAGATAACACTGATTTAAAATATTTCCTATAAATCAATAACTGAAATGCACTCTAGATAGGGCTTGTTGCTGAATCATTAAGCATGATTACAAAAAGCAAGCGAGGAACACGAACTCTGCTTCAACTTCATGTACCCAATGGAGTATTCACGCCATTTGCCAATAAGTCAATGAGCGTTTCATTTGTTTTTAGGGTATACATAATGACTCGTATGGAGTTATGAGTGATCTTTATATAAATTGAAGCCAACTGAAGAGGCTATTAGCACTGACGGATCTCGGGGCGGGGAAGGGGGGGGGGGGGAGGGGTGGGGTCACAAGTGGCAAAGTAGCAAACCTACAGTACACAATTCATAAAAGTTGCCCTTTATCAAATTTTCGACCCTGAGACATGCAATGATGCATGATTTTGTCTGTGCATTTCAGAAAATGTGTTTAATTGTGCCCACCCCCTTTCACACCCAATTTCTGTACCCGCCCCTGGCTATCAGCACATCCTTAGCTATTAGAATCGGACTTTGATCCGTAGTCTGGCACGAGTATCGATCAATAGCTCTTAAACAAACACAATGCAATACCAACGATTAATCGTCATACCACTGGCTGATGTACGGGTATAACAGGTACCTACCCCTATGAAGCCAATTAGCATACCTCCAGTACACTTATTGAAAAGAAAACAAATGTGCCCCACTTTACAAATTTTCCACCCAAAAGGCACAGAAGTGATGTGATAACACTTTTGTTTTTGCTTGTCATTTATTTCTGAAATTTGTGAGATATGAATATACATGTGTACATATTTTGGTACATGCATGTATAGTTTTAGCACATGAGGAGCTCTTGCAGACGCGCAGTAGAATATATTTGCATAAAGTTTCTGCACTTGAAACATTTATATATTTTCATTTTTTTCGGAATTGCGCCCCCTCCCTCTTAATGGAATGTTCGATCTGCCACTAGTGCATAGCATCCTGTTTCTAGTTGAGTTTTATACTGACTTTGTAAAAAGCAACCAAAAGGAGGAATATTCATATGTTAAGTGTTGACAACCGTTTTGCTGTCAACCTAAAATAATTGGAATTGCTAAAACCTAAAATCTAATTGGACATGTTCATTTTGTAACAGAATGAACATTTTGTCATGTTAATTTTGTTACAGAATGATGTTTGTTACAAAATGAATCGGACAAAATAATTCTGTAATGTTAATTTTGTAACAGAATATATTTTTTGTTACAAAATTACCTTTTAAAATTCATTTTGTTACAAAATGAATTGCTGTTCACTAATTTTGTAACAAAAACGAGTTTTGAGTGAATTTTGTCACAAAATCAGGCAAGTTTGTACAGAATAACTTGGTGAACACTTGGCGCCCCATATAAAACATGGCCTGGCTTGTGTATCATTTCCTCATTGCGTAATTTCAGAAAATTCACAGAACTAAAGAGTGTGATTATGAAATAAAGCTTGCTTGAAAGCCTAGTAACTGACTTTTACGCGGAAGTTGGATCATACATTCATTGTATCATTCATATTGGGCATTGGAGACACAGTGCATGAGACTGTTGTTTGTAACTGGTGAGAGATTGGTAACTTGTATCAATGGCTGAGAAGATTGAAGAAGAGAAAGCTCCAAGCTCTTCACAGAACCTGATATGTCCACTTTGTCTTGATATCTTCGACGATCCAACCCTCTTGACTTCATGCGGACACACCTTCTGTCGGAAATGTCTCAAGAAATATGACCTGTCACACCAGGATCTTGATCACATGGTCTGCCCTCTCTGCAGGAAGATCACGAAGCTGTCTGCGAACCGTGTCGATGATCTCCTCACCAATGTGACGGTCAATGGACTCGTAGACGATTACCACGGCGAATGTGGTGGGGTTAATGCAGTCCTTGAGATGCGTCCAAAATGCACTGCTTGCAAACTTCAAAGAGAGGCTGTGTCTTTCTGCAGAACCTGCAACAACTACATGTGTGAACAATGCTTAACGAGTCATCAGAACTTGTCTTCGATGTTTGACGGTCATGAGATCGTATCCATACATGATATCATCGAAGGGAAGGTCAGCATTGGTCATTCCTCTGAGAAGTGCTCCACCCATAAGCAAGAGAACAAAGACATGTTCTGTGAAGGATGTAAGGTGCATGCCTGTCTCAAGTGCGTGATCATCGGTCATCGTGATCACAAGATAAAATCTCATGAAGATTTTGAGATGGAATTACAGGAAGAGGTGAGGGTCCATTACATAAGTTTATATTGTCGCCTTCGTTTCAAGTATGAAAGCCATAAGTAAATAAATCATTTAACATTGAGGCTTCTGATATCTAATAAAGATTTATATGAGTAAACTATGAATTTTGTATTATCACTTAGTAAAGAGGGTACGCGGTAAGCAATCGTGAAATATACCAAACGTGCTATTGTAAATTCAAATTACGATATTGATTGAATTGAAGTGAATTGGAGGTTTTATTATCATTTCATCACAGCCAATGGCTGAATTGCGAATTGATAATTAATTTAGAATGATTTTCATGAGAACGGAAATCATGATATAAAACAGAAACAATTGAATAAAGGTTGCCTAAACATGTTTTTGATACGATGCTCCATAGTACTGAAGTATGTGACGAAAGAGTTGGAACAGAAAAAAGAAAATTGCTTTTAAAGGAAATTGAATTTGTATTGTAGGTTCACAATGATTTTGATTCATGAGACTTCAATGGCTTTCCTCAATGAAAAATAAGTGTTTTTTTTTTTTTTTCTTTGGACGAGAAATTTGTCCGGGGGTGGGGAACATTTTCCCCCTTACCCCATCAAATAAGGTAGAGCTTGTGCTCTCAGTATAGGCAAAATGTATCAATGGCAGATTTGAACATGAATCTCTCAGGGAACATGACCACAGGGGTGTCGATCCGTGATCATGATTGGGGGGGGGGGGGCCGGGGGGAATGACCGGCGAGGGAGCGATCTAGGGATTATGGCGCCCTGGGCAAACAATGAAGTTACGCCCCCCCCCCCCCCCGAGTGCCCAAAGTTATCGAGGTTATTTTACGAGCGAGGAAGTACAGGGAGCGGCAAACTTTAGCACTTTTTAACCCTAAAATAAATTGTTGTGCAGATGATTTTACCCAGGAAATTTTGCAATTGACCACCACAATATTGAGCGGTAGAGAAGCTCGACTTTTATACATTGATAAACGGTTTTCTATTCACTCACGTCTACAATCAGGAGCAAAACTAACAAAAACCCTATAGGCTTGAGAAAGAGTCGAGAAATGCAGCAAGGCTACCTGAAGTTGAGATTTCTTTCAAAAGTCTAAACTTTGCAAATGCTGTTTTATACACTATCCTATATTAGGGGCGCAATATTAAACAGGAGAACTGGCGTAGCCAGGATTTTTCAATGGGCGGGGGGGGGCAGACTTGAAGGAACCAACCGCGTAGCCAGTGTGTGTGTGTGTGTGTGTAATTGGGTTTTTACAGACGTGTATCAATCAGATATGATTATTTAAGTCTGGGACCGACCTTTAACGTCACCATCCGAAAGACGTGACTCAGTCTCGAACCTGGGTCCGCTGAATCAGTTTATAACTTCCACTGATAGCTGGATTACAGGCGCACGCCACAACGCCCAGTTTTTCATTTTGTTGTGCGGCTGGGGTGGGTGTAGGGAGGGGGAGTTTCCCCCCGCCTGCGCGAAGCGTGAAAGCTCTGGCGTTTTATAGCAAATTTGAGAGAACGATATTGGCTCGTAACACCTTTTTTTTAGGCGGAAAGTTAGCTCAACACCCGGACGGCTTTTCAATTATTTGGAGGTAGTATAATGCACTGTATGTTACAGGCGCGCGTGCAGGGAGAAGGGAGTTAAACCCTTCCCGCGCGAAAAGATAACGGCTCGTAGCGCCTTTTTAGGCTTTTCTCTCTCTCACTTCCCCCGCTTTTTTTTAAGGGGATGAATAGGGGGCATGGCCCCCTTGTGCTCCCTGGCTACGCCTATGAGCAGGAGTCATATGAAACTTTAATATATGATATAGCGAGGAAAGCAATAATACATCTTTCTTTTTTCAAATTTTGAATCCTTTAAGCTTTTTAAGAACTATATACTGAGGGCGCGAAATCAGGATAGAAAATAATTGTGCGAGGGAGCAAAGTGACCGAGCTTTGGAAAATTTTCGCATTTCAAACCTTCAAAAACGAGATTTCTAGTGCATTTACCCAGAGGATATGGGGGAGCATAATCCGTAATGATTATGATTTTTCTTAATTTCCCCTTTATTTCTTTCTCTCCTTTGTGTCTTTTGCGCCCCCTCCAAGTGCCGCTTGGGGCACCTGCCCCTGCCCCCTAGATACGCCACTGAGTGAAGCGACCGAGCGGGGGGGGGGGGGCTGGGTATGGTAGGGGAACTTTTACAAAACTCTGTCTATGAAACTTGCATTTTATAGCATCCTAAAATTGTTTTTAATGAAAAGAAGGAATGCTCGGATCTATGCCAATGGAGGAACCCCTTAATTGAGAATAACAATGCGAGCGAACAAATTTTCTTCGATATATTTGCGTTGAAATTATGGCTTTTCTTATTTCATTACTTCTATTTCAAAATCAAACATAATGAGTTTGGATGATTATTAGTTTTAAGTTAATGTATCATAATTCTCATGTTTTTTATCCAAAAATATGGGGGGGGGGGCTGATAATACAGGCCATCCTCCACCTCGATTTTTTTATATATACCCATGCATGACAATGATGACTATGAAATTATCATTTTCAACTGGAAGCAAGTTTATATTTTTCACTACTGGTCGACCTGCTACCGTTTTATTCTGTCAACATTCATTTTTAAGGTGAACGATCTTGTGCAGCGCTGTGCCTCCAAGAAATCAGAACTGGAGAAGAGCATTCAGAATGTGGAAGCACAACGCCATGAAGTACACACTACCATACTGAAACTACGGGAAGATGTCAGCCAAGCCTATAGCGTCAAGGCCGAGAAGCTTGAAGAAAATCAGCGAATTCTCATCGACCAAATCGATGCATTAAAGTGTAGTTTCGATGATGATCTCGACGCCTTGAAATCAAACGATCGACAGAGGATCAAGAGTATTTGTAGTTCGATAACACTGGTGGCTAATGACAGACTGGGTCGTCTTGAGACAGATAGTCTGTCTGCTCATACCTTGCTTTGTGAGGAGCTGAATGACATGCTGAAGAAGGCTACTGATCACACTTCTGCAGAAGCCATAACGAAGAAAGCACAGAAGAAGAGGTTCAAGCCTGCAGATGATACTTGTCTTGATCTCGGGAACATCTCAGAATCAGATCCTGAGTTACAAGTCATTCAGTGTGTCGATCTACGGGGAGATATGTGGGGGATGACCAAGTACTCTGATGACAGTGTGGCTATTGGATATTGGGGTGCATATGGTATAGATATCATTGATTCATCTGGTAATAAGCAGCAGTATACAAACATACCAAGTGACATGATATGTTATGATCTTGTGTTTCAACAAGACAGGTCGTTATGCATATCGACGGGTAGCACAGACGCACACATATATTCTCCCAATGGCTCCAGGAAATCAACCATCCACGTGACAAACAATGACTATTATCTCAGACTAAACAGAAGTCCATCAGATGAAATCCTCGTAGCTAACGGGGGAAATCAAGTCTACATCTATGACCCGACGGGAACCACACTCAAACACACTGTACAAACAAAACACAACAAGACCCGCCAGGCATCAGCAACCAGGGAGGGTCTGATCGTCACAAGTTCTTGTGATATCAATCCTAGCGTAGTGACGGTCTATGACAGGGATGGGAATGCTGGTAAGCCTCTACAAGCTCCAAGCGGTGTCTACCTGTATGCTGCCGTGGACGAGCAGGACAGGGTGTATGTAGCGAGTGTTGATCGTAATAACGGTAACGTGGTGATCAGGCTCTATGACCTTGATGGTCTGAACCTGAAGGAGAGAGTCGAGTTCAATGGACTTAATCTGACAATGTCTCCACGTTATTGGCATTGTTACTTGGTTTCACTCTCTCCAGACTTGCTCGCTTTTGCTTGCAAGAAAAAGTTGTATTTCATTAAAGTATCACTGTAATCCAGAGTGTCTCTATATCACAATTAAGTGTGATGTTTACATGTCATCTCTGCTTCAGATCTGTATCTCGTTATCCTATCTGCATCATGTAATCCTATGTTTCATATTCCTTTGTTTTTTATTCAGATTCAGATTCATTTTATTGGTCCAATAGGAAATTCTATATGGGATCACCCTATTGAGATGTGGATATGACGGTACAATAGACCGCTTCGGTAATTCTCAGTTCGCCCATAACAAAACTAAGTAATACAGAAGAAACTCAAAACCCTATTTTTCCCATCGTAATTAATTCTATTTCATACTGTTTGCTGTGAGTCATTGTGGTGTTAAGTCTGTGTTAAGTGTTATTAACACATTCCGTCTCTCAGAAGATTATATACATACATTGTACCTATGTCATTTCTAATTATTATCTTTGTTGCAAACATTTTGCCTAATCTTAGTGTATTGATATACTGTTAATACATGGTTGGGAGTGCGTTGGTGCGATCTGGCAACACAAAGGTTTTTATCGTGGTGTACTATACGCACGAGGCGAAAGCCGAGTGTGTTTGACACCACGATAAAAACCTGCGTGTTGCCAGACCGCACTAATGCACGAACTCATTAATAGTTTTATAAAACGGGTCGGCAATTATGATTATGAAGTCTATAAAAATGGTTACGAACCCCATAGAAACGCCAAGATTTGCACAGTCATGGAGGCTGCCATTTGCTTTCCTGGATGACATCATAATATTATAAAATGGGTTCAAGAATGTAGCCATCCTGATTGGTCAAATTATCTGTCTCTCAGAAGATTATATACATACACTGTACCTATGCCATTGCCAATTATTATTATCTTTGTTGAAAATATTTTGCCTAATCCGAGTGTATTGATGAATACTATGTTTTATGCTTTGTACTATATTTATGTTATTATTCCAAATATACGTTCTACTTTTGTTGTATCAGCGCTCTGATCAGTTTACTGTAAAAGCGCTTCATAAGAAAGAATTGTTATTATTATTTATAAGAAATTATTATCATCAATCTGTCGATAACTTAAAGTGATTGTAAACTTTTTGTCATCCTATAGGCCCACAATAATAGCAACCGTCTATCGAAATAATTTGCAAATTCGTATTTGTATTGTTTGCCTTGTAAAATTGTTTTCTGACTGATATTTTGCTATAACAAGAGGAAGTACAAACGGATTATCGCATGTACTGAAGGCGAAAAAATTATTATCAAGTTGTCTGGTATTACATTACAAATTACATGTATATATGTGTATATATATATATATATATATTGTAACTTTATTGTCAGATCTTAATGTCTTACAGGACCATGAAGTACATGTAAATACTACCAGATTCCATTAACCAACAGAATCCTCCATAATCATTTCCCGTCGTATCTGATAAAGCCATTAAATGCTCTAAAAGTGATGATATGAATTATTAGTTTGTCATGAAGCTGAGAATACACTTTCAACAGAATTATCATGAACGTCGAAAGTTCTGTTTCTTTAGTTCAGTTATTAAGTAGTGTGAGGATATTACGATAAATCTTGTAAACAGGTACCGTACTTTTGTTTTACTATGTTACTTTACTTTTAATATTCCATGTAGTTAATTCAGAACCACAAGGGTGCAATGTGGATTTTTAATCATTACCATTTAAATTGAATTCAGTTCATTCTGTCGTAGGGCTAGCGATCGGTGTAGAGGAATCGGGTGTATCTCGATCTGAATTTTATAACGGTAGAAAGGAAGGAAACGAAATGATAGCTAGATATAATGATCATATGATAAAATAACATTGGTATTAGACCTACCAATAATCATGCTTGTAGAAATACATGAAAATAATTGATGCTTTTACATCTAACCCTGTGATAACATACACAAATAAATATGAATGTTTCCTGTCATAAAAAAAAATCCACTTCAAAATCTCCATATGTATGGTAAAAGGCAAATGTAGTATATGGTAGCACTAGCATTATTTGAAGGGGACAAGGAGGCACCCCCACCCCAACCAATTATTAAACAAGAAAATAACTATGAATGACTTTTCATTTAACTCAAGATATTATTGAAAGATAAATAATTATCAAATTGTTCATAAAAGCTTATGAATCGGGGTTATATTTCTCATAAACTTGATCAGAACACGGAGATTTAAGATTATGCATGCATTATGAATAATGCGCATGCGCGTGAGGCGTATTCTGGATATTTTATAATGTCGGAGGAAACCTATATTACCTAGTCATGTTTTTTGATAATTCGACAAGTAATTTTTGGTTAGAAAATTCAGAATACTGAATACATAGTTAAAAGCTCTCTTGATATTTACAAGTTTACATGTTTACGTTTTGAGAAGGCTTAATACAATAAAAAAAAATACATTCTTCTCTTTAAAAAAAAGTTTTTTTCCCTGGTAGATACACCAATAACAATGATTTGTTTTTCTTCAAAATATTATGCCTTATAATCATAAAAATGTCAGGACATGGAGTTTCTTTTGTAAACATGGTAAATCTTATTCAATGTTTTGTACGAATCCTTTTGAAAATCATGTTAATCATGAATGTTAAATATATTGTTCATTGACAATGCGTTATACAAATCAAATGTCACGTGACTATCTTTTCATCGAACCACAACGATCTATGACGTAACATTGTTTTGTCAAATCTCCTTCTCACTTCCCGACGGAGAATCGCTTTCGACGTTCTGATTCTGATTCTGAAACAATTGGAATAATCACATATATCATCATACCCATCAGAATAAAAAAAAATATTACTGTTATGACAGAATTAGATGTAGACCTACATGTGTAATGTCTTGTATATAATTCATAGGCCCGTATTCTGAACTCCGGTTTAACCTAAACCATGGTCTAAATGTGTGGTTTAATTATGGGTAGCCATAATGTCAAAACTTTGTTTATATTGTACTATGTTCCATACTGGATTACTGGATTCTTGTCTCGTGCTCTTTAACGGTCAAGAAAAATATTGTACTTACCATTCCCAGACAGTTTTTAATAGTTTGAGTACCAAAAATGCTCATAAATTGAATATCTACTGTTAGAGATTTGTGTCACATTTGGCTGCCCATAGTTAAACCACATATTTAGACCATGGTTTAAGTTCAACCGTAGTTCAGAATACGGGCCATAGAGTTTTATTTCCTTGTTTATTTATAAAAGTTGGGAGCACAAATCGTCATTTTGTAAATTGACTTGCATATAATTATTTTGGCAATTACTGACTTCAAGCCTAAACTATTGGTCATAAGTTTAATCATTGCTCTGCATCTAATTCAAAATTATAATCTATCTATTAAAGTGAAAGTTCCATGCATTATCTACAGTTGTCATTTCATTATGATATTCATTTAGTTTATTATGATTACCGTTGGTATAAGTGATAGAACAGGTGATGTTGGTAAATGTTTTCATGATACATTGGATGTAGGTATTTAAAGTTAAAAACTTATTTACCCTCTCGTTGACATCTGGTGAGGAATCTAAACTGGTACACTTTTAAATGACGATGATGATGGTTGTGATGTTGACGGTGATGATGATATGGCAATGATGGTTGTGATTACGATAATAATGGCTGTGAGGATGATGTTGCGATGATGGTTGTGGTGTTGACGACGATGATGATGATGATGATGATGATGTTGCAATGGTGGTAGCGATGATGATGGCTGTGATGATGATGATGTTGCCGATGATGATGATAATGACGATTGTGCTGGTATACATGTGAAAGAAAAGACGAGAAAATGAGTACGTGAGCAAGAATTTCGTATCCTATACGAAAAAAGATGATTATTGTGGCTCATTTTGAGGATAACAGTTTTAGAGACATGTTGGAAGAATTAAATCATTATGAAGTCAGGTGATATACCTAGTTGGTGAGAAAGAAAGAAAAAAATGAAAAACATGGCCAGTATGTGAAATGAGTGTGGATATAAAACGATATGCATGTACTGTATGAAGATACAAGGAAGATTAGTTATACATGGACTTTTTTATTACCCCCCCCCCCCCCCGTTACTCTCTTCCACGGGTTAAGCGGTAAAAGTACCGATTCCTATCGGAGAGTGCAAAAGAAAGAGAGCGAGAGAGCGAGAGATGATGGAAAGAGAGATGCAAAAGATAGACAAAAAGAAAGGAGGAGAGAGAGATGGAAGAACAAAGTATGACCATGGTGAGAAGGATCTGTCCCGATAACTCCCTCTCCAAATACTCCGCGTCTGATAGTAAATTATTGTGAAATCTTTTCTTCAAAAAGAAAAACGCAAATGCCTCCAATTCACTTGACCATGCTCTAGAGCCATGCTCTCGAGAGTTTAACTCCTAAACACGAATTAAAGGAACTTCAACTTCTGAAAACTACTTTGGAATGAATTTTTAAAAAAGGGGGAAAATCCATTTCTGTTATAGGCCTCATGCACAGACAATGCGTGACAGACGAAGCATCAGAAAATAGTAAACTCTACTTGAACAAAATAGTAAAATTACTTCTATAGGTAGACGTTTGTGTCATTATTTGATGGTCTGTAATTACAAAGCCTAGCGAATTTATCATATCATTCTTTATTCCAATTTTTTTTTCTTCTAAAGAAATTGTTGTAGTATATTAAATCATACGTAAACATGAAGGCAAATTCATTGTTAACATTAATGCCGATCAGAGTACCCTTAACAATAATGATTGATGTTTAAACGAAAGGCATGTGTCCCTTTGATCTAGCATTCTTAGATCTGGATTTCTCATTATTGTATGTTTATTTGTCGCAAACAAACATTAAATAACTTTTTGATTTTCTGTTATACTGTAATAAATCAATAAATCAAAATGCAAACAATCGATCATCATTGAATATTTCATGATGGATAACATTGGATAACATTATTTGTTTCTCTGTCTCTATCATAAATAAAGACAGAGAGACAGAGAGAGACAAAGATAGACAGACAGAGAGAGAGGGACAGAGAGAGAGAAAGACAGAGAGAGAGAGAGAAAGACAGAGAGAGAGAGAGAGACAGAGATAGAGATACAGACAGACAGAGAAGGAAAGAGAGAGAAAAAAGACAGAGAGATGGACACAGACAGACATAGATAGAGAGAGGCGGAGACAAAGAGAGAGACGGAGAGACAGAGAGAGAGACAAAGAGAGACGGAGAGACAAAGTTAGACAGACACAGAGAGGGGCACAGAAAGAACGGAAGACAGGGAGATACAGACAGAGAGTGAAACAGAGGAGGAAAGAGGAGAGAGAGAAAAAAGACAGAGTGAGAGAGAGAGAGACAAAGGGAGAGAGAAAGAGAGAGAGAGAGGGGGAGGGGGGAGGGGGGGGGGGGAGGAAATGAGAGAGTTATTTCATAACATGCCCAATTTATGAATATATTTTCCAGCATTACTTGTCTTCAGCACCATACACATACAGCCTTGGAAAAAAAATTCTTATTAGACCAAGCTTCTGTAATAAGGGTATTATAATATTCATAAAAAATTATAAAAATGATTTGCCTTTGTACTTCATTGAATTAATACCAAATTCCAGCAATTATAATTTGTTTTTATATTTTATTTCCTTCTTACCACAAAAATAACACTGTATGTATATCATTACACGTCAAATTTTGCATAATAACAGTATATACAAAACTATTTTCTGTATATATACGTTTTATTGAATCATTACAGTACAAACTTTGAAAATGAATGAACAGTTCCTTTCAAAAGAAGTGATCAATTCGTTGAAGGTTTGAAGAGATGCAAAAAAGGTCATTAAAAAGATTATGCCAGATTCCTTAAATTGGCAACATAATGATATGTGTCGTTTAAAAAATAACACCGCATAAATATATGCATTTTTTTAATAAATCATGACCTTTACTGTACATGTAGACCTATATCTTGAAATCTCTGAAAATCGTTTCAATATCCTAGCTTCGATGTGTTCAAACGTTTGTCTCTATTGTTAAAGGGATAGTTCACCCTGACGTAAAGTTGGTTTTAATAAATGCAGAGAAACAAAAGAAACATATCAGTGAAGGTTTGGCGAAAATCCGTTAAAGAATTATGGAGTTATGGATTTTTAAAATTTTGATTTTGTGACGTCACATGGGAGCAGCTCTCATGTGATATATATTCCAGAAAATTACATTTTCTCAGAAAAATAGGAAATGGTGTTACTTGTGCATTCAATATAACATCTTAAACATAATTTCATACCCGCTCCTCTAAGAAAAATATCTTCAGTCATCATGAACCATTGAAAAATGGGAATTTAAAGAATTTATATTACATGACGTATGGGGTAGCTGCTCGCATATGACGTCACAAATTTAATCCTTAAAACACTCTCTTATTCCTTGATAGATTTTTGTCAAACCTTCACCAATATTTTTCTCTTATTTTTCTGCTTTTATTAAAACCAACTTATTGTCAGGGTGAACTATCCCTTTAATCGTTCCTAAACACCATACATATCACATGCTTATCATGCATGTTAAGAATTCGGTATGCAAAAATATGCCGAAAGCATAGGCGTAAGAGACGGAGGGGGCTGTAGGGCTGCAGCCTCCTCCTCCAGATCAAAGCTCAGTTACACTAATTTTGAAGAAGTACATTACACACGTGACGCTGCAGATCTAGAGCTTTCTCACTTGCCCCCCCCCCCCCCCCCGCTTTACTTTGTCAAAGATACAGGATTAGGGGCAGTGGCGTAGCCAGTTCCGTTGAACATGGGGAGGGGGCACAGACACTTGGGGTAGGTCCCCCTTGTGCCTCCCTGGATATGGCTGTTGTTGGGGGTTGGGTTGGAATTAGGCTTCACGTTAACTTTAGGACCATGGCTATATAGGGCTAGGTATAGTAATTTGCTCCAGGGGAGCGTTCCATCGAGCGTTTTGTCAGTGATTTTTACTGACCAATTTTGCTCTCAGCCAATCAGATGCAAGGATTTCAGTAGCTTATAACAGTTGTCGGTAAAATCACTGACAAAACACTTGATGAAACGCTCCCCTGAACTGAAGTTAGGATTTGTTAGAGTAAGATATCGACCGCGGATCAATTTCTATGAGAGAACGACGACGGGCGATTGGCCTTCGTGAAACCAGACGATACCGAGATCTCGACGAGCTTTCTCCATCAAAGTAGCTATTAATTCTGTCTCCTTCCAACTCATGAGGGCGTGCTCCTTCTTACCTAAAATACACCAGAAAGAATGTCAGAATCTTCATTCATAGGTCACTGACAAAGAAAAGTACAATGTTTGGCTTATAAAGATGGATATTTGCTTGTGACAGAAATAATGTTTTCATTTTTCATTACAATTATTAACATAATAATAATGATGGCGACTTGCATAACGCTCATATCCGTCATGAAGTATTTATTATTACACCGGTTATAGCCGAGCCGCCAGAGTAACTAGCGCTCAAGCATATCAGTTATACACATTTACTGTCTTGCCAAAGGACGTTAGTGCCGTGTTGGTATTTGAACCCCGTACCTTTTGATCTGCAGTCCCGTGGCTTATCATCCACTATAGATCACAGCATATTTTATAAACCTCCCTTACAGCTATTGCCATTTTGCGCCATTGTCAACTATATCGTCATCAAAGTAAAATTATGTGTTGCATCATTTAGAGGTAAATTATCCCATCACTGATTATAATTCATGTCATGTAATTATTAGTCTGTGTATCTCTAAACCCTTCCATATGTGAATACCATGTGGCATATGTTTTCACGTCTATTAATTAGGTTTAATGTAAAATCCATAATGAATCAAATTCATTGATTCCTTGATTGATTAATAGTACATCCTTTTAGATCGAGAATATCGAAATAGAGAGGAGCCCCGATTGTTTCGTGTGCATACTGAAGTGCCACACATAGTTGGCCAACTCGGCTCCAGTAGGTAACACTATGGCGCACATTGCTTTGTTAGTGGGCAAGCGCAACAAAAGACATCCGCCATACCGTGTCCAACACAAACGGAGTTGGCCAAACTCTCTGCATATAAATAGATTGCTCTGTCCGTGTCTACGTGCGTTATCCGAGTTGGCCAGAATTTAGGGGGTGCCTTTAAATACGGGAATTGTCTTCAGAATAAAAGAGACACGCGTCTCTAGTGGAAGCACTGTAGTGTGTTGGTAGAGGCCCTTGACTTTCATACGAGAGATCTTGGGTTCAGTCTTTGCTCGGTGCTCAACCCTTAATTGGACAAGGACTTTTATCACACCCCCACTCTCCACCCAGGTGTATTAGATTGATACCTGTCAATGATGGGATAATAATAACGACAGGGTCCTCAGGATGAGCATTATGTAGAAGTGTCGTAGTTGAGCGGTTTAAACACTTGACTGGAGATGCGAAGGTCGTGGGTCTGAACCCCGGCACGGTACTACTTAACGGGTACCTACCGGCAGGAAGGAATTCCTTGAATGCTGTCAGCACCGAATTCGGTACCCTAGCTACAGAGAAGGGATAATATTGGAGAGCCTTGATCACCTTATTACGTATTGGATATGAGCGCTATAAAAATACCCAATATTATTATTAGGATTATATTGTTACTGATACTGCTACTCTAGATGAGTAAGACCATTTTATTATACGGTTACACCACTGCTTAATTTCTGTTTTACCTTGATGAATAGCTTGTCTTACGGCATCAGCTTCATAGAGCAGTCCAAAAGGCAGATCTTCATGGGCGTATTCTCCCGAGGCAGTGGGTTTAGAAAGAGAGTAGTGAAAAGTTTCGATGTGTTCTCCGCTTGGTGTAGTCCATATCAGGTCGGTGGGAGCCCAGAAATGATTGGGGATCTAAAAATGGTGTAAAAAGTCGGGATACTGTGTGTGCATTCTGTCCGAATTGCAAACCGATTCAAAATAATTTTATTTTATTAAAACAAGCTGGCTGCTTACTTAGAAGCATGCAAATTCTTTCTTATAATAATAATAGCAGTCAGGTAAAATAAACCATCAAAAAGCCTAAACCTAATATCTTCTCCGACTTTATATTCTTTGAGGATCCACATATTTCATTTGTAAAATGATAGAGGCTTCAGAATGATTAGTGTTGTCTTCTGTCCTATAGGGGTTAGTTGTTCTGTCCGAGGTTTTTCCGTTGTCCATGTTTTTAGTGAAATGTGGTATAGTTGTTCTGTCGAACTATACTAGTTTACCGACTACCAAGATCACTCTCATTGCATTTGACCGCCATGGTGATTTTTTAAAACCATTATGACAACCATTTCCTTACCCGTAGACGGCCTTTTGTTCCGACAATGACGGTTATTTGTATCTCTTATGTTGATGATAAAGAATAAATCCACATATCCACCGTCATCACTGAGGAATCCGTTTGTATGCGACGACGTCGGTGCTTTCCCAAAGACCATGGTAGTTAGCTGGATAGGGTAGATTCCCATATCGTAGAGGGCGCCACCACCAAACTCTACAGATTCAAACATTGATACATAATAAATTCTGATAATGGTAGCAATATACCGTATTTGCATATTCATATGGTGCATATCACATCCCAGTGCGCTTCTAAGAGCTTTGGAATTTATTCCCCGCCTTTAGCTCTGGCAAAAATGTGGCCCCTAAAAATCATTCTGCTATGATAACTGCGCCCCCTCCTTTTACAGGATCCTGGTTATATTGACCACAGCTACCATACTACACAAGTTTTTTACTTTCTTTTCTGAACGTTCAAGTTAGGCTGGGGAATCCCCATACGACATGGCATTTCATTCAGGAGCTACTGTAAATTTGTAAACATTATAATTTTTACCTTGAGAAATTAGAGTGACTAAAAAATCATTGGACATAAATTAATAACTTAATCGGCATTCCTAGGGGCATGTGAATTAATATATTTAGTGACTTTCTTTTTCATGAACTGTGCTCTTAGTCTTACCTCTTTTGGTTACCCTCTGTACGTTATTCAAATCAAGTCCGAAATTAACAAACATCGATTTGACGTCACCAAGTTGCCCGGATGTGACTATCTCTCGGATCTTAGCCATGGCTGGGAAGAAACGAGCCCAAATAGCCTAAGATTATATAGAGAAATATGCGATAATAAACTTGAGTTAGTATATAATAGTAATAAAGAATATTTAGGGCCGCTAAAAACAAAAACTACCATAGCGCTTACAAAATAAAGTAGGGACCTATTTGAAGGGAAACGGAAACATTGAGAAGCAGATAACATTAGACTACTGGAGGTGGCAAGACAGGTCAGGGCGGATCCAGGATTTTGTATGGGGGGCACAAAGTTCAGAAAATATTCTGACAAAGACAAAAAAGAGGGGGTGGGGGGGGGGGGGGGGAGAGTTAAACAAAAAATTTGTCCAGTTTTCCTCCAAAATTGTCTAACTAAAAATGTCATCACACATTTTGGGGTCTCTGGGGTCGATTGATTCGAATCGATCGTAAAACGAGAAGTTGCTATTAACAATGACATCAATTTTCTATTAATTCGGATCAATCGCAACTTTTTATTGGACGGGGCCCGGTGGTGTACATGTTCACAGGTTCTGTTATTTGAAATAAAGACTTGATAAAACAGACAAAAGTTTGCAAAACTTTTAGCAACTCAATATCCTCTGCGCTGTATAATCAAATTATACAAGAGTAAGAAAGGGTGTCATTAAGTAAAAACTCACTTCCATGAAGAACACATCATTTTCTCTGGCGGTCTTCAAGACATCCTGGGTTTCTCGTAGAGTGAGTGCCAGCGGTTTTTCACATAAAACGTTCTTCTTGCGGGTGAGAAACAATTTGCTCAGTCTAGGATGTTCCGTGTTAATAGACCCGATGTAGACTACGTCTGCCAAAAAGAATATTTGTGTATGATAGTAACACAAGGTTTGCACTCAAATTTCTAGCTCCAGATATAAATATTTTTTATTTTATTTTCCCCCTTTCCATAGGTTTTTGTAAATTTTGCACCCTCCCTTTTTGTTGCCTGATAAATCTTAATTTTTCTTCTCCTTTTTCTTTATTTTCAAAATGTATTATTTTCTTCTTTTTTTTTGGGGGGGGGGGGGGGGTGTGACCACCACTCCCCTCCTTTTTTAGACAAACATCCTGGATCAGCCCTTGCATGAGGCCAACTCACCTACATTTGGATCACGAGCAAGTTCTTCATAGCTACCGTAGGAGGTCGGAATATTAAATTTTGCCGCAAACTTCTGCGATCTCTCCAACGAACGTGTAGCGATGGCGACGATGGAATGGTTGTCGGAGTGTCCCTGTAAGCTGGCGACGAAGTCCGTCGAGATCAAACCTCCTGTGCAGATACCCCATCGCAAAGGCGATGTCATTTTGAAGATAGAAACTGATCGATGACAATTATCTATCTCTCATTCAAATACCTCAAATAAATACCCAATACTTCTTTTTATGATTATATTTAAAGGCAGAGGTTTCGCTGGAGACGATCGGTATATAACCAGTGTATCGGCGCACGCCACATCCCACATTGTTATTCGTAGTTTATAATTTTATGATTTTGGCTGTAAGCTGCTAAGCATGTGACAGTCGGTATTGACACTGACAAATAATGAGATAATCTTTGCCCCTCTCTAGTCTAGACTCCAGACTTCTGTTCTTCCTTTGTTATAGTTAGACAGGTATAAGAGTTCAACCAACTGAAAATAGGCAACATAACGTGCAAAGGATTGTGCGCAAGCAGAAACATATCCGTATAAAATTATGTTCTTTCCCCTTCTTCCACCAAAGGGGGAAGAGAGGGAGAGAGAGAGCTAAAATTTGAAAGACAGTCACAATCGAGAGAGGCAGAAAGATGAGGGAGAGAGAGATAAGGGGAGAGAGAGTGAGAGAGAGAGGGGAGGGGTGTTTTGATGAAAAAAACGAAACAGATTTTGAATTTGAACACTTTTTATGTGGTAGTATATTGGCGTTTGACATGGGGAGGGGGGGGGGGGGGGGGGGGGAGACTGCCGCTGTATCCCCGAAGATTTTAAGCCTACATATTTTCGGGCAACCACACCGTGTTTTTTCACACAAAATTACAATTAAACTTCAAATTAACTTTCAATTTACACAAGATAATATAAATTTAAATACTAATGGAAAAATTACAATTCACAGGTGTAAAATGTACAAACTGTCACAGGCCTCTACGGCCTACTATGATCTATATAAAATAGGATCCTATGACAACTACCTCTGGACAATAATCCTGGGGACAACTTCCCCCAAGGACAATTACCCCCAGGACAATTCCCCACCCCCCCCCCCCCCCCCACAGGATTCCTAGGGATTATTGTCCTGGGGGAATCGTCCAGGGGTTATTCACCTAGGGGGTAATTGTCTCTTGGGGTAGTTGTCTAAGATTATATATATTTCACGTATTTAACTTTTTATACAACATTCAATTTCAGTAAGAATTTTCTTTTAAAAATGACATAAAATTAAACATCAAGAAACAGATATAAAGGCGACATTACAATGAATCGCTGTTGTGGCGCAACCAGTTGCTTTCAAAAATGTAAGTCTGAAAATAATTAGCTCAGTCCCTTCTGTCGCTCGCTAGAAAGTTGAGACGTTTTCCCATGTGTTCTTCTGGATGATTGCCTTAGGGGTTGTTGTTGTTGTTGTTGTTGTTGTCCAGTGTGTATTTTGTCCATGGTGATTGTTTTAGTGGTCATTTGTTTGGTTGGTACGTGGCCTGCGTGAGTGTCTTAGAGGGTTGTTATCCAGTGTGTATTTTGTCCATGGTGATTGTTTTAGTGGTCATTTGTCTGGTTGGTACTTGTCCTGGGTGAGTGTCTTAGAGGGTTGTTGTCCAGTGTGTATTTTGTCCATGGTGATTGTTTCAGGGGTCATTTTTTCTGGTTGGTACTTGTCCTGGGTGAGTGTCTTAGAGGGTTCTTGTCCAGTGTGTATTTTGTCCATGGTGAGTGTTTCAGGGGTCATTTTCTCTGGTTGGTACTTGTCCTGGGTGAGTGTCTTAGAGGGTTCTTGTCCAGTGTGTATTTTGTCCATGGTGATTGTTTCAGGGGTCATTTTTTCTGGTTGGTACTTGTCCTGGGTGAGTGTCTTAGAGGGTTCTTGTCCAGTGTGTATTTTGTCCATGGTGATTGTTTTAGTGGTAATTTGTCTGGTTGGTACTTGTCCCGGGTGAGTGTCCTAGAGGGTTCTTGTCCGAATACGAAAATCCGTTTTGATATAAGGCATTTGAATGGCGATATTCGATGAGAGAATGCTGTTATTTCAATACAGTACTAGAGTATGGATGTCAGGAGTTTGTACAAAAAACGAGATTACCGCGTAGTGACTTTTCTTCAACCAGTTGATTCGAATTCATATCCAATGGTAAAAATAGTAGCGTACGTAGCTACAAAGGGCATGGGTCACGTGCCCCCAATCTAGTGGCAAAAAAAAAAGAAAGAAAAAGAAATGAGAAAGAAAATCTAGAGAAAGAGGGAGGGGGGGGGGGGGTACGTAAAAAGAGACGCTACGACCCCATTCCAACCAACCTCCCTTAATCATCTATTAAAAACGGTACCCCCCCCCCCCCCACACACACACACACACACGTACACACACGGTGCTGAAACCCCATCAGAGTGACTGTGGGTCGACTCTACTCCACTAGTAAATAACGTGTCGTGTACATGTATCCACTGGCGTAGCCAGACTTGTTGAATAGCGGGGGGGGGGGGACACATAAAATCACAGTCACATAGTTATACACATATAAAGGCACATAGACACACACACACACACACACACACATTTACATGGCTTTACTTCCGAGGACAAGTATTGTTCCTCTATTGTTCCTCGTCCTCGGACAGTCGACGGAATAAAGCACAAATTCATTGTTCGACGTTCGAGGACTATTGTCCGGCTTCCGAGGACCATTGTTCTCATGATTTTTTTTTTTGTTCTCTGTCCGAAAATGTCCTAGGACATACTGCTAAACAGACCCACACCCACACCCAAGCACACAAACAATAAAATGATCCCGACGTCGAACTGGATGTCGAGTTCGTCAAACGTAATCCTGAGTTGATTAAAGTCGAGGAGGAGATTTTGGGTTCGTTAACAAGCAGTTTAAAAGTCCGTGTAAAAAGCGGTTTGGAACAGGTGAAAAGCGATGAAGAACATGTGATACCTTTAGAAGATATGAAACGTTTAAAAGAAATGAACGAGGTTTAAAAGGTATACGTATTTACATTCTGATCTATCCTACATATTTCTACAGTAAATAATTACAAAAATGAATTTCAGCATTAAAAGGCAAGTCCACCCTAGTATCAAACTGGTTATAATGGAAGCAGAATACCAGAGCAAAATCCGACGAAAGATAAGTTATGAATTGTGATTGATCAAACATAAAATGGCTAATCTGCGATGTAACTTGCGAGGTCCTGTCCCATTTGCCCTGTACCAAAAACAAAAATAAAATTATATTTTCTGAGGAAAATATTTACTCATACACTATGCACCCTAGAATTGTTGCACATATACTTTTTACACAACCTCTATTTGAAACAAATTTTATTCCTTCATCAACAACGAAGAAAGTGGAAATTCATTTCACCGGCGCAGCAAGAGTTATAATCAATTAATTTACAGAAACAGGTATTGTTTCTCTGATCATATGGAGTACCTAGTGTCACGCTCTTTAGTATGTATATTATTCTGTATTGAAATCAATCAGCGAAATTAATTGATAAATTGATTTCGTGTTGACATTATCCAGAAATTGTTAATTGATAATAATTTGTTCGGTCCACAAACGTGGAAATTTTGCTTTCCACCAGCATTACATTGAACAAAAAATGCAGGACAATGCAATATAATATAATACAAAAACGAAATATTTTGGGGGAATAAAGAGTTTGACATGTGGCGTTCCATAAATAAGTGGACTAAATCTGCCCATTTACTAGTCAATCTGGGCCCTGTTTAATGAAGCCTGTCATCAATAACAAGTTACGATAAGACCGCGGTTTAAGTTAAACCGGAGTTCTGAATACGGGCGATTGTGTTTTCCTCACAGACTTGGATAGTAAAACAAAGAACCTGCTAGCATACAGTTTATATTTTTGTTAGATAATAAAAACTTTAATTTCTAACAGGAAAATCTATGTAAATTAAAACGGAACCATGGAAACGATTTTAACAGTGTTTTATGTCGGGCGATTGTAGATTATGCTGTTTTCCGGTAAACCAACAAACTTGCTGTTGTTTTACATGAAAAAGAGTGTAAGATTGAAATAACGACAATAACTTGCCATTTCAAGGGCCAAAAAAACCTGTAGCTTTACAGTTATTTTTTTTTACAGTGTACTGAAATCACTGAATTTGATTGGATTAGAGGAGACTTGTCATATAGCTGTAGCAGTTGTGAAACAGTGCCCTGGAGTAAAGTTAGTATACGCACTAGACACACAGGCACTTCTATATTCCGTGCAACGATCACTAACAGGAAGACGTAAGTACACCTTTTCTTTCTTTTTTTTTTGCAGTTTCAAATCTAATCAAATCAAATCATTTTATTTCCACTGTAAAAGCATGTGACAAAAGTCAATACAAGGATAATAAGTAATAGTGGCGGGATCATGAATAGCATAAATAGGCTTGTTAAAAATATTAAATGTTGAGTTCTGGTCATGCGATTACACTGTGAAAGAAAATATCTGGAAGAAATCGGGAAAGATTGATTATGTATAGTAAAGATGAATTTGTGTATACTGGATTGTTTTGTAGAAGAGCACACGCAATGTACATAGGAATTGGTATATGGGACTAATGGGGTGTTGCAAGAAAGTTGCGATTGATTGCAAGTTGCAACTGATCGGTACTGACCAATCAAAATCATTGTTGCAAGCGCATCTTCTTGAATGGGCAGACCCTGAGCCATTCAGAATGGTTGTTCTAATTTGCTTTAGAATTTGCAATTGATTGCAACTTTCTTGCAACACGTCATGTTGCATGAATGTTTGGTATAAATATTTCAGCTATTTCTCGTCACATTTCAAATATGAGGGCATTTGAAGGGCAAACCTTTTCAGGTTTCACCTTTTGCAGGGGACGGTGATATTCTTCCAAACTAACATAAAACAGAATAAGTAAGCTCAAAAAAATTTTGTTTTAAACCAGAACATAACCTTCTCTTTAAGATTCAAGATATTTTATTTTATTTCGTCTTCGCAACATAATTACAAAGAAATTTGCTTTCCACTGGTATAAATCAAGAAAATACATAAATATAAGAAACAATTAAAGGTAACACATATACAGCAATAAAGGAAAACATGGAAAATACGTACGAATAAACAGACATTATCAAGGTACTTCAATTCATTGTCTTTTAGATTGCTATTGCGAATCATAAAATAGTTCATTATTATCTGAGTTTTGCATAATTATTTCAATAGCCCCCTCATTTCAACACAAAGGTAAGTTATTTTATTAGGTATTGTTATCATTATTATAGTTATTTCAATATGGCACGAAAAAGAGACATGATAACGAAGCTTTTCGACCTGCACTCATCAGGTATATAACAAATTACTTGAAATCAACTATATTATATTCGGTGAACCCGGACGCAACCTAGACGCCGTAATTTCAGAACAATCGTAAAGCTTGGACGAACTCCTTTTGTCTGCACATAAAAGGTTCATGCGATTGAATGTAAGCGGCTTCAAGAAAGCGTAAATGCGCTGAGCTTCTGGCCCGGGACATAATTGAGGATCGGTCGTCGGCATAGCTTTGCGCGCAAGCTGGATTGTTCAGCAAGTGGAGACCAATCGCTGAATAGCATTTGATTTATTTGATTTGATTTATTTATTTCTGCTTGATTTCTCAATTCATCAAATAATGCATACGTTATACAAATTATGCGATATACAATACAATGGAACATCATGACATTAATATATCTTAAACTACAAGGCTAACAGTAGGATTATAGAAAGAGAAATCAAACAAGAGGGTTTTCATAATAAGCCGAGGCTTGACAGCATGAAAGCCCTTTGAGATAAAATATAATTAAAAAAGTAATGAGAGAGAGAATGGGAAGAGGATACAGAGAGAAATAGGGATGAAGAGAGGAGGATAAAATGAGGCAATTGTACCTTTCCAAATATTTTAAATAACAACTGTATTAACAATAGAGAGTTAATCATCCGGTTTGAGAGGCAGACATGATATTAACATAATAGCAAGTGGTAAACTCGTTTTGTAAACTAATATCATATCTGCCTCCCAAAGAGGTGAAAATGTGCCAAGTCATGGGTCCTATTTACATAATTATACAAGATATATTATGGGTGTACTACACAATCATTATTGTGGGGAATATTGCTTAATTAGGTGATTTTTTGCTGCTCGCTTGAAAGAGTACATTAAAGTCATGTTTTTTATTTCGGGAGGAAGGGAATTCCATACATCAGGGCCAGAGTGCCTAATAGAATTATGTGCAAGAGCAGTCCTGGGGTTAAATAAATGCACATTTTTTGATTGTCTGGTGGGATATGCGTGAATTTGTGTGTTCGATTGAAATAATGTTGCAAATACTGGGGGTAAAAGGTTGGAGTTATACTTAAACATGAATAGAGCTTTTTGTAGGAAATTAATATCTTTGACCTTGAGGGACTTAAGACGAAAAAACAGAGGGTCAGTGTGAGAGCAAAAACTTGCCCCACTACACGCCCGGATGGCTTTTTTCTGGAGAATTAATATGGGATTTGTATAACATTTATGAGTTGCCCAGATAATATTACAATATGATATGTATGGCAAGACAAGCGTATTATACAGCGTAAATAGTACAGAAGTAGGTAAAAAAATATTTTAGCTTAGTTAACAGACCAACATTACGAGAGATAGGTAAAATTATGTGTTTTACATGATCATTCCATTTTAAATTTTCATTAATATACACACCAAGAAATTTAGTCATTATTTTGTTTTCAAGAAGATTACCATCAATATATAAATCATGATTTTGCAAGTCAACTTTTCTTTTACCTCTGAAATAAATATAGTTGGTTTTCCTTAAATTGAGTGACAAGATATTACTTTTAAACCATGTAGATAACTTCGGTAATTCATTATTCAAAATAGTAATTAAACGGTGTAAGTCAGAGTGTGAACAAAAGACATTTGTATCATCAGCAAATAAAATATACTGTAACATAGGTGAAGCATTTGAAATATCATTAACATAAATTAGAAATAATAAGGGGCCTAAAATTGAGCCTTGTGGGACTCCGCATGTTGTTGGTAACATATTCGAATGAGCGGATTCAAAGGAAACAAATTGTTGTCTGTGTGATAAATAATTCTCAAACCAATGAAGTGCAGTACCCCGAATCCCGTAATGTTGTAACTTATATAGTAAAATTTTGTGATCAAGAGTATCAAATGCCTTGCTAAGATCCATAAATATACCAATTACATGTTCATGATTTGCCAAGGCATCTGATACTCTGTCAAATAACTGCATTAAGGCTAAATCGGTAGAATGATTCTTACGGAAACCAAATTGATTAGGATTAAAAAAACTATTTTCAGACAAAAATCCATATAACCTATTATAGACAATCCTCTCAAGAATCTTTGAGAAACTTGACAAAATAGAAACAGGTCGATAATTACATATACAGGAAGGATCGTCTTTCTTATAAATTGGTATAACCTTTGCAATTTTAAAGGGGGTCGGGAAGACACCAGAGGAGAGTGAGAGATTAAAAATATGGATTAGAGGTGACAAAATATTATTTATAATCTGTTTCAATAAGTGAGTACTAATTTCATCATGACTAGAGGAGTGACTACATTTGAGGGTGCGGACGATTCTTAATATTTCAATAAAGTCAGTGGGGATGAAGAATATGGATGTATCTATTGATTGTGATAAAAATTCTACAAAGTTACAATTACTATCATCAACTTTAGCAGCTTGGTTTGGACCTACATTAA
The DNA here is from genome assembly GCA_025617745.1 of Heliocidaris erythrogramma. Classification (NCBI taxonomy): domain Eukaryota; kingdom Metazoa; phylum Echinodermata; class Echinoidea; order Camarodonta; family Echinometridae; genus Heliocidaris; species Heliocidaris erythrogramma. Next base: position 10,490,668 of record CM046873.1, on the reverse strand, counting down.
CAAAATATTCGTTGAACATGTTTGCTATTTCAGGGGGATTTTTGATAGAATTACCATCTCTATTAAATACTTGGGAATTAATATGTGATTTGCTCTTATGAAGGATTTCGTTAATTATTTTCCATGTGGTTGAAATATTACCTTGAGCATTATCTATTTTATTAGAAAAGTACATCCGTTTTGATAATCTTATTACACTTGTTAATTTATTTCGATATATTTTGTAATTACGCACATTAATAGGGTTTGGTTCAGAGAGGCTTATTTTATATAGAGTATTTCTTTTATTAATAGATTTCAGAATTCCTCTTGTAATCCACGGTTTGATAGGTTTATTGCGTTTCCCCCCAACTTTAACTTTAGGAATATTAATATTAAAATATGACTCAAATTTTGACCAAAATAAATGATATGCTCTTTCAGTGTCATTGCACATTAAAACATCTTCCCATTCTTCACTCTGCAAGTGTTCGTTTAACCTATATATATTTTCTGGGGATAAATTCCGTGTATATTTCGTTTCTTTCTCTCTAAAAGGGGAAGGAATATTAAACATTAAAAAAACAGGAATATGATCTGAAATTTCAGAATATAAAAGACCGGAATCAATTTTATAAGTATCATCATTAAAAATTATATTATCTATGATAGTGGAAGATTGATTTACAATTCTTGTGGGTTTGTCTATAACAGGAAAACAAGCATTTGAATATATGATACTTTTAAATCGATTGACAGTATTATTATCTTGTTTAAGGTCTATATTAAAATCTCCCATTAAGCATATTAATTTGCCTTCTGGGTTCAGACTATTCAATAAATTATCAAAATCTTCTAAAAAGGTATCAACATTGTTGCTAGGTGGACGATAAATAACACAAACAATTAAATTTTTCCCATTCTTTATATTAATCTCAATACATAATAATTCAGAGGAGCTATTAACAAGAGAAAATTCGTGTCTGACTTTGTACGATAACGATTGGGATATATAAAAGGCAACACCACCACCACGACAGTTCTGTCTATCATTACGGATAAAATGGTAATTATTAATATCATATACATTTGGAGATCTATTATTCAACCATGTTTCTGTGACGCCAATTATTGAAAATGAAAAAGAGAGGTTTACCAATAAGTCAGATATGTTATCAAAATTCTTATTAAGACTACGGGCATTACAATGCAATAAACTTATTTTTTTAGAACAGTTTGAAAAAGTACGGTTGAACTCATCAGGCAGATAGTATTGACATTTCACGTAGGGTTGAACATTACAATTTAGGTGAGACATGGTGTAGATTCAAATAAGTACATATAGCTACCCATGACTTGGCAGAAGAAAATGAGCGTATCTGGTAAGAATACGAAAAACAGTTGGGGTACAGGCAAAGGAGTATGTATACATTGCATGGTACAGAATATATTGAAAAAGACTCGAAGAAAATGTGGCATAAGTGTACGTTGGAAAATAGCAAGTCTCTCGCCAATTACAAATTTAATTACAAAGTAATATAATCTATGCTTAAAGTGGCAAGAGAGAACTAAAGAAATAGAGGAAGAAACAGAGTGTGAAGTTACCGGAGAGTGTTCTAAGCTGAGGAGTTGAAGATGTACGGTGCTCCTCCTCTGGTTCTCCATCTTCCCGCGTAGAACCGAAGCTTGACGCCGGTGTTATACAACTCCTGTACGGTAGCGGACCACTTCCGCTTCTCTTTGAGGTCATCGGCTGTCAGGTCGTCTGTCATGTAGTAGCGTTCGTTAGCTAGTTTCTCGCGCTGGGCCTTCATTATGTCGATTTTCTGGCGATACGATAACGTTTTGAAGAGAATATGCCGTGGGCGATCATTTGCTGGTTTCCCATCGCGATGGGCTCTCTCGACCTTGAGGGTCATGCCGAACTTCTCCTGGGCTATCCTCTCGACCACAGCGGCACAATCCTCCTCGCCGGTAGCAGATTCCGGAATCCCAATTACGCGGATGTTGTTCCGTCGCGAGAAGCGTTCGTTCTTGTTAATCTCTTGTTGTTGCTTGGAAACTTCTGACCTCAGTGCGTTGACCTCCTTCTCCATCTCCTTCATTCGTTTCTCCAGTTGCGAATACTTGGCATTTATCTCTGTAACTCTCTTGCTTTCATATTCAATAGCTGCCCCCAGCTGAGATTCGACCTGCTTTATGTTGTCGACTAAAGAAGATACGGCCTTTTGTATCATCTTTTCAAAGTTTGCTGTTGCAGCTTTAAAGTACCGTGCAATGCCAGCAGGAGTTGTTACGTCATGCTCATTGTCATCGTCGCCGTGTATTGTTGGGTGGAATTGAGCTGCCGAATCTGGTGGAATTGTCCAATCCGGAGAAGCTGCTGTATTTCCAGCGGTTTTCCGGCGAGCACCCTGGGGGATAGTTGTGGGTGCTGGTCGGGTGGATCCCTGGAAGGAAGAAAATGGCGACTTGGGCGACGAAGTATTTCGTAACTTCTCTGGTTCAGGGTTGTCTTTCTTGGCCTTCCTGTTGAGGGGTTTCCTGCCCGTCTGACTCATGATGACAGTACTTGATCTGGTTTGAAGTAAAAAAACGCTGGGGTACTCGTAAATATCAGATTTAATGAAGAATTCTGAGAGACTTTGCTATACACATCCTGCTTACTCCATCTTCGAGCGCGTAAAATGAGGCTATCTTTATATTATACTCGGGTTTACCGAGTATAATATAGTTGATTTCTAGTAATTTGTTATATACCTGCGTGATAACCTGATGAGTGCAGGTCGAAAAGCTTCGTTATCATGTCTCTTTTTCGTGCCATATTGAAATTTTGTAGTACCAAGAAATTATTATAGTTATTATTATTATTATTACTACTACTACTAAAATACTACTACTACTATTATCATTGTATTATTTCCATTAAAACTATCATCATCATTGTGTCATCGTTATCGTTATTTAAGTGCAATGAACACTGCAGACACCAGGGTGTTAATTCAACAGTCTATAGTGGGCTACACCAGATACGTGTTAAAACAACACCAGTTTCGAATCAAACTGGAGTTCTTTTAACACTAATTGGTGTTGTTTTAATATTTATCTGGTGAAGCCCAATATCAAACTGGTGTGTTATAAACACTGGCATAGCCTAATATTGATACTAAGATGGTGCTGAATTAACACCCTGGGTTTTGCAGTGTATCGCCCCTATGAAATTCATGCAATGGCCTTAAGTAGCTAACCAAATAATGCCCCTTTATTGTGTAATATTTCGGAATTGTGCCCCTTCCCTTTAAACCTTTCATGACATCGACAGGAATTATTTAAGAGATAACTTGATCACATTTTTTCCTTCAAATTGGTTACAATAATATTTTTCTTTTAATGTTACATGGTTCTAATAAATTGTAATGTCTTTGAAAACAACTAACATGGTTAGGAACTTTGAGGAAAAGTTGAAAAACCTGCTAATTTTGATGGAAAACAATGATTTTAAACCTCTCAATGTATTGCCAATTTAAGGATTTTAGAGCTTATTCTTCTTTTTAAAATCGCCGTCATCAAACGCAATATGGCCATGCAACAGAAATGGACACTGTGCAGAAATGTTTGCTCTTTCTACTTATATATCTGGTATATTTTTTAGGGCTCTGAATCAAAACTTATTGAGCCAAACCACAAAATGTGCTCAATAATATTGTATGGAAAGGGTTAATACAGAGTCCTTGATCTCCAGCCGCTCCTGGCACTTATGAAATAAAGGCTTCGTTTCATGAGACGGGCTTAAGTACAAGTTCGTCAACATTCCTTTGAAACAGATCTTAAAATACACGTTTTTCAATTGGGTGTCGGTAAACTAATACTTACGACGGTTTGGTGAAAGCTGTCCAGTGTTTTAATGACATTTAATATCCTTATGTTCTTTTTGTCAAGCCATTTGTTCATTCGATTATTTTTATAAAATGAAAACAAACCGGAAACGGTTGAATTAAGACAAATGAGGGATGATCTACCTCTCCCCCTCTTTTTCTTATTACATCTATATTCGGAATATGGGCTTTGCAGCGAGGGGTTATTCAGCGAGATGTATAACGCTTTGGATTATTTTCACGTAAAATCCACACAACAGATAGATAGATAGATAATAGAACAAATATATGAATATATAATTGTTGTTGATAACGATAGTAATGGTGAGGGTTATCACAATGATTGAATAAAAGTGTCTGTATCTCTGATTTTATTCATCATGATGTTGATAGAAAATATCATCTCTCCTTTTTCCCCAATATTTTTCCAGCGACAGAAGAATAATCCTGGCTAGATGAAATCGGAGAATAGAAGTGAAGCAAACATAACGAACATCTGGCAAGGAAGGACTCTGGTTCGAAATCTCTTCTACTAGTTTCTTCTTCTTCTACTTCTTCTACTCCCTCCTTCTTCTTCTTTTTTCTCTTTTTCCTCTCTTCTTCTCCCTCTTCTTTTCCTATTTTCTTCTCCTTCTTTTTTTTTTCTTCTTCTTTGACTTTTTATTCTTCCTCTTCCCTTTTCTTTTTCTTTTTCTTTTTTTTTTCTTCTTCTTTTTCCTCTTTTTCCTCTTTCCTTCTCCTTCATTTTCTTGTTCTTTCTTCTCCTTCTTGTTTTATCCATTCCAATTAAAAGAGCTAATTTGATTTCATCTTTCTGTTATTAATTTTGATTTGAATTGCTGTACTCATTAAAAAATTTTTGTTTAGATATAAGAGGTAAACTTCCACATATTCGCACTACAAGCTTATTCAAATTGCTTTTGAATGGATAATTTGCAATTGATGGAAGCTTTATCATTTCCAAGCTGTTGTGTAATTAAAGTACTTGATAGATAAAGCTAGAACAAACACCTCAATTATGATATAGTTGTGCTATCATTTATACTACATAATATAGCCATTTACAACATTTGTTTCAAGTTCAATTGTTAGATTAAGTATATCGAACAAACGTCACAAACATAATCGAAATATATGTTATTAAGGCATTAGTATGTTTAAACAGGCCAATGACTTACGCATTTTCAGGCTTGTAACATCGAGAACACCATTGGGTTGGACGTTTAGATTAGTTTGTTGTAACTTTTATTACGTAAACGGTTTTACCTCTGGATGTTATGCTCATTTATCCTATCAAATATACCTCTGTATAAAGTAAATCAGTTTAAGAAAGATACTAAAGGAATCAAGGATTTACTGGGTCTTTTTTTTTTTTTTTTTTTTTTTTTTTACTTCTTTCTCCCCTTTTTTTAGGGGGGGGGGGGGTTTAAATGTATCAACAATTTTTCCTCTCACCATAGTCATATATTGAAAGATGGTGAAGAAATAGGGAAGCCATGAGGTATGAAGTTGTTATTATACAAATTCTACCCCAAAAAAAAGATATCATGTTCAATATTACATTATTTATTTCTAATTAAGGTAAAATTAAAATGATAAACGTCAGGAATTCCCATTCAAAGGACTGAACGTGAATGCATGGATTTGTGATGATGCTGTGTCTCTGTTTACATTGCCTATAGGGTGGTTTTTTGTCTCAGTGTTGTTGTTTTTTTTTCAATTCAAAGTAAAATTCCTTTTCTTTTATCAATATTTTCCTGCAAATTTTGCAAAGTATGATGTTACGGGCAAGAATTAGAATTATATAAAGTATTGAGCCTGTTATTCTTTTGTAGTGCGATGAACTTATTAGACAGCAATTGCTGAATAGAAGAGAGGAGAGGAACAAACGATACAACTTGAGGAAGAGAAAGAGGTAGAAAATTAGATAGTCGTCGTTATTCAATTATTTTTAATTTTATGCCTGTCTTTGCAATGATGCGCTGTGTTCCTTTTCAAATCGTGAGGTATCTTGTCACGATGATTCGGACCTTGAAATAAAATTTCGTGTCAGCATAGTCATATGTTGAGCCCTTGAGGGTTGAGGTAATGTTGGTAGCATAAATTTGCGATTTGAGTAGTAAGATTCTATTGGAATCAAATATTTTATCACTACTGCAATACAATTAATATGAGAGAGGGAATAGGGAGAGAGAGAGAGAGAGAGAGAGATTTGGTAGCATAAATTGCGATATGAGTAGTAAGATTCTATTGGAATCAAATATTTTATCATTGCTTCAATGCAATTGATATGACAGAGGGAATAAGAGGAGAGAGAGAGAGAGAGAGAGAGAGAGAGGGAGGGAGGGAGAATGACACATACATCCATCGGGGTCAATATCAATGTTCGACACTCCACTTGTGTACTTTACAGTTCATGAACGAAGAACAGAGAACGGGAAATATAGGCCCCTGCTGTCATAACAGATTAGATTCACAGGCTCGTGGTAGAGTCTACCATGCCAACTATATTCTGTACTCTGTGTTTGCCCTATGGATTGCAAACATATGATCTCATGCTTCGAATAATAAAGCGCTTTTGAAAAACTGGGTCGAGAACTTCATGCAGTAAGAGGCTTCCATCAACCATAATTTTCTATTTTCACAATGCCTTCGCCGCTGCGGTGGGGGATATGTACTGCCGGTGAGATTTCAAATGCATTCGCAGCCAGTTTACAGGGGCAGTCCAACAACCATTCCATCCTCGCGATCGCCTCGAGGTCATTGGAGAGATCGCTGAAGTTTGCGACCAAATTCAAGATTCCCACCGCCTATGGTAGCTATGAAGAGCTAGCTCGTGATCAAAATGTTGGTAAGAGTTCTGTTTTTCTTTTGATCCCTACCATATTAACACCTCTCATGTGTCTTGAAATAGTAGGATGTGATTCAAGAACGCAAAACCGGGTCCCGTGCCCCCCCCCCCCCCCCTTACCAATCAGGCACCTGAAAAATTGAGAAAGTTTGCTTTTCTTCTTAGTTTTCCTTGTCAGAGATTTTTCTGATTTTCCCTTCTTCTCTTTAGGGAAATCTTGATCAAATTTACAAATTGCCAGTAAGCTTATGTCAGGCGTAATCGAGATGCGACAAATCATGCGTCTGGTGTCTGAATGGTTTATATTTCTTCCACTTTTGATAAAGAGAGAGAAAATCTCTTTGACGTTGTCTTCTTTGTTTTTCTTTGTTTTTCTTCTTCTTCCTTTCTTTTTTTTGTTTGCATTATTAAGTGGGCCTATATTATGGAAAGTATAGTTTGTACATTTCCAATGTATTGAATAATTCATGGTTGTATCATTCGAAGTTCAGTTGGCTATTTAAGCCATTGGAACATAAAATCTGTCAGGTTATAACAGATACTCACACATGAATGCACCTGGGTTTCTTGATCATTTTTGCTCTTTGACAGACATAGTCTACATCGGGGCTGTTAACATGGAACATCCAAGACTGTGCAAGTTGTTTATCAATCATAAGAAAAATGTTTTGTGTGAAAAACCGCTGGCACTCACTCTACGAGAAACTCAGGATATCTTGAAGACAGCCAAGGAATATGATGTGTTCTTCATGGAAGTAAGGGCTTTTCATTGTCAGCTTTCATAAAACTCTTTCTTTGCTCAACAAAATAATTTCCTTCACTTTACTTTGAAGATTTAAATTCAGTTCATTAACTTAAGGACAATAAAACAAGAACATTCGGCATTATTTGCTTATTCCATAACTTGATTTAAAACCTTTCGAATAGAAGTTAAAAGCGGGGTGCAAAGAGCAATACAATTGATAGCTATTAAGATCTGTAAAGTGCATAGAAATTTGTTTTTAATAAACCGCTTTATAAAAGTCAATTTATTGTAATTATTATTAATATTTGGGCACAGGTTTTGCTAAAATGGCGTGTATTATGCTTTAGTTTACCATCACATAATTGTTCATCTATTTGATTTAGGCTATGTGGAGTCGTTTCTTCCCAGCCAGTGCGAAGATCCGGGACATCGTTTCATCCGGGCAACTTGGTGACGTCAAATCCATGCTTGTCAACTTTGGAATCGACTTGCGCGAGAGAGATCGATACACAAAGAGAGGCAAGTAATAAGAAATAAACAATAAAAACAAAACAGAGAAAATGAACGTTTTTATATACCTCTCTCAATAAAGCCCCACCCTCTCTCTCCCTCTCTCTCACTCTCTCTCTCTCTCTCTCCCTCTCTCTCTCTCTATATATACGCACTTAGACAAAAAGGTTCAGGTTTGCACCCTAAATGCAACACTGGTAGCACCTTTTTGGTGCAATCTTGCACCCTACAGGAAGAGGGTGCCAACATGCACCTTTTTGTTCTTGTTTGCACCCTAAAAGATGCAAATTTGCACCTTTAAGGGTTCAGAAACGTTTGCATTCAACAGGGTGCAAATTTGTACCTTTTCTAAAGGGTACAACTCTGCACCCTTTAAGGGTACAATTGTAGCTAACTGCACCCTTAAAGGTGAAAAAAGCTTTTTGGGGTGCAAAGTTGCACCCAAAAAGGTGCTGCCAATGTTGCATTTGAAGGGTGCAAAATTGTACCATTATTTCTAAGTGTGTATATATTCACCTTCTCTCTCTCCCTCTGTCTGTTTGTCTGTTTCTACCTCTCTTTATTTCTTTCTCTCTTTCCATCATTTAGTCCTATATATTTTTGGTCAGCTCACTTTCCCCTGTGCTCGTGCGCAAACAATCTTTATTTTCTTAATGATATACATACTCAATGATTGCAGGAGCATAGCTATGCCCGACCAAACAACAAGTAATGAAAATGAATGTATAAATATGTAAAGTTGACAAATTAAAAGTGATATGTACATGTAGTAAGATAATAGCTGAATGAAAGCCTGTCGCTGCCTTGTCTTTATTGTTTTATACCATGGTTGGAATAGAGATGGGTGGTGGTGGCCTTTACAACATGGGAATCTACATGGTACAGATGGCGACCATGGTTTTCGGGAGAGCACCGACATCGTCGCACACGCATGGATTCCTCAATGATGACGGTATGTGCATTTTATATGGATTGTGTATAGGTAGGGCATGTGGGATGTGATACCCCTTCACTTTTCCAACTTTTCTGAAGGCAAATTGTATTTTTTAAAGGGGGATGGGGAAGGTTGCTTCATTGAAAAAAACAAAACAATGGAACTTCTGGGCTCTGACTTATCAGTCGCAAGTTCTCCAATCAATCACAAATTTACTGTCTCCTATCTTTAATTATACACAGTTGCGATTGGTGTCAATCTCAAATTAAGTTACAATCAATCAATTCTCTGTAAATTGGGGCCCAGATAGCGCATTTAAAATATTGGGACTTATTTTATTTAGAGGGGGGGGGGGGTGCTAAAAAAATGTCGGTATAGTTGTAGATGAATATGGTCCAAGATACCTTCTCCAATTGAAAATGGTTTAATGTCGCCCCTGTTGTTCATAATGCAAAGAGAACACAAAATGTCATGATTCAGGGACGGATCCAGGATTTTTTAATAAGGGGGGGGGGGGGGGGTGGGGCACACAAATACAGGTTTGTCAACTATTGAAAAAGGGAGACCCGTATTGTTTTTGTCTCGCCAGGCTCTCGAAAATTCGCTTGGGGGCGATATTTTTTTTCGCCATAAAAAAGCGTTCTGAAAGGGGGGGGGGGGTGGATGTGCCCCTCCCCCTAAATCTGCCACTGCATAATTTCCCATCTTCGAAAAGTAAAAATAATAAACGCAGTCATTTAAGAGGAAACTTTAGTGAAAGTAATTACTGTTCACTTTCAAAATAAAATCCGAAAAAGTTATTTTTAAAGGTCTAGATAAAATAATGATAGCTATTCTACTTTGCTCCTAAGGAGTGGATGAGATGTATACGACTGTGATGAAGTTCCCTAACAACGCCATGGCAACGCTTTCGTGTACCTACAATGTCGATTACACAAACGAAGCTATGATCATTGGAACAAAAGGTCGTCTAAGAGTAAGATATTTTGCCATTTTTAAAGTGCCTTTAAAAACGATTCTAATGCCAACTGTAAGGTCAATGTCAACCGAAGGGAGCTAAACTTAAAGTTTCGCTTGTAGTTTCTAAACTTTACGTAAATTTGTAGTTATCTTGTACTTTCAGACGGTATGAACGGACTCGTAGTTTCGAAACTTTAAGTTTACTTGTAGTTCTAGAGAACCACACGCGATATCATGGGGGTCCTCCGTCGCAGTTTCGGACCGTGTGGACAGAAGTTTCGCAAGCTCGTAGTGAACGATAACTTCTCTGTTCATGTTAAACTTACGGTCATACCCAGTCAGTCGCACGAATTATGAACACTTGATCTGTATGTGTACTATACACAGTTACACTCAATCGGTATCTACTTCCGGTGTTAAGTTCCGGCTTGTAGAACAACGGGCGTCGTTGTTTCGGGGTCGCGTGAACCGTCATTGTGGTTAGTGAGTCGTTGTTTAGTTAACTTAAAGTGTCGACACCACAAGTCCCGTATGAACGTAGCTCTTGAGGGGGCACTGGCATCATGGGGGGGGGGGGGGGGGGGGGCACCGGTCTAACTGTTTAATTAAGTGTAAATTAACAAGGTCACCGTTTAGGTGGATGTGAGAGGGGTTCCTATCGTCTTTCATCCCTCTCCTTTTCCTAATCTCTCTATCTCTCGTTTTCTTTCTTTGCTCTTTATCTCTATTCCTGCCATGCTCTTTGGAGACATGTGTCCCCGAACCCACGTCTTTACCCAATATGTGCAACCATGAATCAAACGGCATTGATTAGGTGGGTGGGGGGGGGGGGGTCTATGGAGGAGAAGTGCACCGACCCTATCATTTGCTGAATACCCCCCTTCTTATTCATTTATTTATTTATTCATTTATTTATTCATTTATTTATTCATTTATTCATGTATTCATTTATGCATTTATTCATTTATCTATTTATTTATGTAATAGATCTCAAAGTATCACTATGCTCCAGTCGACTTGATATGGACAACACCAAGTGGAGAGCTGATTGAAACCTTCCACTACCCTCTCCCGAAACCTCCCGCATCAGGAGAATATTCTAGGAAAGAACTCTGGTCTGGTTTGATTTATGAAGCTGATGCTGTGAAACAAGCCATCGATGAAGGTATCATTATCATCATCATCATCATCACCACAACCATCATCATCATCACCATCGTGATTGTCACTATCATTACCATCATCATTGCCACTACCATTACCATCATCATCGTTACCATTATCATCACCATCATCATCACCACCATCATCATCATTGTCATCATCACTATCATAATCACTCTCATCATTACCATTATCATCATCATCGTTACTACCATTATTCATCGTCATCATAATCATCCAATCATTATCTTCATCATTATCATCTTTATCACCGTCGTCGTCATCATCATCATCATCATCATCATCATCTTCATCATCGCCACCACCACCACCATCGTCATTATCATCATCATGGTATCTCCAAGCTCGAGAATAAAGGTTCAAATTAAGGTGCAACTCTAACCATGTACCCTCTTAAAGGGCAATCCAACCTTGGCAATAAGATGATTTGTGTAAAAGCAGAAAATAAGAAAAACAGGATGGTGAAAGTTTGAAAGAAATCGGACAAGGAATAAGAAAGTTATGGACGTTTAAAAAATATTGAGATCACTACATCTATGCGAATCTCCAATTGGCAATGTTGTGAGTCGATTGTGACATAGTCGATTGTGACAACTCTCCCGTTTGTCGTACACACAAATATCATTAATTTGCGGTTTTCTCCGAAGTTCCTTTACCCTCGGGGCAGTACTGAAAATGTATTGGAGATAACATATCGTTATAGGTCCTCATGAAAGAAAAAGATCTTACTAATGCATTTTGAAATAACATTTTAGTAATTTTGTGTGTTGGAGCGAACGGCGAGTTGTCTGCAACTTCTACATCACAGTGACATCACCTATTCGGCCTATTTGAAATTCCCATATCCATAGTGATTAAAACTTTCCAAAATTCATAACTTTCGTATTGCTTGTCCAATTTCGTTCAAACTTTCACCAATGTGCTCCTCTAATTTGTCCTCTTTCGTTCAGAGCAACTTGCCATTAAGTTTGGATTTTCTTACTATCAAATTTGAATGGTTACTTGTCGTTCTACGTCCAATCATCCAGAGCAGTATTTGTTGACCTGTCCACAAATTTGAAGTGCACCTTATTTTCAGTGGTCCTGCTAATGTACTATTAAAGGTGTAAATTTGAACTTTTACTAAGCGTGAAGAAGAGAGTTTTGATGGCTTTCAAAGACTTGCTAAATTTTCAATGTTATGACATCAGGGGCCTGTAACATGAAGAGATAAATCAATCTTACGATTGATATCAAGCGTAAGTCTATGGCAAACCATGTAATAAAAAGTTACAATTGATCGTAAGATTGATTAAATCTCTTTATGTTAAAAGCCCCAGGTTGAATAATTATGATACTACTACTACTAGTACTTCCACTTCTACCACTACTACTACTACTGATAATGATAATGATGATAACATCGATATTGATAGTGATAACATCGATATTGATAGTAATAACGACACTGTCATTGCAAGTTAATATGTAATTATATTCACTGGCCATGTTTTTTAATACTTTGATTGAATTAGGTAAGAAGGAGCACGCCCTCATGAGTTGGAAGGAGACAGAGTTGATCGCTACTTTGATGGAGAAAGCTCGTCGAGATCTGGGTGTCGTCTGGGTTCACGAAGGTCTACAACCTGTCACCGTTCTCGCATAGCGGGGGCCATGAAACGAGGGGTGGGGGACCTGCATCCCACTTTTTTAGTAGATACGTTTCATTATTCTTTTATATTATGCTCGTTCGCATGCTCAGTGACCCCCCCCCCCCCCCCCCTTCGAAAAAGCTCTTTAGTTTTCATTCGTAGAGGCGTATCCAGAAATCTATGAACAGGGGCGGAATCCTCTCGTGAGTAGGGGTAGGAGGTGTGGGCAGTTGAAAATAATACCTTGGATATCCGTCTGCCATAGAACCCTTTTCATATATCAACATATCAACATATTGAGATTTTATGTATTTATTTATTTATCCCACAAGTGACTGTATTTATGTTATTCATTTACATTTTCATATTGTTTCTTTATCTCAATTTTTTGCTTCCTGATTTCAATGTACTCTGTAAAACACAGGCTATAAACTTCCTGTACATTTACAGCGTCGTAAGCATTTTGCGTAAAGGAAATGCTGCTTTTTTATACTCAGTATTATTATCAATATTATCAAATTATTATTTTCCCCTGGGTCTTCACACGGAATGGGAGTTTAGTGGAAACTAATATGAAGTCGTTCGAAATGTAGGTATCTAAGCATGCATAGTTTGAGTGTGTTCTTTACTCGGGGGGGGGGGGGGGGTATTTGAGACCAGGGTCCCGTTGCACAAAACTTGCGTTTAAATGCAACTCAGGAAAATCAATCGCAACTTTATTTTCAGCTAATCAGAAGTGCACATTAAGGACTTGGGATTAAACGCAAGTTTTGTGCAACGGGCCCCAGTACATCATCCGCTTAAATCACTTTCTAAAAAGCACCATAAACGAGGATTACAGTAGGAGTAGTTTTGATACCCTAAACAGGGAAACCCGTCTAACATCTCTGATTGTAATACCCTAAACGGCGATTTCATATCTTGCGTGGTATTTTACATCCTATTTCAGGATTACATTATCATAGACCTTTTTCACCCAAAAAGGAGGAGTAAGAGATTTTAACCTAAATTTGGGACCCATTTTACCTAACTATATCCCCCCGCCCTTTCCGCGGATCTTCTTATTATCTTATTACGCGCCTAATGCTGAAAAAGTACCCCTTTTATCCGTTGCAGGCCTGAATGAGACATGCCCCACAAGATTCTTTACTAATATAAAGCCTATGGGTGTGATGCTTTGTGTCTATGCTGTGAATGATCACAAATTATTTTCTTATGTTAGTAGAATAAAACATCAGTTATGAGCTCATGATTCAGATTAATTTTATTGGTCCAATAGGAAATTCATTTTGTCGGCATTACATAATACAATATATGCACTGATAGATAATACAAAGTAGCAAATTTACAATATTATATTGTCATAGGAAACGCAGATATAAAGTTATTAATGGAATGATATCAGCATAATTATACGTAAACTTACAATATTGAAAAGATACGTTTACGAAAGATTCGGATTAATTTGTAACATGTGTCGAGGCAGTATAATTGAAGTCTTGTTTGGTCTTGATAAATTAAACGGTATATAAACAAAATTTAGAATAACACAGGATAACATAGGGTATTATTTGTTTTCTTTTTGATAATGATACATTTGGTTGAATGAAGCGGTACAGTGCAAATTTTGATGAATAGCGAAGTGGCAAGTTATGGGCCTATTTAATTGTTGCAGATCTACGTAATACTACCGGAAATGTTTGATAACCAGCACCTGCTTGGTCAAATCACCAGTGCATAAAATATTCAAATTGACGATTAGCAATTAAAAAAAAATGATATCAGGAAGTGGTATCAAACTTCGATTAATCAATGATTATCGTGAATTTATAGGTGTTCTCAATAAATCATTCTTTCAGCTAAGATAAAATCTGTCAAAAGTCAGCCTTTCCCTTTTCTTGAAATGTTGTAACTTTGCCTTTTGAATATGATTTTCGCTAACCTTCTTTGTTTTCGAAAATGCTTCTAATTACATTTGCGGATTAATCAGGTGTTCAAACGATAGCTAAAATCTCAGGTGATTCCTGTTTTAAAATGGTAGCTATATATTGTGTCAAAATTAATTTTATATGCAGACGCGCCAAAAAAAAATCCACCATCAGGTGACCATTGTGCAATTATCATGGTGTGAGGGCTCTTCAGATCAAGATGTAATATTGTTTGTTCATACTTTGTCATCCATGATGCTAAAATTGTTCTTTGATTGATGATAAATAAAGTTTTGCCCGCTGAAGGTTAAAAAAAAAATTGCTTTCATTTTTGCTTTAAGCCGAATGAAATACATGTAATGATTTGCAGTGGCGTTTTCATGATTGAGATCTTCTCTCTCTCTCTTCTCTCTCCCTCTCTTTTCCTGTCGCATTTCTCTCTAGCCCTTTCCCCTCTCACTCTTTCCATTCCTTTCTTCCACCTTCTCTTCGATCTCTCTTCCTACCCCCTCTCCCTCCCTGTCTCTCTCTCTCGCCATATTCCTCTCTCTTTCCTGATCTTAAACGTGTTTTCTGTCATACAGGTGATGATTAAACAACATAACATACGGGGATTATGAATTCATAAGATATAAGGATTAAAACGGTAGTTGCACAGAGGACGAAAGAATGAGATGACAGAGAGAGACAAGAGGGCGAGTGACAGTGAGCGAGAAATAGGGGGAGAGGGAGAAGATAGAGAGAAAGGAGATCGAGGGGGAGTAGAAAAAGGGGATAAGGGGATCCATACCCAGTGAACCTTTTAAATTAGAGTTCCCTGTCATCCCCTTCGAACCATTCAAATCACGAAAAATAAGTTTGTTTGGGGATCATTACTGGGTAAAACATGACAAGTTGAAAACGAGTTGAGATGATGCAGATAATGCTATGCTTTTTAATTCAATAAAATTATGATATACCACCGAAGATGACGGCTCACCATTTTGAATTTACTGTTTATATAACCATTCAACATTTTATCTGTGTAATCTGGAATGTTGTACATTTCAAATTTTTCATATGTAATCCTCATTTTTATCAAATCTCAATTTCCATATTTCTTTGAAACTTAGATATCTCATATTTTTTTGTGATTATTTCAATATCTTTATGTGCAATTCAGTCAATTTATATTTCAGGTAACAATCAAATTATTATTACATTATGGTATATCTATGAATAATGTTTATGCACGATTGTAAACTAAATGAATTAATTCATTACATTTATGTCATGCATTTAAAATACATTAAGTATTACATTTTAATTATGTTTTTATCCATGTAAATCTTTCTAAAATCCAGCCCCTAGCTGCGACGAAAAGATAGTAAAACCTTAAAATCAATTAAATTGAATTCAACTAATGGATATCCATTTAATATCTGATCATAGATAGATGTATCTTCAAAAAAATTAGCTAAAACATATTCTTTAGATATTTCCCAATATTAAAATTAAATTAATATATTTTTTGAGAAGTTATTTGCCGATGTGATACGAGCTGGTAGAAGATGAAGGTGTGATAGAAGCAGTCTCTCTCTTAGAATGTTCTCTCTGGTATCTTGGGAATTCGGCTTTATAGATATCAATAACTCTTCGATATCAGCAAAGTACAACAACACCAGAGGCGAGTGCAAGAGGGGGGGGGGGGGGGGGAGTATTTTGCACTTCATGCAATTTTCAGTAAGATTGAATCAATTGCCTATTCATTTGAAAGATTCCCAAACCTCATAACACACAATCATTATGCAATACATGATAAAAACCTTACAATAACACATGATACTGTAGTTATTATTTTATATATCTGATTATTGTAGCAATATCTGATACGCTTTCCATACAACCTTGGCACAAAATAAGTATACACTACGGTTATCACTACAGAACTAATATAGCAGCACAACTGAATTGATGTATACACACCTCGACATAGCCTGGTAAAAACATAGGCCTATGCATGTTCATAATGGTTATTGTAGCAACCAAACTTCCACTTTTTTTTCTGTCACTCATATTTAACTCTTAACAAAACACAAACGTGTACTGTCGTCATCATCTCACTTGTAGCAGCACAAGTGATACTCTATGTTAAGGGCTAATACAAATGTGAACTCGAATTGTCTCCTGATAAACATGTACTTTGATAGGCTAAAACATTTTTTAAAAACCAACAGAAACGATTTTTCACACATCATAAAGTCGTAATAAAAATAATACAAATATTTGCTGTACTAATATTATATAAAGATCTAACGTGCTGGATAATGAGAACGGCCAGTTCTATCTGTGAATGAGAATTATTTTAGCAAGAAAAAAGTAATGTGATCTTAGAAAATTAGTGAATGCACATTACACTCCATGTAGATGCTTTGATTTAAGTCATGTGGGCATATTGTATGTATTTACCTTTTTTTTATTTACTACCAAACTAAAGCATCAAAATACTTGTCTTTTTAAAACAATGTTTTAATGTATTGTGTAGTGTATAAAGCGATATCTTCGTCTATGACCTGATATTATTTACAGGAGTAACACACTTACAACTCTTTTCTTTCTTTAAAGTTAACTTAATTGAAAAATTAATGTACATGATTTATGTAGGATCACAACTGAAACACTTTTCAAAGAAGAAAAAACATAACAATTTAATACAAATATGAAATAGTGTTATCATCTTATGTGCACTCACTTTGTGCATGTAGGTAATATCAGCAGAAAACCCTAATGTAGTACTATATGTGACCCTCCACCACAAAACGACCAATAAGTCGCAATGGGAGTTCTAGAGTAAACAGCTGAAAAAAGGTTGTTCGGGGTGGAAATATTTATTTTAAGTTTTTGGTATTTTCTGAAAGGATACATATTACAAATTTTTGGAGTAAAATACCATATTAAAATATGTTTTTACTCTCATTCAAAATGACCATTTTTTCATGGACATTCAAACTTTGTGAGTCAGCTTGCTGGGATCGTACTTCACATCGCTTTTCTGGTATAACTCAAAAACTTTGCAGGGTCTGATATTCAAAATCTACAGAAGGAAAGAAATATATATATATTCTAAAGGTATGGAAAGTTTCAACCGTATCCAATAAGTACTTCACAGTGTAGGTTTTCGGGTTTTGACTCAACCTTTTGTGCGACAAACAATAGGACACAGATTAGGCGATCTTAAATGGTCACTCTTCTTTAGAGCCCGTTTTCTCTATTGTTTTAATCATTAGCCTGTCTGACACTCAGACATTCTCATTGCAGTTTATAAGGGTTTGCTTAGTCTATACAAGAAGCTGTATACCATTTTAAAGCTTACAATATAAGCTTTCAAACTGTGCTGAAATTAAAAAAAAAATTCCGACTTATTGGTCGTTTGTGGTGGAGGGTCACATATGGGAATAGTACATAATTACTTTTCAGCAAATTTCATGCCTTCTTATTTAAGCCGTGTGGTAATGAATTTAAATTTATCATTTACATAAAAAGCAAATACATAAAGTGTATGCCAATATATAGTCAATAATCAAATCGAATGTATTCACTTTAGGAACACAATTGACGAAATATGCCTACTTCTATGTGGGAACAGTACATATTCATATTTATAAAACTTCATGCCTTCTAAAGCCTTTTGGTAATGAATTTCCACCTATTATTTACATAAAAATAGCAAATACATATGAAAAAGTACTGCATCTGAATATATCATTATAGCGTATGAAACATGAATATAAAATACTTGGCGTCATTACGTAAGACAAGGAAAGATACTAGGAAAAAAATCAGAACGAAGAAACTGCTATTGGGCGATTCCGTCTAAGTCATGTCATTACTGACTGTACACATAAAATGATGAAAGTTGTCATTTATGTGGTAAGTTTACAAAAATGGACCATTAGTCAATAATCGAATGTATTCACTTTTGGTACACAATTGACAAAATATGCCTACTTCTAAGGGTGGTTCTACCATGACGTTAAATGCTTATTAATATATTTCATGTGTAAATAATGTTGATAGCTACAATACAGCTTTATACATGTACATATGTCGGAACACTGCGTGAAATCATTTACACAAATATCAATATGCGAGGTCAGATATGAATACAAATTTAATTATGCATATTATTATATGTACACTTCCATGCATTACAAATTATCACTTCGGCGTTTTCTTTCTTTTCAATAGTTCTGTGATCTGACAATATGGTTGAATAAGATGCCTTATGTAAAGACAAATAAAAACGTAATTGATTTGGTATAATGGAATTATTATATAATGTCGCTGTGGTATTCTATTATTTTATGTAACAAGATATATTACACATGTAACTGATTTTCATGAATAATAGAGTGTCAAATGTTTACACATTTCAATAAAGGAACTGCATATCAAAGGGATGAATGATGCATTCGTTTGATATGAAACAGATCGAGGCGAAACGATTAAATTCACAAATTAATTCTTTACGTAACCATTAAAATAATTTCGGTGTGTCTTCTTAAAAATATGAACCGCTAGCGAAACATAGGTCAAACGATTAAATCCTAACCACGCAAATTGTGGTAGACTGCCTACGACTGAATAAGATAGATCCAAAAAGGACACAACATATTTAGAAATCGCCTCTTGTAGGTTAGATATCACTTGATATTCACCCTGGTTTCCGGTTTCCGGTATGGTCCGGGTACTGGACAAAATAGTACAAATTTTCCGCTCCAAGCTTTTCTCTCTAACTCACAGCATTGGATGCATCAAATATACAATGACGAATGACTTTTCATGGAATTTCGTCAACCATTTTTTTCACTTCAAATGGTTGACAAACCGTTGCACAATGAATGTGCTTTTATATTTACAAATTTATTGTAGTAAACATTCATGAAAATATCCATATATCTATAAATGATAAATGTAAGACGCAGTGTAGTATTACGGCATCAAAAATAACGTAAAATGTAAACACGTACTTTAGAAATAACATATATGTGGCCAATTCTCGTATCAAATGTCTTCATAAAAATCCATTATTCCATTAAACGCAAAGCTATGAAATTAGGCTATGCAAGATTAGTTTTAATATGTGATGGTGGTGATTACGTACCATAACCTCAATAAGTAATCGCAGAATGAGTAATGGTAGTAACACTGCATTAAAAGTTACATCTTATTTGACCGTCTGAAGCGAGGTGCATGCCAACAGATATTTCATAGATGTTCCCAACATCACTCTCAAAGCGTCCTTTAGAATGCTTGACACTCTATTTAATGTATCATGTTTAAAGCAGTTGGAGTCACAGCAAAATGTAATTAGAATCAATCACTTCCGACTCATTATCTATATATACATGTACATCTATAATAGCAAGAAAGCTGAAATACATAAAGATGATATACAATCCCATATAAATTTACTGTTTTATACGTATCTTCCAAACAAATAATAATCCAATTTCGTCATTCATACCACTTTCCAAGGGTCTATTTTTCCGCAATATGTGCACACGTATGAAATTTATATCACCTGTTATTTGACTAATTTACAGAATGCCAAAATAACACCCACCTGATACAGTGGCGATTAAATCTCTACACTTATGTAACGAAAAAAGCTCATGTCATCCATGCAATAATAAGCATATATACACATGAACACACGAATTCTATGTCGTATCGCAATATCCCTAATGAATATGTCTTTATGATACTTAAACGGTTGCTCATATCGGAAGTGATACACAATGTATGCTTTATTCATCAATGGATTATAACTTATATTGACTGATGAAAATATTTCAAATATTTACAATGCAACCCTACAAATTAAACTACTGTTAATCAGCCTTCCATACAAATAGGCTGAAAATTCTTTGCAGGTACAATTTTGGATTTGTGTGTTTATAAATTAAGGGCAGTCAAGGCTCATGAGAATATCTTTTTTGCGTGAAGTATTCATGTAATTTGAATTATACAAATATACTATATATAAATATACAAATAATTTTCTGGTGCTACAAAATTTCAATATGGCACGAAAAAGAGACATGATAACGAAGCTTTTCGACCTGCACTGATCAGGTTATCACGCGGGTATATAAAAAATTACTCGAAATCAATTATACTCGATGAACCCGGACGCAACCTGGACGCAACCTGGATTACTCGAAATCAATTATACTCGATGAACCCGGACGCAACCTGGAACAATCGCAAAGCTTGGACGAACTCCTTTTGTCTACACGAATGTAGGCGGCTTCCGGGTTCATCGAGTAAAATATAGTTCATTTCGAGTAATTTGTTACATACCGGCGTGATAACCTGATGAGTGCACGTCGAAAGAGCTTCGTTATCATGCCTCTTTTTCGTGTCATATTGAAATATATAAATAATAATATATATAATTCAAATTGAGCATTATTGATTAACTATTAATGATTAACGGAGGCTCTTTAAATATCTAAAATACATTATATCCTCAAGATTTGGCAAAGCAATTGTATATGTTACTTCCTTACACCTGTATAAAATTATTCTAACATGTACATGTATCTCAAAGCATTCGCTTGGATCCAGCTGAGGCATACGGCTTGTCATTGTTCAAAAATCACCTGCCCCCGACAAAGGAATTGATAAATGAGGTTGAAGATTTGTCGATGAATTGAATCTGGTGTCGCCGAAACCCGTGGATGTCTCCGTGGTCTGGTGGTTACGACATTGGCGTTCTAAGCCAGTGACCCGGGTTTGATCCCCGGCGGAGATATTTCTTCAACCTTTGCAAACATTCCGAAAAGGGAGGAAAGCTCTCGTGAAGTTTGATTTAAGCCGGGGGGGGGGGGGGGGAGCACTCAGATATATGGGTGTACACATGCGTGTCCATGGGTTTTCAAAATACCCCCTAAACAGGTTTTATACTTGGATGAAAAAAGACCCCTAAACGAGGATTTTTGCGCGGTTTTTCATCATCCAACCCCCTAAACAGGTTTGAACTCGCTGACTGAGCAGTGGAGCCCTCAGCTCAGTGCAAGCTAGCGCGCGCTATAAGCAACAACACATTTCAGAGGGGGAACCATTTCAGTGCACTATGGCTGCGTCAGTAGAACTCTCCGCTCCCGATTCTCCTCTCTTTTTTGCATCCATCTACATGCACTGCCGCGCGTCACTCCCTGAACTGATATCGGGGTGTAAATCCCTGAAAATATCAGAAAATGTCCCATTTACATATAGGTGCCAAAGTGAAAAATATACCCCCTAAATGCGTTCGGCCAGATTAGTCAAAAGAACCCCTTTTTGTTGAAAATCAGTGTTTTTGGACCCCTTAATGCGTAACGCGCGTTACGCGTTCCACCTGAAAAAAGGGCCCCTTTTTACACGTTTTCTTGGACGCGCATGTGTATGGTGTACACCCATAAATCTGAGTGGCCCCCGGGGATTTAAGCAACGCACTCACTATTCTCTCTGTCCCTGTCACATTGCATTTATTTCCACGAGAGTAGCCAAAGCTGTTGTATATGCTATTTCACGTTTAGGTTGCTGATGTTCATTCCAAAAGAACCCTACTCCTTTGCCTCGAATACTCGTCTGATTTGTGCAATCTTCCTCTTGGAGGTGCTGCTTACTAACATTTTACAGAAAAGGAAAGGGTGACAAAAGAAAAGAAGAAATATGACTGACGAGAAATTACAATATAGGCGACTTATTAAGTAAGATTTTTCATAATCAACATTATAGTCCCAAGGAATCAAAAAGATACATTCTTATTTTAAATGATAGACCATTCATTACGGTATAATACATTCTTACAACTAAGCAGATAGTTGTGTATAATTACGAATATGGAATATTCTCACTAATTTAAGCTCATACTGAATAATCCCGTCCTCTGTCCTGTCCTCTCTTTTTTTCATGTCGAACTGTGCAACATTGTCTTTTGTGTCTTTCCATCTTCACCTCTTTCACTTACTTGTATCCTGGCTTATACCAGTAAGTGATCTTGTTTCCCCCGTAATACCTTTAGTAAATACATCTCACTGTCAGATGCACTTATTGCATCTATTTTTTCCGTGTTAATTGGAAATAGTTACTAACATGCCATGAGGGGCATTATTTTTACAAGCATTGCTTTCACCAAGGTCTCCTCGTCTTTCCTTTCAACTATTTACAGTATAAGAATTTTGCATTGTTCATTTGTCGTGCCTACACCATATAAACTTCATGTTTTGTTACAATTGTACATGTACAATGATTTGAAGGACAAATAAACTTGAACTTGAACTTGAACTTGAATCACAAAGTGGCTACAAAGCCTGAAGTTATAGGATAAAATTCTTACGTTCTTGCAAGACGACATCTGCTGCATGGCCTAACCCAGCATTTTTCAATGCCTCATGAAGTTCCTCTACCTGCTCACTAGGTCGAACCCGCCGTCTCCAGTCACGGAGCATCTCACTAAAGCCTGATCTTGAGACACTGTCAAACGATGCGTCGTCTCGATTGAGGTATTTCTCTAAAGCTGTAGAAGAGAAGCCAAGCTTGTAGCCAAGAGACTTTACATCCTTTGGTGTATGGAGGATATCTGTCACGTTCTCTAGAAGTTTGTCGGATACATACTGCAATCGCCTGCAAGATAAGTCATTTTCAATCATTCAGGGTAACTATAATTGGAAAACAAAATATGTAATACAGCACATATAAATCACTGCTTCACCATCTCAATGTATCAGCCTTTGTAATGATTGAAAATGGAAAATGGAAAATGAGGAAATAAAGAATACGAACAATATTAGATTTCAAGCTGAAAGAGTGTTGTTTGGTTTCCTCAATAAAATTCAAGGATCCTTTTCATTTCACAATTAATTCATAAAGGAATCGACAGACGATCTTATATTTAGACGATTAAGCTGTTTGCCTTTAAAAAAAAATTGTAGAGGCCGATCATAAGCACTTTCTAATGATCGGTTAAGCCATAAGGCAGATAAAATTGTGGTCACTTATCTGTTCTCAACCAATTATGTGGTTAGGAATCTTTAAAGGATGTACATCATTATTTATAACAATGTTTAAACTGTTATTACTAACATGTTTCATAATAAAACTACATGTTACAAGAATGAGCGATACATTCATCCTATTCGTTTACTTACGAGTCCGTACGATCGACTCCATAATCCGGTTCAGCTGCAACAATTGGAATAAAACAAACTTTAGGACTGAAAAAATTGTTCAAAAATGTGTTACGAAATGAGGAATAATTACCATGATTCAATATTTTTGATGGAAAGATTTTATGATAACCTCATCAACCTTTCCGTGTAATATTTTTGAAGAAAGACGTAATTATTAGTGTGTGCTTTCTTCCAGAAGTTCAAACTCTTATTGAGCAGGAAAAAAAAATAAATATGCTTTATTTCCCCTACCTACCCCACAAAAACGTTTAGGCCCGAATTCACGAAGGTTTGGTTTAAAACCCACTCCTGGTGTTTTTAAGCGTACGTGCGCACGGAATCCGATCCAATCATATATTTTCTTTGAGCGTGCGCATGGGCTATATGCGCTTATTTACGCCTATTTCAGTACGCTTACAGAGGTTTAAACCATGGTTTAGGTTTGAACCTCCTTTGTGAATTCGGGTTTTAGAGTCCTTGAGATAACTAGATATTTTCACGTACAGAAAATAAAGTAAAACAGTCAAACTAACCTACTACTCATACTAAAGGCCTACCTTCTATCGAGATGGTGTACTCTCTTTCTGCACACGTCGATGAGCCTTGCAGTATCGCGAGATGGACATTCTTCTTTCCAGTCTTTTCCGGAGAGAACTGAAGCTCGAAGTTCAGGGGGCTGCACTTTCCATGTAGTAGACTTTTGATGGGCACCTTATTTCCATATTCCAGGGAAATAAAAGTAAAGAAAATAAAATAAAAACAAAACCCCGACATGATCACATATTCATCTATTATATTGTGTGGGTATGTTCGTGTGTGCGTGTGTGTGGGTGTGCGTTATTACGTATTCTATGTAGCGTTTCATGTCATTGGAGGGCTTGTTTCATTACCTTGCACGAATTCATAGTGTTTAGCTACTTAAATAACTTCATTTCTCTCCACGTTTATTCCCTTCATACTCTTCAATTGGTTTTGTAATTTGTTTTGCTGTTGTCTGTTGCAACTCAAATTCATCCTAACGCCAGCAATGCGCAGAATACGCGATAAACTGTCAAATTCATTCCAAAAGTAGAAATATAATTTTTTAAAGGTTTTGCTGGAGAAAAAGTTTGCAAATTTGTGACGTCCCACATGCTCATATAATTATGTGCTGTGATACTGAAAAAGTTTTAGAACATATATCATTATTGTGATTTTGTGCCATAAGAATACACCTTATTGACAGTATATTTCTTATTGCTAATCTTCTACCACTACGCAAAATAATGTTTGAACATATATACAGGGGAGCGTTTTATCAGGGAGCGTTTTGTCAGTGACTGTTATAAGCTAGTAAACGAAGAAGCTTGATGGGAGGAATTTTAATTTGTAAACAAATTTTTAGGCATTTTACTCCCAGTGTTAAAGATCGTATTGTCTACGGCGGACCGTTGAATATTCATGAATCTGAAAGAAGAGGATCGTGGGTATTTGATTCTAGTTCATCGTGACTTGGCCGTGAACCAGAATAGTCTGGTGGTTAAGGGTCGAATCCCGCTGGTTCCAATTTTTTTCTGACTTGTGTTTTTCATTACAGATCGAGCATACGATCTTTAAAGTAGAACTTTAATGATTTTAAATATTGGCTTAATACTTATTATTGCATAGATGTCATAAATTAAACAAGGTTATCCAAATTCAACGCTCGGAAACATTTGAAGTAATGATTATTATCAATTATAAAACGGTAAAATACAGCCCCCGATATAGCAGCTGAAGAGCTCCTCGAACGCTGCTGAGATATGTGACGACACACCATGGACCAGTCCTGTCTAAGCAGACGATGTCCCATAACATCTTAAGCCCCTATCACACCAAACTCCACGACTGCTACGACCGTCCCGACAACGCCGATTCTATAATTTTTGAAACATTTGTATGAGTCGGGGTAGAATCGTGTAAAAATACCCGAATCCCGGTTAAAAAATTATACATTCCCGTTGCTGCCACGACTCTCCCCGATTGTGCCACGACTGATTCCCGACAGTCTCGATCCAGCCATGTACCAGCCACGACAGCACCCCGATTATACCCACGACTCTCACGACTGAGTCCCGACAGTACCCGTTTGTGCCACGTTCTCGCCAAGACAGCGCCACGATCTATCCGATTGCGCCACGACTGAGCCACGCCACAGCCCCGATCTATCACCTTCTCTACTACGTCCGCGCCAAGACCTATAAATACAGCCGATTTGCAAGCAGACCTCACTTTCATTTTGACTGGGCCACGACCAATCCGACTGCACCACGACTGGGCCAAGACTGTGCCCCGACTATCCCGACCGCGCCACGTCCTCACGACGTTATAGCCACGATTTCTTAGAATCGTGAGAGTTTCCCGATTATTAAGCTCCGACCTAAAAAGTCGTGACAGCCCTCCCGACCGTTCCCGACCCTCACGAACATGCCACGACTAACCCCGATCACGCCACGACCTTCCCGACTTAGCCACGACTTTTCACCCGATTTTCCATATTTTTGAGTCGGGACTGTCGTGGCACGGTCGGGAAGCCCGGTGTGATAGTACAGTTACACATTTTTCAGAGCCTATTTTGTCATCTCCTCTTCACTTATTTCTCTTCCTGTACTATCACACCGGGCTTCCCGACCGTGCCACGACAGTCCCGACTCAAAAATATGGAAAATCGGGTGAAAAGTCGTGGCCAAGTCGGGAAGGTCGTGGCGTGATCGGGGTTAGTCGTGGCATGTTCGTGAGGGTCGGGAACGGTCGGGAGGGCTGTCACGACTTTTTAGGTCGGAGCTTAATAATCGGGAAACTCTCACGATTCTAAGAAATCGTGGCTATAACGTCGTGAGGACGTGGCGCGGTCGGGATAGTCGGGGCACAGTCTTGGCTCAGTCGTGGTGCAGTCGGATTGGTCGTGGCCCAGTCAAAATGAAAGTGAAGTCTGCTTGCAAATCGGCTGTATTTATAGGTCTTGGCGCGGACGTGGTAGAGAAGGTGATAGATCGGGGCTGTGGCGTGGCTCAGTCGTGGCGCAATCGGATAGATCGTGGCGCAATCGGATAGATCGTGGCGCTGTCTTGGCGAGAACGTGGCACAAACGGGTACTGTCGGGACTCAGTCGTGAGAGTCGTGGGTATAATCGGGGTGCTGTCGTGGCTGGTACATGGCTGGATCGAGACTGTCGGGAATCAGTCGTGGCACAATCGGGGAGAGTCGTGGCAGCAACGGGAATGTATAATTTTTTAACCGGGATTCGGGTATTTTTTACACGATTCTACCCCGACTCATACAAATGTTTCAAAAATTATAGAATCGGCGTTGTCGGGACGGTCGTAGCAGTCGTGGAGTTTGGTGTGATAGGGGCTTTACTTGACTAGCGTCAGTCTTAATGTTAGTCTGTTGCCTCACTCTTAACTTCGTGTATGGTATTATTTTGATGAAAAATGCAGCGTTAAAAAAATAAAGGAATCAGTCACTTGTAAACAAAATAAGACGCCATTGTATTTTCAGCTGCTTGCACCGCGGCATGTTCGGCGTTTCAAGAGGGAACGAATACCATCCAGCTATTATTCGCAGGGCTTTTCAATTTGAAAATGGGGTTTATTTCATTGATCATTGACCCTTCTCCTGTGTATTTACAATCAAACGGTTTTAGTTATCAGAATCAGTTCACTTTCCCTTTTCGAATGGTGTGAAATAAGGTCATGTTTAAATGTACCAAACTCTTTATAATTTGATAAATAATTGCATTGCAATTACGTTCATTCATTATAGGACGTCGTCTGCTTAAGCAGGATCGATCCCTCGTATGACGACATCAAAACATCGCTATATTTCTGGCGAATCCTCGGATATTCCACATGCTGAGAAGAGCTTTTATTTATGTTGTTTTTATAATCATCATATACGCAGTTGACATAAAACTTATACGATTGCCATCTGTAAGCTTCCCAATTTCTAGTGATACATTAATTGCCATATTTGTGATTTTCTTGAGTGTTCTACTTTAAATGATAAATTTAGAGTTTATTTGCTGTCCAGTACCCTAAATAACCCGACAAAAGAAGTATTAGGTTATGGTTGTGTTTTAAATAGCCTGGAATGGATGGCCGGAGAAGGACCTCTTAAACGGCGATCTTTCAGAGACGAAATGTTGGTGGAGGGCCAGACTTATTACCCCAAATCCCTGAATGGCGTTTAACACGACCTCGTGTGTCCCTCAAACACCAGGGTAAAATACAGAAAAGGGAAATGCGTCAAGTTGAAATGAAATCGATTGTTCTAGAAAGTATTGGAAATTCATGGAATGGATATTTACATGTTTATACAGAGGATCCAAACTGGAAGATGGAAGATGGGAGAACAGGAGCCGCATTTTATGTGCCTCATTATACGACGTGGTGCAAAATTATGCCGTGTTTGCATTATGAGAGCAGAACTAGTAGCCATACTAATGGCACTAGAGTGGATAAACACATTTATGGAAGCCTCATCGGTGGTAATATTTAGTGACTCTTTGTCAGCTTTACAAATGATTGATTCATATTTTTTATTAGATGTGCTAAAAATAACGCATCACTGGATACTTTAAAGAAACATTTTAAGACACTCCTTTTCCAGTAATGCCCGCTTATCAGCTTTCGTCTTGGATCTTTTGTCTTTATACTATAGTTCTCTATTGCTTTTTGAATTTACAATTTGTAATCAACCTCTTCACGTAATCAGGTTTGATGCAAATCTTGTTTATGTATATTCTTGTAAGCAACATTTTTATTTGTTAATTGTATTATGTGTGTGTGTGTAATTGGGTTTTTATAGACGTCTATCAATCAGATATGATTATTTACGTCTGGGACCAAGGGGTCTCAACTCCGCTTCTGCATCCGGCTTTCCATGGGGGCATTTCCGGCGGGTCAAAAGTGCACACTGCTCCCACTTTTCATGTATTAGCCTATGAAGCCAACTTTTTTTCAGTGTACCAGCGAAAACCAGATTTTAGCCGGCGCGCAGCGCGTAAAGTTATTGAAATTATATATTTGAATATTCATGAGCTTTTATAACTAATTAACATAAAATTAAACTGTACTTAGGCGTATACTGTACTTTTGCAGCAAAAATGTGCAGAAGATGATGAAGAACTAGAAGACAAAGATAAAGAAGAAAAAAAGAAGAGGAAGAAGATGAAATAGAAGACGAAGAAGAAAAAAAGAAGAGGACGAGGAAAAGGAAGAAGAGGAAGAAGAACAGGAAGATGAAGAAAAGAAGACGAAAAAGAAGATGAAGATGAAAAGGAAGTGCAAGAGGAAGAAGAAAAAAAAGATGAAGAAAAAAATGAAGAGGAAGAGGAGGAAGAAGAGGAAGAGGATGAAGAAGAACAAGAGGAAGAAGAAG
Source organism: Heliocidaris erythrogramma (assembly GCA_025617745.1). Taxonomy (NCBI): domain Eukaryota; kingdom Metazoa; phylum Echinodermata; class Echinoidea; order Camarodonta; family Echinometridae; genus Heliocidaris; species Heliocidaris erythrogramma. The sequence goes on along the minus strand of CM046873.1, from coordinate 10,461,470 downwards.
AAGAATTAAGAGGAAGAAGAAGAAGAAGAAGAAGAAGAAGAAGAAGAAGAGGAGGAGGAGGAAGAAGAAGCCCTCCTTCGATATTGAATTTCCCTTCATTGAACGCTTTTCTTGTGCCTTGCAGATCTGGCATATATGTCAAGTAAAAGTACAAAGGAAAAATTTGCTCCCCATGACCTCATAATATACCATGCATTGGCTTCTGGTGGATGTACCCCCCCCCCCCCACACACACAAAAAAAAAAACACAAAAAACACAAACAAAAACAAAAAGGCACAAAACAAAACCCAACAAACAGCAACAAACAAACAAACCTAAAAATCTGATTTGATTTTTGTCTTCTTCTTCTTCCTCTTCTTTTTTCTTCTTCATCTTCTTCTTTTTTCTTCATCTTCTTGTAAAATGAACCCACACAATTCAGTCTATCATCCAGTTATTCAAGGTTGCATAAGGCTGTATTTACACCAATCCACCTTCACACTTCAGAACACATGCCATATTGTGCCTGCATCATCATCACCATCACCACCACATCTTTCACAAAATTATGGGGGAAAAAAACAAATAGAAGTTTCTCAGTGTGAAATGATGTTTATTAAACTAACTCACTTATCAACATAAAAGTTAATGCTCTCTTGAAATGCAATATACAGATTATAACATGTTGTTCATGGACAACAAATCACGGGGCAGGTGAGGGGGGGGGGGGGATACCAATTGCTATTTTATTTCAGTTTGTAAGCAAACAAGTTTAAATCTAGTGACATCCGATATATAGGTGGATTATAATGTATATCCATCTACATCCCTTCAATCTATTATTAGAATATACAAGACATAAAAGTCCAAAGAGACCACCTTACTGCCCAAAATGATGAGGCGATGTTTGTCCAAATATTGGTAGTTTTGAAAATTTCGGGGTGGGCTGAAACTCCCAAGCGCCTGATTCGTTTGCCTAGAAACATGCCCCAGATTGATGGCGCAACCATTGCACAGATGATAACAAGAGCCCCAGGGGGCGCGACGCTCACCTGAGGTGGATCAATTCACATCTGGTACATGTTCTCTCTAGCACCACCAGGAGATGTTAGAAATTGAAACAACTAGGAGGATGTACATGAGATGATGTTAGAAATTAACATATTCCCCCCCCCCCCCGCCTGGTTCTGGAGAAGGAGATGTTTTAAATTTACATAGCTTTTACAATTGGGGGCCCTCCCCCTGGGCCCCCTGGGGGCCACGTGTACCATTTTAGCAACTTTGGGTCCCCTACCCCTAAGGATGATTCCTACCAAGTTTGGTTAAATTCCGATCATGTGTTTTGGAGAAGATCAGAATGTACATTTTGCCTGGCAGCGCCCCCCCCCCCTTCCAGTATGTTACCCCCACAGGGCCCCTATAGGGCCACTCAGAGAAATTTCATGAACAACATTCATTCTTCATCTATAGAGGTATCTCCATACACAATACCAAGTCTGAGCTATGCCTGGTTCTGGAGAAGAAGATGTTTGAAATTTACATAGCTTTTACAATTGGGGGCACACTTCCTGGGCCCCCCTGGGGGCCACATGTACCATTTTAGCAACTTTGGGTCCCCTACCCCTAAGGATGATTCCTACTAAGTTTGGTTAAATTTCGATCATGTGTTTTGGAGAAGATCAGAATGTACATTTTGCCTGGCAGCGCCCCCCCCCCCCTCCAGTATGTTACCCCCACAGGGCCCCTATAGGGCCACTCAGAGAAATTTCATGAACAACAGTCATTCTTCATCTATAGAGGTATCTCCATACACAATACCAAGTCTGAGCTATGCCTGGTTCTGGAGAAAAAGATGTTTGAAATTTACATAGCTTTTACAATTGGGGGCCCTCCCCCTGGGCCCCCCTGGGGGCCAAATGTACCATTTTAGCAACTTTGGGTCCCCTACCCCTAAGGATGATTCCTACCAAGTTTGGTTGAATTCCAATCATGGGTTTTGGAGAAGAAGATGAAAATGTAAAAAGTTAACTGACGACGCACGACGGACGACGGACAAATTTCAATCGCAATAGCTCACTCGAGCCTTAGGCTCAGGTGAGCTAAAAAGGAAGAAATTACAGATTATAGAACCATTTGCGTTTAAAGAAAAATTATCATAGCTATCGCAAGATAGCTTCAAGAATTTGATGAAAGGGATTATCACTTAAGGTTGAAGATCAAATAAATATGATTACATCTTAATGCACTACTTATGCGTACAATTATAAACACACGTTGCATTAAAGATGATGAACTAAAATATTTCATAATGTAGTCATGCCACATTTTTCTAACTCTATTTCTAAATTACATTGGAATTAAAAGGAAAATTATTTGATTCTGAAAATTTATTGGTTATAGTTTGAATTTAAATTACTGCATTATTCTGAGGTGATTGATAACTGACTGTACTTAAAAGGTTTTTATCAAATATTTTTTTGAAGTGTGAAAAGAATTTAGAGTTAGGCTCAAGATTAATCACTTTCTCATAATCATGTTTCAAATGGGCCAATCGTACCAATTGCAATATATTTTTAATTACGTGTACATGGACATGTACACCTACAAAAGGTAAATCCAATGTAAAATTTAGTCTTTGCTTTTATTTCAAAATTACGAATTAGGGGGTGTATCTATAAATGATCTTGAAGTGAAATGTCAAGTGATTGCAATAAGGGCCATTCAACCCTGAACCCCCCCCCCCCCCCCGAAAAAAAAAAAAAAAATGGAAAAAATCAATAAATAAATAAATGAAAGTTACAAATCTGTTTGTTTCCCCTTTGAATAATATGTTAGCTCTTTCTTTTGACCCAAACTTTGACATTAAATTTCCAGCTCAGAAATAGCATTCCTGACATTTAGAATAAATGTAATTGCCATTATGTAAATTAGCAATAAATCTCGAGAGAAATTAATTAATTAAACTTTATGTTTAAATGATAATAAATATAAAAATACTTCGATCCTTAATGACTCCGTTACTTGACACGTAACAAGCAATGTAACTGATGAGCTTCCTTGGACAACCTGCATTATAAAAACAAAAAGAAAGAACAAACAAAAATTAAACTTCTTGTAGACTGTGGACTGGATTTTAAAGAAGGAAACAAAAATGGGTACATCTATCCAGGGGCGGATCCAGGATTTTGTATAATAAGGGGGGGGGGGGGCATACAAATGCTGGATTGTCAACTTTGGGAAACTGCTAGGAGGGAGATCCGTATATTGTTTGGTCTTGCCAGCCCTCCAAATATCGCTCAGTGGGGGGAGGGGGGTTATGGGGTCCTGTTTCCCTCCATAAATATCTGACACGAAAACTAAACAAGAACAAAAACAAAAACAAAAAAGGTTTTCCGTTCTAAACGGGGGGCACAATGTATACTGTTGTTTGAAAGGGGGGGGGGGGCACGGGCCGGGATTGTTCCCCCCCCCCCAAAAAAAAAAAACACAAACAAAAAAAAAAAACAAAAAAATCACCGCTGCATTTGTTCTACCTTCTTAATTATAGAAATGTAAATCTAAGTTTAAATCATTTAACAGACGTACATATTTTCATCTTCCATTCCAAATTTGTTCCTAGACCAAGGCATTTAGTAAACTTTAAAACGGCTAAATCAAAATAATTTACTAGACTTTAGAATTTTGATTTTGACTGCACAGACTATGTCGGTAGAAATCTAAGTCTATTAATAATAAGATCTAATCTTACAGAGCTACTGCTAAGACTAAGCAATGGAATATTGAAATTTACACCAATTATGTGGGCTTAGAGGTCTACATTTTCAAAAAACAATTTACCTTTCCAGTTCAACTTGGGTTTCCTGCAGTGAGTGGATGACAATAATCTACAGCCCAGCCCCAGGTGGGGTCTATCAGTTTTTAGTATCACGATATTGAATGATCTGGTCCTGGTCCCCCTGTGTTTCTCTACTTCGGTCCAAGGCAATAGCTCTGCAATCAAAAGAGAACAAGAGGTTAGAATCATAGTAGTAATTAAAAGCATGCCACAGATCTACTGTTTAAATTAATAATATTACTCGCACATGAAGGCCCTATGTACTCTCTCGTCTCAGTGACAGTGGTGACTCGTCATGGTTGTCACTACAGAGTACAGTACACAAATTAAATTGGGACAGCTCTCAGTAGTAGCATAAGGTTATACTGTATATAATAAAGAACATTTTAATCTGGTCCAGCATGATTCAAGACATTATCATTCAAATTCTAAGTTGATCTTTCTAGACCCTCCTTAAACAAAGTTCAAGGCGAGGCCGAAGGCCTAACTCTAAGTCTAAGGTACGCCTAGAATAGATCCAGGCTATCGTAGCCGTAGGCAAAGCGCAGTTAGCCGGCCAGGATCGGCGCACCCAAAACTAACAGACCGCTGGGCAAGATCTTACCCGGCGCGGCCCAGCTCCCCAGAGTGAGGATCTTGCACATTCAGTGTCATGATCAATCTTGAACAGGTCCACATCTACCGCAGATTGTCGGTAATGAAGCCATGCACTTTACTTTTTAGGCTTGAGCACTATCATAATATACAGATCTTCGGAAAATATCTGATCTTCTCGAAAAATATTACAAGTAGACTATTCAAAATGACCGTTTTAGAGTTCAATCAAAGATAATAATTTTGTTTTGTCATGCATGAGAAGGGGGACTGGGTGGGATGTGGGATAATACGTTGTGTACAGTGAACTCACTAGCAGCCACGACGAACACATCCCAATTATTAAGAGGAATGTTAAACAAAATACATATTTACTTACATTTCATGGCATCATACGGCATTATTTTGATGAGAATGTCCCCCGGAGGATTTTCTGCTTTCTTGAGACTTACAAGACAAACTCCTTCTAAAACAGAAAATTCTCAAAAACAAAGTTTTTTTGAGATGTGTTGAAATGACAAAAAAGTAGCACTACCCGCACGGGCGCCATTTTCCCCCATTTCTTGTCAAAATCGTAGGGAATTGTGGGAATGAAAAAAAATGAATTATGTATGATCTTATACATAAAACATTATGTTAATATGAGCCACTAACCAATCATCGAACAGTATTTGACGAGCTTTTGACGTCATTCCTCATGAATAAACATTTATTGAAATTGACCCTCCTAGCTCACTGTTCAAATTGGCCAAAGCTCCCACAATGCATCAATGCAAAACCTATGGAATGTCAAAGGTCAGATTTTAGCTGGCCCTCTAGCCCTCCTTCGGAGGGCATACTGTGTATGATCGAATCTCTTTGTCTGGGACCGACCTTTAACGTCATCATCCGAAAGACGTGCTCAGTCTCGAACCTGGGTCCGCTGAATCAGTTTATAACTTCCACTAGTAGCTGGATTACAGGCGCACGCCACAACGCCCAGTTAATTGTATTATGTAAAGCGCTTTGTATCTATACCCTGACAAGGCGCTACAGAAATAGCAGTAGATTGCGAATGAAAGTTTATACATAATTACTATTATGAAGTTGAAGGATGTTTGTGTTGCCTTTGAATGGATTCCATCACATCGGCAACGAGATCGTAGATCGGGCCGCCAAAAAGAAGCCATGAAAAAATGTATATACCAAACACGAGATTGTTTTGTATATCTATATTAAATTTCCCATGTTAGTGTGTACATTTTGATCTCTGAAACATTTTTAATATTAAACACAAAGAGGTTGTAAAATGACAGTTACCTGCAGCTAATTTCTCTGCTGCATCGTTGAAACGGAAAGCCTGAGCAACTTCTAACAGCCTCTCTCTTGTCCCACCGTGGAGTGACCATTCTTTAAGCATCCTCAGAGCGTGAGGGGGGAAGGTAAGAGCTGACGTAGTGAGTACATCGATGAATCCAGCAATGACGTCGTCATCCAGACCAAGGGCCATTCCAAGTGCACTTGCCAACTGAAGACTTTTCACTTGGACAGCGACGCTGCAAAGTTCTTCCATAGTTGGTGCACCTCCACATTGCTCGATGTCCTTGTTAGCTTTATCTCGATCTACAGCAAAATGATAAGATAATAAATATTCTAAAAAGCATAATTATGTTTGTACACTTTGTAACCCCTTGAATTGAAAAGAAAAAACTGACATGCAAAGTAACTTTATAATACAAAAGTGATCTGTATCAGTCCTAATCATGTAACGGTACACAGCCGGATTTGATTATCTACCTGCTTCTGGTGTTTTTATGATATCCATAGCTTCAGGCTCTGTGGGCTCGCTGGGTTTGGCTCTTATCACAGGCTTTGCAGAAGAGGTAACACTTAAGCTTTTGTCTGAATAAAAGGATGAATAAAAGTTTGACATATCAGTTACTAGTCTTGACGGCTTAGTGTCGAGGTATCCACTTTGCTTCGCCATTTCACTCATATATAAAACATTCTGGTGGAAGGACCAGCCCTCTTACAACAATGCAGGGGCTAGACACGAACACGCTTTCTATTGTAAAGTGGGGGGGGGGGGGGATGAATAGCCCATCCCCCACTAGCAATGGATAATTATGCGTGTCTACACCCGTGCTTCGATGAATCTTTTTTCTATTTCAACGAGTTATTAGACAGATATACAACCATGTTACTGGAAGAACAGAATCATCATCTGTCGCTTAAAATTTAACCGTAGGCTTTAAAGCATACTTTTCAGAATACCAGTACAGACTTAACCCGTATAACCCGATCTTAGAGAATATAAACATTTATAACATGACTGTTCGGGTTAGCAATATAATCAACATTTTCGAATCTTAGAGTTATCATTTTTTACAAGGGGCAATAATGAAGAACAATCACCTATTTGCTCAGATTTTACCCTGGATGCTGAAGAGACAGAGTCCCAAACGCATGTCAACGTCTTAGTCGCTTGATACCCTGATGTTTGAGATGCTTTCCACCGTGAGAGCATTTGGATGTTAGCGTCTTTCCTGTTTGGTGATGTCCGATGTTTGATGTGTTCTAGCTCTGTCCGACTAAATCCAAGCTTCCTACCGATTTCATTGAAGTCCGCATCTTTGATACGACTAGCCAACGTAAGCAAAGTCTTGTCAGAAATGTCACTAGATAATAAAAGGAAAACATGTTTATTGGGTAAATAATAAAATTTAACTGTACTATTATTTGTAAAGTCTCTTTTCCTCTTTTCACAGTTTCCCTTTTCCTTCCTGTTTCTCCATTTTTCTTTTGTAAATCAGTTAACGTAAGCAATTGTTTTAAAGAATCATATGCTTAAAAAGACCTCATAACCTTTCGCAGATGAATATTATGGTATGATATCATATGGTATTGATTTAAGAATCAGGGATATATTTCATAGTAAAGAGAAAATATATCCTTACCCTGTTGAAAGAACGTCTGGATCCAGTACAAAGGGTGCCATTTTTGCATTTAAGAAAGAAAAAAAAATCAAAACATAGATTTTCACATATTCAATTTCAGTTTTTGAAATGTAATTGCAACCTCACTAATAAAATAGAACCTGCAATATTGGTTTTTTTTAGAATTCGAAATATTTGTTACTTCAAGCTCTCACTGTTTTTATTGTGGGCCCTAATGATCACTCATTTTCCCATTATTTTCCGGCTCATTCTTAAATATTACTTGTCCTTCTTCTGCGTATGGGGGTTAAGTATATTCCATTTCTTTTTCAGAATTATGTTTTTCAAAGTTACATACAGGTAATTACCTAAGTAGGATCCCGAATAATCAATATAAACCTATACACTGTTTTGGTAAATCAGTTCAAATCGAACATGGATAACATTATTCAAAATTTCAATATTCGCCAAATATATCAATTGTTTTATAGTAAACCTGTCACATCCATCTGCTCTGCTTCTGTTTCTACAGACTTTACGACTGAAAGCAGCAACTCCTTAACGTTTTGGCGTGGAGGTTGTCTTTTTTTCATACTGTGTATGATCGAATCTCTTTGTCTGGGACCGACCTTTAACGTCATCATCCGAAAGACGTGCTCAGTCTCGAACCTGGGTCCGCTGAATCAGTTTATAACTTCCACTAGTAGCTGGATTACAGGCGCACGCCACAACGCCCAGTTAATTGTATTATGTAAAGCGCTTTGTATCTATACCCTGACAAGGCGCTACAGAAATAGCAGTAGATTGCGAATGAAAGTTTATACATAATTACTATTATGAAGTTGAAGGATGTTTGTGTTGCCTTTGAATGGATTCCATCACATCGGCAACGAGATCGTAGATCGGGCCGCCAAAAAGAAGCCATGAAAAAATGTATATACCAAACACGAGATTGTTTTGTATATCTATATTAAATTTCCCATGTTAGTGTGTACATTTTGATCTCTGAAACATTTTTAATATTAAACACAAAGAGGTTGTAAAATGACAGTTACCTGCAGCTAATTTCTCTGCTGCATCGTTGAAACGGAAAGCCTGAGCAACTTCTAACAGCCTCTCTCTTGTCCCACCGTGGAGTGACCATTCTTTAAGCATCCTCAGAGCGTGAGGGGGGAAGGTAAGAGCTGACGTAGTGAGTACATCGATGAATCCAGCAATGACGTCGTCATCCAGACCAAGGGCCATTCCAAGTGCACTTGCCAACTGAAGACTTTTCACTTGGACAGCGACGCTGCAAAGTTCTTCCATAGTTGGTGCACCTCCACATTGCTCGATGTCCTTGTTAGCTTTATCTCGATCTACAGCAAAATGATAAGATAATAAATATTCTAAAAAGCATAATTATGTTTGTACACTTTGTACCCCTTGAATTGAAAAGAAAAAACTGACATGCAAAGTAACTTTATAATACAAAAGTGATCTGTATCAGTCCTAATCATGTAACGGTACACAGCCGGATTTGATTATCTACCTGCTTCTGGTGTTTTTATGATATCCATAGCTTCAGGCTCTGTGGGCTCGCTGGGTTTGGCTCTTATCACAGGCTTTGCAGAAGAGGTAACACTTAAGCTTTTGTCTGAATAAAAGGATGAATAAAAGTTTGACATATCAGTTACTAGTCTTGACGGCTTAGTGTCGAGGTATCCACTTTGCTTCGCCATTTCACTCATATATAAAACATTCTGGTGGAAGGACCAGCCCTCTTACAACAATGCAGGGGCTAGACACGAACACGCTTTCTATTGTAAAGTGGGGGGGGGGGGGGGATGAATAGCCCATCCCCCACTAGCAATGGATAATTATGCGTGTCTACACCCGTGCTTCGATGAATCTTTTTTCTATTTCAACGAGTTATTAGACAGATATACAACCATGTTACTGGAAGAACAGAATCATCATCTGTCGCTTAAAATTTAACCGTAGGCTTTAAAGCATACTTTTCAGAATACCAGTACAGACTTAACCCGTATAACCCGATCTTAGAGAATATAAACATTTATAACATGACTGTTCGGGTTAGCAATATAATCAACATTTTCGAATCTTAGAGTTATCATTTTTTACAAGGGGCAATAATGAAGAACAATCACCTATTTGCTCAGATTTTACCCTGGATGCTGAAGAGACAGAGTCCCAAACGCATGTCAACGTCTTAGTCGCTTGATACCCTGATGTTTGAGATGCTTTCCACCGTGAGAGCATTTGGATGTTAGCGTCTTTCCTGTTTGGTGATGTCCGATGTTTGATGTGTTCTAGCTCTGTCCGACTAAATCCAAGCTTCCTACCGATTTCATTGAAGTCCGCATCTTTGATACGACTAGCCAACGTAAGCAAAGTCTTGTCAGAAATGTCACTAGATAATAAAAGGAAAACATGTTTATTGGGTAAATAATAAAATTTAACTGTACTATTATTTGTAAAGTCTCTTTTCCTCTTTTCACAGTTTCCCTTTTCCTTCCTGTTTCTCCATTTTTCTTTTGTAAATCAGTTAACGTAAGCAATTGTTTTAAAGAATCATATGCTTAAAAAGACCTCATAACCTTTCGCAGATGAATATTATGGTATGATATCATATGGTATTGATTTAAGAATCAGGGATATATTTCATAGTAAAGAGAAAATATATCCTTACCCTGTTGAAAGAACGTCTGGATCCAGTACAAAGGGTGCCATTTTTGCATTTAAGAAAGAAAAAAAAAATCAAAACATAGATTTTCACATATTCAATTTCAGTTTTTGAAATGTAATTGCAACCTCACTAATAAAATAGAACCTGCAATATTGTTTTTTTTTAGAATTCAAAATATTTGTTACTTCAAGCTCTCACTGTTTTTATTGTGGGCCCTAATGATCACTCATTTTCCCATTATTTTCCGGCTCATTCTTAAATATTACTTGTCCTTCTTCTGCGTATGGGGGTTAAGTATATTCCATTTCTTTTTCAGAATTATGTTTTTCAAAGTTACATACAGGTAATTACCTAAGTAGGATCCCGAATAATCAATATAAACCTATACACTGTTTTGGTAAATCAGTTCAAATCGAACATGGATAACATTATTCAAAATTTCAATATTCGCCAAATATATCAATTGTTTTATAGTAAACCTGTCACATCCATCTGCTCTGCTTCTGTTTCTACAGACTTTACGACTGAAAGCAGCAACTCCTTAACGTTTTGGCGTGGAGGTTGTCTTTTTTTCCATCGTATCAGCATGTCATAGATGGCTTGCTCTCTGTCTTTGAACTTCTCGTACTCTATAACATCCAGCTGTTGTATCCGGAAACCAAGTGCAACGCCCAAATCATAGAAGCCGTCTATCGAAAGATTTTCAGCGATTTTGTTGACATCAACGTCGTTGAGATCACTGCGAGAGATTCCTTCAATTTCTCTGTAAAACAAATAACTGTTGTTTCATCTACTATGCAGTCTTCCAAAACTAGTAATTAAAAGTCTTAGGAGTACTTTATAATCTAACTGTCTAATGACTATTATATGAAAATATTGTCTATAGCAAAATGAGTACGTATCATATTTTACATTATCTTTTTCAAGATCCTATTACAAGATGGGCTTTGAAATGCAATACAAATCTCGCAATTTTCCTATATCACACATAGTGATGATAATATAGATTAATGAAGAGATTGATCACATGCTCACCGAATAGCTGGAGAAAAGTCAGGACTCTTGATTTCATCTGCAATCATCAGCGATATATAAACCAAAACACGAATAACAGTCTTTATTCAAATGCAATTATTTTCAGAAATTAATAAAATGTCCAAGAAATCGATGTCATGAATCAAAATTATACGATATCAGTGTATCTGGCTAGTCCACTAGAGGAATGCTTTCTTTAAAAAAAAAACATGAATGACCTATAAAATCACACGAATTTCGCTATCGAAAATAATATAATTTCTTATTTAAGAAACCTGGAAAGTTTTCAAAATAAATTTTTCATAACCTCCATAAAAATTCAGATCTTGTATGAAAGGGACAACATTGAAGTTCCCATATCGCTTTCATGTGAAATTAAAATGTTAATTAATCAAAATGTTCAAGCTGATAATTAACAATGTATTGACGCTACCAAGACCACGAACGGAAATATAGATTGATAAGTGATAGGAAATTCGCTAAAAATTTATTATAGGTTTTCCCGGTCAATTTCAAACTTTCTCCAATCAATTTAACGTTTCGAGCAATCAATTTCGCCCGAAATGCAATCGCGGTAACAAATTAGAATTCAAATTCGTCTTTGGCCGCTCAAAATCATCTCAGCGATCAAATTGCAAATTGCGCCAATCAATTTAAAACAATGAGCAATGGTATTCGTCAATCGTCATTCAAATTCGTCCATTCGTAACAATTCCGTCTTTGCGGTCATTCAAATTCGTTAATGAGCATGCATATTTGAAATAACTGCAATCAATTTAAGAATGTGAGGTTCGTATCAAGTAGAAAGTCAAAATGGGGAGGGTTTGGGGAACGCTTTATGTTAATACTTGGCCATAGTGTTGTTATGCTCATTTGGCAAATAACCAGAAACATTTTCCTTCTTTTCATGTCAAATTTGGGTAGAAATTTGATCTCTTTTTTGATATGGTGTTTTTATTTCTTAAGAGGTCTATGCCCCGGTTCTCCCCCAATCCACCGTAAACTAAATATGTAGTTTACGGTGGATTGGGCCTTTTTAGGCTTTTTTTATCTCACTTCCTCCGCTTTTTCGCTCTCGCCTTTTTGACTGGGGGGGGGGGGGGGGCATGGCCCTCTTTTGCCCGCCTGGCTAAGCTGGGGGTGTATTTGTTTCATCGCCCCTCGCCATATTGCTTCTACACAGCAGTGGGGTGTCTCACATCCAATATAATTTTGTTAATTTGATTCTTTCATATTTGAGTGTTTCATTGAACAATGAAAATCATATTCCAATTTTTTACAAATAATCCTAACCTAGCTAACCTATTCTTCGATTAAGAATAGCGACCTCTTCTTCGATTATGACAAGCGACCCTCCTCCCCGGTTATGAATAGCGACCCTCTTCTTTGATTATGAATAGCGACCCTCTTCTCCAATTATGAATAGCGACCCTCTTCTCCGATTTTGAATAGCGACCCTCTTCTTTGATTATTAATAGCGATCCTCTTTTCCGATTATGAATATGCCCCGGTTCTCCCCCAATCCACCGTAAACTAAATATTTAGTTTACGGTGGATTGGGGGAGAACCGGGGCATAGACCCCTTAAGAAATCAGAACACCATATCAAAAAAGAGATCAAATTTCTACCCAAATTTGACATGGAAAGAAGGAAACTGTTTCTGGTTATTTGCCAAATGAGCATAACAACACCATGGCCAAGTATTAACATAAAGCGTTCCCCAAACCCTCCCCATTTTGACTTTCTACTTGATACGAACCTCACATTCTTAATTTGATTGCAGTTATTTCAAATATGCATGCTCATTAACGAATTTGAATGACCGCAAAGACGGAATTGTTACGAATGGACGAATTTGAATGACGATTGACGAACACCATTGCTCATTGTTTTAAATTGATTGGCGCAATTTGCAATTTGATCGCTGAGATATTGATTTTGAGCGGCCAAAGACGAATTTGAATTCTGATTTGTTACCGCGATCGCATTTCGGGCGAAATTGATTGCTCGAAACGTTAAATTGATTGGAGAAAGTTTGAAATTGACCGGGAAAACCTATATTAAAGGCCAAGTCCAGCCTAATATCATGTTGATTTGAATAAACAGAGTAAAATTAAACAAGCATAACAATAAAAATTTCACTGAAATCGGATGTAAAATAAGAAAGTTATGGCATTTTGAAGTTTTGCATTATTTCATGAAACAGTGATATGCATAGCATGGGTGGTATGCAAATGAGTGAACCGATGATGTCATGCACTCACTTTTCCTTTTATTATATGAAATATCATATATTTCATTTTTTGCTTCAATAATGTAAAACATGGTTTGACTCCATATGGAACATGTAAAATCATCATTATTTTAACTTATTTTCATACAAGGAAGGGATTCTTTATTATCACATCTATAAAAATTGAAATATTTGAAATTTCATATAATAAAATACATAAGGAAAAGTGAGTGTGTGACATCATCGGTTCACTCATTTGCATACAGCCCATGCTATGCATCTCACTGTTTCATTAAATAATCCAAAACTTCAAAATGCCATAACTTCCTTATTTTACATCCGATTTCAGTGAAATTTTTACTGTTATGCTTCTTTAATTTTACTCTGTTTATTCAAATCAACTTGATATTGAGGTAGACTTGGCCTTTAATTATATTCCTTCTCTTTTGACTGGGTGAATCCGAGATTTTCAGGAAGACCCAATTCCCGAAGAAATATGGTTATATTTTATAGAATGATTTATTTATCTCTCTGCCTCCCCTCTCCCCACTTTTTTAAACAGGGCTGCCGCCCTTTAGCCTCCATTCCCCGTTGGCTCCTGGTGGGGGGGGGGGGGGGGAATTAGCGTAGCATGAACAGGATGGTCTTCGGAAATCCTAACATTTTGGGAAAAGGGGTCTTTGGAACTTCATTACAATATAAAATTTTTAATTTAGCTAAATAAGTTGTGTGTCATGGCAAGTCTATGGTGTATGGAAGCAATAGGGAAAGCCCGGAAGAATTAAGCACCTGGAATGAAACTAGTTTTCAACTTTTCATCAAAAATGATATTCTTCGAAAAGGGCTGGCGCGGGCCAAAACGGCCGGAACGCGATTTTTTTTTCCTGTACCTTTGGGGCTATCCAATATGAATATTCATGACTTGGGTCTTAGAGATGAGAGTACGCATGCGCATGACAAGTAATACGGTTTATTCCATCAAGACTAGTCGGTATGAATATTCATGAAAACGAACTGTAGGGATGATAAAAAGCCATTGACCAGCTGTTCTGTGTGGCGCAATCGGATAATCTGGTGCGCTATCGATGAAAGGACCGCGAGTTCGAGTCTCGGCAGAGGAATATATTACGAAATTTTCATTTGCTGATTTAAAAATAAGGTGAAACTGAGTAAGAAAATACAAGTCCGATACTTGTAGTCTCTTTCATGAATATTCATATTGGATAGCCCCAAAGGTACGGGGGAAAAAATTCGCGGCCGGAACGACGGAGTGAAAAAGAAAGAGGTGCTTTGGAACGGTTTTCTCTCTTCTTTTTCTCAACAAGGAAAAAAAGGGTATGCTTTTGAATGTAAAAAATGGGGGCATTCTCGGCGGCACATACCCACATCACACTATAATGACAGAGTATCCCCCCCCCCCCCCGATTGGCTCTCCTAAAAGTAATAGACTAAACGACTTTACCCTCGTATATCAAGACGAATGCCAATGATCGTGACACTCCTAGGTCCCCATCTTGTGTTATAGTGATGGTAATCGCTTGAAATTGAGTATCATCCTCACTCGGGACCACTGATAGAACTATGACATGTTTCAATCGGCTGTGAATTTCCTGTAGAGAAAGCAGCTGTTTGACAAGAATAGGAAAACAAAGAACGTCATTTTTGCGGACATGAAATTTATGTATTACAATATTCTTGCTTTTAGAATTTTAAGGTACCGAAAAATGACAACAAAGAGAGACTACAGTATGAAAGTTGTCATGCATTTTCTTTCATAGTCCAAACATTTATGATAAAGTGGTAGCAGATAAACGGCAACGTATTTTGATTACCTTAGTTTCAACCATCTTCCCGTCAAACTCACGTGCCACCCTTACGTCACCCGTGTGAGAGATGATACTGAATGGAACAGACCGATGGGCATGACGATAAGACTGCTGCTTCTCCTCGTTTTGTATATCCTATTTGAATATTGAAGTATTCAAGTGGGAAGAAGTGGGAAAGTATCGTAATACACAGTTATACTTAAAAAAGACATTATGACAGGCGTATGAAGTGGGGGAGGGAGCGGGGGCTCTGGCACCCCCCCCCCCCCAATTTTTAAAACCCCCAATATTCCGACAACCTCCACAAATGTTCAGGGAGGAAGATGCCCCAAAATTTTTAAAGTAATGTCTATTGTATTTTGATAAGAAATATAATACTACATGTGTATTATTTTTTCTCGGCCGCTTGGCTCGCTTGCAGAATTTAGAACTAGAAAGTTGATTTCGGGTAAGAACCTTTCGGTTTAATTTTAGACTGTTTCCTTTAGAATGCAGTTGTATGACCAGTATTAAAATACTAACCGCTTCAATACCAGGAACATTCGCATGCAGATGTAAGTGAACCTCGATCTCCTGGCCTCTTTCTATCGTGTCTGGTATATATGGAGTACATATCAGTTGGTGTCGCACCACCTGTTGCTCAAGAGGGATAAGAACCCACCACTCAGCAGTGCGACCAATGTAGAGTTCAAGATGCCTCTCGTGTATTCTGCAGTGTGGTGGTACGTCTGGTGAGGTGGATGATCTCTCCCGTGATGTTCTTGGTAGATCTGTCAAATATGGTTCCAATATTAAATTTGTTTATCCACAATGTTACAGTGTTACATATTTATTGATCCCCCTCCCCTGCTTAATTCTCATTCTGAATACTGAACATATTTTCAGACTACCTACATTTCGATAGAAATCTTTTACCCAAAGCATTTTTCTCAATATGTGACTAAATTTTCAAAACCTCTCACATGAAAAAAATTAAGAAGCTGACCTTTGAACAAAACCGAAAAAAAACGTTCTTTTAACACTGCCAGACTAAACGGTTCCAAGGCAGGAATGATTTCGAGGAAGCAGTTTCCTCTTTCTGTACATGTGTACTGTGTGGCATTGCGATGGCATTTAACCAAGAGGAGGCCGAAATCAGCTCGGAAGAGTTTCGTGAACGTCAAGTTAGAACGTTATCCGAAAAAGTTGCTTAAGTTACGATTATGCAATCCGTAATTTAAAGTGAGACAGTTCATATTTGGTGCAACAATGCTCTAAGCTTACTAGTATGAATCCGACACAATGACTTACCCTTGTCAGCATCCCATACGTGGGAAATGATGTCAGTCTTCACTTGATCAGGGTTAATGACCATTGTGGAGTGTGGTATCCTGATCTTGACAGGTTGGTGGAAGACCATGTTTGGAGGGTCACATCTGATTCCATAGCAGGCCATTGATTCGTCATCTTGGATACCAACACTAGGAGGCTCTTTTACAATGGAGACTGTGATCTTACAAGAGTTAGGTTGTTCAATAGCCCCAGGTGGGATAGTCATCCATATGCCACGATGTTCGAGCTCTAGCTCCTTACCGTCGATTCCGACGTGATCAGAAACCGTGTTGACCACTGTTGATTTTTCTTCATCTACTCATATACATAGTAAAGGGGATGAATAGTACTAAAATGAAAATTTAAAAAACCCCATCTGTGGGTGAATCAATGATACGACTTGATATAGAATATCGAAAACTTTCCGAATGTGGAGCTTACTTAGGCTTACACAATGTGCTTATTTTTAAAGCCTAAAATCGGCCTGTGTTCAGGTGTTTGTTAACTTACTGATACACCATAAAGGATACGTTTACTTCCAATCTATATTATTCAGGATTGTGTGCCAACACAAAACCTTTGCCCATTTCCATGTTTCTTCATTTACTCCATAAATGACTGCCTACTACGAAGATTTATATTGTGGAAACAAATATCAATTTAGATCAAAAGTGTGTGGGCCTGGGTAGATGAATATATTGATATATACTGCTCTTTTATCTTACCGCGATAGATCCTGGTCACCTCCACAAACGATAACCTAAGGAAATGAAAGGAGGCAAGACGGCCATTATTCTATCTATGTAAATATTAGAAACTACCCCTTTTTTGAGTTATCCTATAATACAA
Organism: Heliocidaris erythrogramma; assembly: GCA_025617745.1. NCBI lineage: Eukaryota > Metazoa > Echinodermata > Echinoidea > Camarodonta > Echinometridae > Heliocidaris > Heliocidaris erythrogramma. The sequence continues at coordinate 10,444,203 of CM046873.1, read as the reverse complement.
ATATAAGAATTGTCACTTTATAAATCAATTATTAATATCTGTGAATTACACTCAATACCCTTTATCTCATCACATTATATTTTCTTACGCCAGACCATCGCGAAATTGGTGAAGATATCTTTCATGTTTTCATTGATCAAATCCTCAATGAATATATTTCTCTTTTCAATTTGATGGAATTATCAGTCAACATCAATTCAAAGTGACATGCATCCACGACTCAGTCCTATTGAAAGCTATTTAAGCTTTTAATTTATTCAAAAGCTTCGATCGTCAATTCATGTTTTAATTTTATTAGTTTTTATTCCAAGACAAAGATTTAAAATGGGATCATTCTGTTACTTTCATAGTTACTTTTTCGCATCATAGGTGGAAATTGTTTCTGATGTGAATTTCGACGGACAGTAACGAAAATGGCATTTTTATGAAAGATTTGAAAACCGTAAAACCCAAAAATGTAGGCCTAATATGGGGGAAATTGTTCCAGTTTGGATGTGGGTTTGAGATCGGATGAGAGTTTCCACAGGATTTGTGTTTTCAATGTCTGATTTCTGTGATTTTATCTCACCTTGACAATAGCACCATTCGAAGAAAATCATCTCTGGAATAGCGATGTGGTAGATTGCCCTGGTTATCCTTCACGTCAATTCTTGCGCCATGGTCCAACAGATAGACAACAAGTGCCATCTCAGTGGTTAGCTGGTTCTGAATAAATCCATCAAGGGAAACACAACAATAAGCCAGTTCGGGGTTAGCGCATGGTACAAATGACCCCAAATATCCACAGATATTTTAGACATGGAGGGTCCCTTTATATGCACTTCAGAAAAATAACTCTGGGAGTAATAGAGGTGCCTCATGAATAGCTTTTGTTTCCCCCTTTAAAAAGAATACTTCCACCTGGATATCATGGAATGCACCATTAGTGCATAATTGAATAATGATTACATGACATTCATGAGCACATATCGAATATTAGTGTCAGTGGGTTTTAGAATTTGGTACAGATGACCTTTATCTGCTCATGCTCAGATTGCATCTCCGAAGTGGCTTATTAAATAGGACAGAACTTCGCATTGTTGCTTTTAATACGCGCCAAAATAGTTTATTTCATATAATTCACCGTACTGAATATTCGTTCATCTTTTCCTCCTAAAATATCACGGAATTGTTATTTTTACTTTCTCTATATAATGCTAATAACAGAAACAGAAAAGGGGGAAATTATGTCTTATCAACTGATAAGCAAATGTCTTGAACAGGAATTTCCAAGTTGGCCCGATTGTACTTATGAAACATTTTACCTCTTGTAGTTTTACTGTGGATTGGGTAATTCTACTCGGCTGATTGGAGAGTATAACAGCTTCGTGAAGGCAAGTCTTGCCATCGTTTGACTGGATGTTCGGGTCAGCTCCATATGAAACTAAAGTCTCCACAACTGACGCTTGGCCATTTAAAGCGGCGAGGTGAATGGCCGTCAATCCATTCTTATCCTGCTGGTCTAGATTCCCAGTGATCTATACGTGATGGGAAAATATACGGAATAGGCTATAATACCGTAAGACCATTATGGCTTTGAGCCCCCATTAATAATTTCTCAGCTAATTTTCGAAAGCTACGAAATCAAGTAAATCTCTTTACCATGTGCTTCTTATTGAAGCAATTCGTGATACAAACTGAAAATCTTGATCGTGCTTTAAGCAGCTACTTAAAACGAATATGAAATGCTGTTAATTAAGAACCCCATTTCAATATTTGCATTACAATTTATAATTGAATATTTTTAGAAAGGTTAGTTGTCGCCAAATACAATACAAAATGTATTTTTTCTCTTTGTGTAGAGATAGAAGTTAGCAACATACCAGTGCATTTTCTGCCAAAACCTCTGAAATGCTGACAATTCCTTCCTTTGATGATAAGTGGAGAGGTGTCCGTCCAATGGCATTCCTTATATCGCCTCTAGCTCCTTCTTCAAGCAAGGCCTTAACAATCCAGAGATGACCATTTACAGCAGCAATGTGCAAAGGAGTGTAGCCATTCCTGTCCCCCATATTTACTTCCATTTCTTGTGTTAGCAGATATGTTGTAACATCAAGATGGCCTTGTTCTGCAGCTAGATGTAAGGAAGTCCAACCATCGGGTTTAGGTTCGTTCACTTCGGCTCCATGCTCCACCAAATATCTACTGACATCAACGTGTCCATTTACAGCAGATAAATGTAGAGCAGTCGATCCTCTATCCGTGATCTTATTCACATCAGCACCTTGCAGAAGAAAGAGTTTGGAGATGTCAAGGTGACCATTCTGTGCAGCAATGTGTAAGGCCGTCCAGCCGTCCTTATCAGCTGTAGTAACGTCAGCTCCATGACTGAGCAGAGAGTTTATGACATCACTATGACCATTCTGAGCTCCAACATGCAATGCTGTCGAGCCTTTGTTTCTGGTTGCTCTGTTGATATCAGCTCCTTTACTGAGCAAAAGATCTGTGGTTTCACTATGACCCATGAATGCAGCAACATGTAGCGGAGTTATATCATCAGCATTCGCTTTATTTACCTCAGCCCTTTGACTGAGGAGATAATCGGCTACACGAAAGTTACCCATTTGTGCCGCAAAATGAAGAGCACTCCAGCCAACATTATTGCACTCATTCACATCAGCTCCTTGACTAACAAGATATCTTGCAACCCGTAATGTGCCATACATTACAGCAAAGTCCAGTGGAGTGCAGCCCGCTGTGCGCCTCGGTTTACTAAGAACGTAGTCTTTGATATCGAGATCGCATAGAAAGTATGACCTATACATTGCACAAATTCCTCTCTGAGCAGTCTCAGCTGCATCTGCACCTTGTATGTGTGGGTATGCGTTTTCATCAAGAGGATCATTTTCGTAAGCAGCCTGGAATATGGAGAATTTATCAATCGACCCACTGTACGCTTGAGGTAAATATTTATGCAAACCCTTTTCAACATCATAATGGCCATACTGTGCATCGAAGTATAAGGCCATTAAATTGCTCTCACTTCTCTTAACTTCGGCTCCGTGACTCAGAAGATATGCTACAATATCAAGATATCCATGAGCTGAAGCGTAATGCAAAGCGGTGGTTCCATCTATATCACCTGCATTTACCTGCGCTCCTTGAGCGATCAAGTATTCAATTATATCGACTTTGCCACTCTCTATGCCATCGTGTAAGATAGTCCACCCGACATTATTTGACATATTCACATCGGCGCCTTCTCTGATGATATATTTCAATACCTCCGTGTGCCCATAGTTTGCAGCATTGTGTAAAGCTGTCCTACCGAACGAATTGCTGACATTTATCTCCGCTCCTTTACTTAGGAGATATTCCACGATATGGAGATGCCCGTTCATTGCTGCAATATGTAAGGCAGTCCAACCGAACGTATCAGCACTATTCAACTCAGCATCTCGACTAACCAGCTCCTTTACGGCATCCAGGTCACCTCTCTCCGAAGCAAGCTGTAAATCAGTATAGCAGATAGTATGGGTGCTCTTCGAGTCACATCCTATACCAACCAAAAAGCTCGTAACAAGAGAACGACCATTAACGGCGGCATGGTCTAAAGAGGTATATCCGCCACCATCTCCCTTATTCATATCAGCTCCCTGACCGATCAGATATTTAGTGACATCAAGATGACCACTCTTAGCAGCAAAGTGTAATGCAGTCCTTCCACCATTCCCTCCTTTATTCACATGAGCTCCTTCACTGACCAGATATTTAGTGACATCAAGATGACCATCCAGAGCAGCAAGGTGTAATGCAGTCCGCCCATCATTGTGCCCCTTATTCACTTCAGCCCCTTCACTGATCAGATATTTAGTGACATCAAGATGACCATTCTTAGCAGCAATGTGTAATGCAGTCCGCCCATTATTCCCTCCTTTATTTACTTCAGCTCCTTGACTGATCAGATATTTAGTGACATCAAGATGACAGTTCTGAGCAGCAATGTGTAATGCAGTCCAACCATCATTCTGTACTGTATTTATATCAGCTCCGTGTTTTATGAGATACTCAATGACGGTCTCGTGGTCATTCTTCACCGCAATATGTAAAGCTGTGTTTCCATCTTCGTTTGTCTGATTTACATTAGAACCCTGTTTCAACAAAATTTTAACGGTTTTGAGATCGCCTCGAACTGTTGCACTATATAGAGGTTGATTTTTTCCATCCACACTTGTTGAGTTGTTCCCCATTGTTCATCAACGCCATCGACACCTTTCCACTGACCAACACAAAGCGCCGTATTCAATCTAAATAAATAAATATTTAATGCTTCTTGTGATCATCTAACTCTTATTCAAATTCAAATTCAAATTCAAATTCAAATTCAAATTCTTTTATTCGTCCAGATTCACAAGAATACATGGAAATTTGTTTTGGTCACACATTGTAAAAACACGTAATACATATACATTTAAAAAGTTCATATTCATTTAAAAATGAGATGAGGGGCACTGTTCAGTTTATATATAAACATGGTTTGAAAGTATGAGAAACAATGTCGTATTTATAATCAGACAAGAACCATCAAAATAAAAGGTAGACAAAAAAGAAATATTCTTATATTCTAATATTGCACATTGAAAAAGATGAAGAGGGTAGGACATCAAAGATTATGTATTATAATTATAGTGTGAAAGGAATAATTGAAGAAATGGAAGGAAAGGAAGGAAAACCACGCCAAACCGATACTTGGGCTCTCATGCCCCTCATTCCATTTGATTGTACAGACGAATGGAACATGGAACATAATGAGCCCAAATATCGGCTTGTCCGACATTTCAATGAGCGCATTCTCCTTCCTGACCGTAATAATTCATATAAGTTATTTAGATTGTGATTGTCATTTGCAATGATCTGTTTAGCTTTCTGGAGGATTCTTGCCTTACATTCTTCTGCCAGATTTCGTCTATTTCCTGTTATTTTACTCGCCCTCTTGACTACACTTTCCATTTTCCTAAAGTCATCCTTCCTACATGCCCCAAACCAAAAAATACTGTTGAAAAGAAATATACTCTCGACAATAGATTTGTAGAAAAGACTTAAGATGGGTTTATCAACATGTAAAGAGCTCAGTTTCCTAAGATAGAACATTTTCGTTTGGGCCCTTGCCACAATGGACGCACACTCATCATGCTAGGTAAGTTTATTATCGATCGTTGTGCCCAGATATTTGTATTTTGGAACAATTTCAATGTTTTCATCTCTGATCTTCACTGGTTCGTGTTGTTGTGTAGCAACTCTAAAGTCAGAAATGATTTCTTTCGTTTTAGAAGGATTTAATTGACGGTAATTATCATCACACCATTTGATAAACTGCTCTATATCTGAACGATATTTACTTTCATCACCTCTGATCATCCCCAAGATTGCAGTATCATCTGCATATTTGAAAAAGCGAACATCGTTATTATTAGACATGCAATCATTAGTATACAAAATATATAGAAGAGCAGAAAGCACACATCCTTGTGGGGCACCAGTATTGATAGATATTGAATCTGATAAAAACCCTTGCACTTTAACCCTTTGAGTCCTGTCCGTAAGAAAGTCCTTTATCCACAAAATTAAAAAAGGTGGTACGTTCATCCTAAGTAACTTCTGCAAGAGAACATGGGTCTCCATAGTATTAAATGCTGATGAAAAATCCGCGAACATGACTCTTGCGTAGCATGCAGGTTTATCAATATGTTGTGCGACCTTTTTGAATCAGTGTTATGACAGCGTTATGGAATGCCATTACGGAAATAAATATAATTGTTCAACATCAATACAAATTATTTTCTCTTTTACAAAAGCATTTCACTCCAGGCAATATGTATTTCACTTTTCACAAAAAATCATTTCACTTTTCACAGGAATTCATTTCACTTTTCACAGAAATTCATTTCACTTTTCACATTTATTCCATCGGGGCCCATCGCTTTGTTTGCCTTCAGCGTTTGAATAATGCTGCGACAGTTTCCACGGCAATCATGGGAGAACTAACGTTGCAGGCAAGTTCTCTTAGACTGGAACAGATGGACTGAATTTCGGAAGAAAAGTCCATTGTATCGAAACGCGCGTAAAAATGATTAAGTTCATTCGCGGTTGCGATGGGGCAATTGGAAGTAAAGACAGGAGTCTGTTTATGTTGACGTCCGGAACCAGTTAAGGTATGTAAACATTTCCACGCTTCGCTGGGCTTATTTGACTTAAAACACTTTTGAATCATTTCTTTGTATTTCTGTTTGGAGTGTGCAATTTCTTTCGTCACCTTTTGGTTTATTTCTTTCAGTTTTACATGGTCTTGGTTTTGAAACGCAACTTTCTTTTCCTTGAAAAGTGCTTGCAATTCTCTCCTTACCCAAGGCTTATTATTTGCATAGCATTTCACTGTCTTGTTTACAACATGTAGGTCTTCACAATAAAGTACGTAATTACTAACGATGTCGGCTGCCTCTTCCAGGTCGTCGGCGCTCGAAATAAGTGTATCCCAATCTGTTAACTCGAAGCAAGTTTGTAAGGTCTCAATTGTTCTTACATTCCATACTTTGACATTCTTTGTAGTTACCTTTTCCGATAATAGTTTAATTTTATATTTCAACATCAGATGAACAGTAGAATGATCTGAATTACCAAGGGGACACCGAACAAGTGATTTATATGAATCTTTTATCGAGCAGTAGCAGCGATCAAGCACCCTATCACCACGGGTCGGGGTCTGCACACACTGATCATAGTTGGGCAGCACGTCCTCCAAAGGGCAATGGTTGAAATCCCCGATTATTATCTTCGGTGAGTCGGGCGACGCAGTTTCCAAAAGGCATGGCGTACACTACTTCCGCAACTTCTCGAGCAGCTGCGGCGGCATTTCCATCCAGTGGAATGTAAACAATAAACACGTCTACTCTTGGAAGATAGAACGGCCTAAAAGAGACGTAAGAAGTTCCAAATTTTGGTTACATATTTTGTCGTGTACCTTGTAATTGCGACACCAGTTTGCATTTACATACAACGCAAGACCCCCTCCTTTATTTTATTTGTTTCTACAGAACCTCTGTCACTTCGGATCATATCAAAGCCAGGAATGTCAAAAACTTGGCTCGGCATAGAAGAATTTAGCCAGGTTTCGGTGAGGCCGATAATTCCTGAATTTCTAAATTCATCGTCATATCTAACTTTTCCACGTATTTCATCAATTTTATTTTCTATTGACCGAGCATTGCTCAAAGTTATGGTGGGTAAGGCGGGTCTATGCCTCCGCGAACATACCTTTTGTCGAACTCCGCCCTTTTTTCCCCCGTCGGTCGGCCTGTCTCCGCGTAAGGGCACCCATTGCGGCAGACCAGCCGGCTTCAACTTCGTGGCCTCGGTAGTCGCTAGCTGGTACAGAAAGGTCCGTTCGTAGGAAACGACATGGGCGTGGTTTTCCATACACAAATATTCCGACGGAAACACAACTAACAGAGTGAGAAGAAATACCCAAAACATCCCGTAGAGTTGTACAAACATGGTGGCACGATATACTTGAAGACACACCACAAAAACGTTAAAAAAACTGACAAATTTCACCAAAAAATATACAACACTAAAAATGTGTGACCCGGTCGCTACTGAACAGCGCCCTATAACACATGACATCCAAATGTGGGGAAAGATCTAATTCCTTTTTTTTATCTGATGCATAATTTGCATTCTGCATATTCGAAGCATGAACAATCAAATATTACATCGGTTTTTTAAGGTCATAAAGTGATAAGATATCAGAGCTGTATTCGACCTTTACTGTATAGTAAATTTCGTAGAATACTGAATTTGCCTACTGAACTTGGCTCTCTCGGAACTCGACCTTCAGATTCGCGACTTACTACCTCTACGGGCACTGACGTAGACAGAGAGGGGGGGCACATGCCTCTCTACCCCCCCCTATTCATCACGCGGGAAGGGGGAAAGAACTCTCCTCTCCCTTCACCCACCCCTGTTACATACAGTGAAATGTTGCATCCAAATAACTGAAAAGCAATCTGGGCGTCGAACTATAACTCTCCCCCTAAAAGATTTTGTTTGCTAAAAGCCGTTGTATTTCTCTTAAAGGGAAATTAACCTCAGCGTATGAATTAGCTTATTTTGAATGGTGTAGTATATGCCTCTTATTTGATACATGCAATTTCATGTAAAAACACAGGATATAGATATAAATCACTATTTTCCAGCCAAGTTATCGTCTGCTAGCAATAATAAGGGGGCTGCCATTACTTTATGTGTACACGAACATATTTTTCATCCCAAGTAAAATTTCCTTCATCGTTAACTTGTAATTGATTTTTAGAGGACAAATATATATTAGATAAAGTCACATATTCTGAAATGTAAGTTTAGTTTTATATATTTTTTAAAAGGTCTTAATTTGTTCATAAAAAATATACTTCATAAAAAATATACGTCAAGGACGGAGAATTGACGTCAAGGACGGAGACAATCGTAACAATACCAAAACAAAGCGAGGAATCTGCTTTACAGGATGGCTATTAGAACTCATGGGTCGTCAATTATCTAGGCCCATGGCCAATAACAATCGTAATACAATCAGAACAAAGCGACGTATCTGTTGTAAAGGTAGGCTATTATCAATGCATATGGTACCTAATGATCCGTGTCATGCACAAAATGGCAGCCTCCATGGAAAGACGTAGCAGACAATAGGTGCATCTAGAATATCACGTGGGGTTAATTGTCCTTTAAATTTGCTATAACGTCACACCTTCAGCGCTCCGCCTCTCTCTGTGCACCCACCCCTGTTACATACAGTGCAGTATTGCGTCCAAAATAACTGAAAAGCGGCCAAGGCGTCGAACTAAAATTCCGCCTTAAAAATAGTGCAAAAAACGTCAGAGCTTTCGAGCTACGCGCGGGAAGAGGGAAAATCCGCCTCCCTGCACCCACCCCTGTTACATACAGTGCAGTATTACGTCCAAATAACTGAAAAGCAGTCAGGGCGTTGAACTATAACTTTCCGCCTAAAAAAAATTGTTTGCTACGAGCCGTTTATCTTTCTCTTAAATTTGCTAAAAAATAGTGCTAAAATGTCAGAACTTTCGCGCTTCGCGCTGGAAGGGGGAAACTCCGCCTCCGACCACCCACCCCTGTTACATACAGTGCCGTATTACGTCCAAATAACTGAAAAGCATTCAGGGCGTTGAACTAACATTCCGCCTAAAATAAAGTTGCTAAAACGCTAAAGCTCCGCCCGGGAAAGGGAAAACCCCCCTCCCTGCACTCACTCCTGTTACATACAGTGCAGTATTATGTCCAAATAACTGATGTTTTAGCAAATTTCAGAGAAAGATAAATGGCTCGTAGCAAACAAATTTTTTTTAATGCGGAAAGTTATAGTTCAACGCCCTGACTGCTTTTCAGTTATTTGGACGTAATACTGCACAGTATGAAACATGGGTGGGTGCAGGGAGTTGGAGTTTCCTCCTTTCCGCGCGAAGCTCGAGAGCTCTGACGTTTTAGTACCTTCATTTTAGGCAGAATGTTAGTTCGACGCCATGCCCTGGCTGCTTTTCAGTCATTTTGGACGCAATACTGCACTGTACATAACATGGGTCGGTGCAGGGAGGGGGGATTTTCCCCTTTCCCGGAAGGAGCTCTAGCACTTTAGCTAATGATTACTATTACTCCTTCAGGTATCACCTTGTCACTAATATCGAGTTCGGCCACCGCTGACAGACGTCGCGACGTATCGTGGCATACAGTCTACAAGCTTTGCCAATGGGGAGGGCGTCCGACTTATTCATAATAGAGGTAAGATGGGCAAACAAAAATCCGTGTGGAAAATATACACTAATAAAGCAGTGAAGGAGTGAAGCGCAAGAACGCATTAAAAGAGGAGTCCATTTCATAGCAAAGCCATTTTCCCGTTTCTGCTTTGGGTTTGCTCTCTCCTGTTAGGCTACATAGGGGTAGCTAGGGGATGCAAGGGGATCATGGCCCCTTGTTCATCCGCTAAAAAAAGGAGGGGAAAGGTTATCAACCAGGAACTTAGGGGTCAAGACCATAACCGTACCCCTACAACTGTGTGTGTGTCTGTCTGTGTGCGTGTGTGCGTGTGTCTGTCTGTGTGTGTGCGAGTGAGCAACATGTGAAATAGCGTATTCCTCTGATCGTGTTTGGTTAAAAATCATTTCTTTGCTTTTATTTTTGTTGGGGTTTGTAGTTAGTTTTAAGGTTAACTGACATTATTTGATTATTAACATTTAATCATCAACGCGAGGGTATATATTGATATACCTAGGTTGTGCTTGTATAATATGCGCAGTATTTTTAAATTTATATTTGCGAAATTTGCGAATAATATGACGATATCCTCAAGTACTGGAAATAATATTGGGTAAAAGTGCCAACTATGAGGTCATTATGTGTCTGACCAGCTTTTGGGCAACTGTACGCCCAACTCCAGTAATATATTTTTAGAATTTTTGTTTTCTTGATATATGTAATAGGTCGTGATCGTGATTGAGTTTTTAAAAAAATATCCAATGAGAGCATTAAATTGTCCAATGTTAATCGGAAACATAACTGCCCTCATACACGTTACTCAGTACTTTGCCAAGTATTAATTTAACAAATGAGAAAGCTCACGAATTATATTTTACCTTAACCAGAACTCGACTTTCTCTTTGATCGATTGTAAGCCCAATGCAAAACACCCGAAGCCAAAAATCTAACAACAATTTCAAATTGAGAGATGTTTTTATTTTGACGATTCTTTTTAAAATTATAGTATAGTATAGTATTCAGGGATTGCTCCGTTTCTGCAAAAAATTCCTACAAATAAAAAAAAATTATTTTAAAAGTCTCCCTTTTTATTTGTGTTTTGAATTACAATACGAAATCTCTGACAAGCAAATAAAATAAGGGGGTTCCGGGCGCGTCTTTTTTTTTTGTAACCAAGCCTAGGCAGATTTCGCATTTTTTCATGAATATTCATGACGCAGGGTCGGGAAACGGTTCCGATTGGTCTTCATGAAAGCACGGTCGCTGGGGGAAAAAAGTCCCTGGCCTGCACGCACGTATTATGATCGTATGTGTTCAACGTGTAGGCGCCTAGGCCCTAGCCTACGTTTTTGCACTGAATCTATTATCGATCTAAGTTAGATCTTAATATAAGAGTTAGAATTGCCTCCACGTATTCCCTCAAAATGCTGGCCTAATAATAGACGTGTGGTAGACCCAACTTCAAAATGGAATCGGAATGTGATGGTGTGATATCATCAAATTTGCAGGTAGGCCTATGTCTAGCCAAGACTCTAACTACTCTAGATCTACTCTAACTAGACCAATTTTGTTACAATTTTTCAATTTCAGTTAAGTTTAGATTAAGTGAATGTTATTTTAAGGTCAGTGAGCATGATGAGTTAGACCTAGATCTAATCAGTACTAGTAAATGATTGATGATGGGGGTAGATCTACATCTAGATGATTTTAGATCTACCTACAATAACTAGTTACGCACTTTGTTTTCATCAGCTAAAAGGTCACAAAAATAATTTGTTTTCTTGGTACTAACGTTAGTGTACTACTATTGGAACGTTAGTAGTAGTCTGCTTCTTTCAGTCCTGAAGACTCTTGCAGTTCTTCTAACTCAGGGCAATGTGCGTTACAGGAGCAGGGTGCAAGTTTACTGCGGCAGCCCGAACACGTAGTGTTCGGGCTGCTATCAGCAGTCCTTTGATTGCTTGGACGTCTCTTAATTACAAGGTCGTTTGTAAAAATGATAGCCATGAAACATGACATTAGTAGATTTTAGGCTACTTTAGGTACTTACAAAACTTTACGATTGACTGTCGTCTTTCTTTTCAATGAGGATGATACAAAAAAGGCATATTTATCTCCAAGAGCCTGTACTAAAAACTTCCGTAAGTCGGTGTTTTGCTTGCAATGCGCATGCGTCAGCAGCTCCAATATAATATACAGACAAGAAGGGAGGATTATGAATATTCATTAGACGAGTGGGCTCGAGAGATCGGCGGATCACGGTGGATATATGAATATTCATTATTCGTGTGACGAAAACTATGGCGTCATTGTAATAAATATTCATAGGCGCATGCGCAACTGCCTATTTTCGTTTCTGCTTCAACAACATGGCGAATGGGACTGATTTCGAAAATTGAGAGTAAAAAGTGACATTCATCGATTCTACACATTTTTTAGGAAAATCTGATTCGCGGAAGGTCTGTTTAGGTAAGTGGCATCGTATATATGATACTTGAATTAAAAAAAATAAATTATATGGCCATATTTCAATGGTCATTTGAACATTGGTAAATTGTGAGACCCACCGAATCGTACTGGTTTCACTCAGGACGCTGCCACTTCGTGGCAGCGTCCCGGGGCTAGGTGCAAGTGCTAATTACAGTGTGCATGCAAGGAAATTTAATTTCTAACGTGAACAGTAAGACTCTAACGTTGTTAGACCTAGCCTAGAGTCTGTGTCTTGATTCTGCATATTGTTGTAAAGTTCATTTGTGGAGAACATTACGATGGGCAATTGTCAATATACGCATAGCCTAGGCCTAGCCCTAGACCTATTTTCAGAGTAATGCCAGTGGCAGTGTCAATTTTGGTCGGAAAAGGAGGGTGTCCTCAAAAGAGCTAATTACTAAATTAGATCTACGCACATGCAATAAATTAATGCAAAACTTGATTTTGAAATTGACTGCTCAATCCAATTTTTTACGTGTCACATTGCATAGGTGGGGTGAATATGTTGAGAATTAAACAATACATACATGAACGTAGGCTAGGCGCCTACACGTTGAACACACACGATCGAAATATAGCGCTGCACGTAATATGCGTACGTACGTGCAGGCCAGGGACTTTTTCCCCCCACCGACCGTGCTTTCATGAAGACCAATCGGAACCGTTTCCCGACCCTGCGTCATGAATATTCATGAAAAAATGCGAAATCTGCCTAGGCTTGGTTAAAAAAAAAAGACTAGTTCCGGCCCCTTGACCCCCCCCCCCCCCCCCCCCCCCCCCCCCCCCCCCTCCTTGATTCGCCTCTGGTGTTGTTGTACTTTGCTGATATCGAAGAGTTGTTGATATCTATAAAGCCCAATACCCATGATACCAGAGAGAACATTCTAAGAGAGAGACTGCTTCTATCACACCTTCATCTTCTACCAGCTCGTAGAGTGGATTAAAGACATCACATCGACAAGTAACTTCTCAAAAAATATATTAATTTAATTGTAATATTGGGAAATAACTAAGGATGTGTTTGTTTGTTTTTTATTTCTTTGCAGATATTCCATGTAAAGCCACGTTTCGGATTTGTCTTCTACATGTTATACGTTGAGTAACTTTTCCGTGGTATTATTTTTGAATCATTTACCGTTCTTTCCATTTCTGCTTTGATTTTCATAATTTTCAGTAAGATGCTCTTCCTCAAATTACCATGATGTTTTTATAGCAATTATATTGAACTAAGTGATGTATTCTTCCTGTGTGGAAGATCTATTGTCAAGGCTGAGTGTGTGTTTCTTTTAAACAAAACCCAACCTTCTCCAGCAACATTTCGTCAAATAAACATAACTTTGTTTATTGTAATACATCATAAAACGAGGAATCTTATCCCCTTTCATATGCCACCACATTTACATTGCATCCTGGCGTAATGTTTGTAAATGAGACCGGCATCCCACGAGCAAGAACCATAAAACAAAGAAATAGGCTTACATAAGAGGGAAAATTTCGGTCTCGTATTGGTCATGCTTCCAGTGAACCCTAGAAAAAGAAAGGAGGAAGAACTGACAGGGGCCCGTTGCACAACACTTGTGTTTAATCGCAACTGCTAAAAATCAAACGCAAGTCCTTAATGCGCACTTCTGATTGGCTGAAAATAAAGTTGCGTTTAATTTTCCTGAGTTGCGTTCAAACGCAACTTTTGTGCAACGGGACCCTGGTAGTGCTGTCTCTTGAAATTATGTCTTTGTAGCTGTAGTTTAAAACATCAACGCCTGCATTCCTGGACCTCAAATATCATGAAGCTCTCACAGAAGTGATTGATTGTAGGAAATGTCAGAGTGTACCACTACTTTTAGAATATATTATGAATCAATGTATTATTAAGAATTATTTTGTTTTTATCTTAATGCTCCATCACAATTCCCCTTCCACATTGATAAAATCTCTCTCTCTCTACTTTCTCCAAAATCCAAATATATGATTTTTAACACCACCTTATTCACTGTGAATGAAATATCTGCCTTCTATCAATCGTATAGAATAGGTATATATTAAAATAATAAAGTGTATTTCTTTTGTTATATAGTAATTATCTCGTTATCTCGTAATTATGATAGTATTATAATCTAATAGTAACATCTTTCCCTCTGTATAAAGACATTTCAATGGGATTATTATCAATATGATGAAGAATCAAAGTTTGATTATATATAATAATTATAGATCATGGGCATGGAGGTGGGGGTTGTGTTTTTATTTTGTGTCAAATACATGTATACCCGGTAAAATACTGGAATATATTCACTTCGTTCTGAAAATGACATTTAGCTTGAATTAAAAGAAAACGGAGAATGGTTAAGAGAAAGAAAAGAGAAAATGAAGAGAAATGGAAGAAGAAGAAGAAGAACAAGAACAGGAAGAAGTAGTAGAAGAAGTGAAGTAGTAGAAGAAGTGGAAGAAGTAGAAGAGGAAGAATAAGAGATTAATTAATTATTTACCTAAATTTGAATATGAGATCCAATAATGGAAGAGCTGATGTTATATAACTTTACATCACAATTTACCTTAATTAAAATAAGGGGAATGAAAGGCAACAAACATTAGCCTATAACCATGGAGATAACTGTCAGCCTATTACAAATATCTTGAAAGTACTCCTATTTAATTATTTAATAAGGAGAAGAGTGTCTCCAATAGTTGCAGTTTCCTTGCTAGACATGATACCATCGGGGCTGCCATTTTCTTTTCAAAGTAATTTCGGAGCAGTTATAGTTGTGATATACCCACTGACCTGTACACTATAGCTACAATGACACTCATGATCACCTGTGGAAGGCATGACAGTAGATTTTCTTATAATAAGCCATTTTGTAGTCATGTAAATTCAATGAAGATACATTTATACTGGCATATAACCTGTTTATGTCAAGATATTTGGTTCAGCTGTTTCTTTTGTTAAGCAGGATCTGACATGCACAAGTTGTTGCTTGGTCAGACAAAGGCTTGTCAATTCTTCAAAGAAGTAACAAAGACCTACAACTGCTCTCGGGTATCATCTGTGCGAGACAATGGGGGAACCAGGATGGCTGCCATTTTGCATTGGTGGCTGTAGTTGTATAAAAGCTTTTCATTATGCAACATCATATCCATTGTGTACAGGTAAATGGACATGTACTAATTGACATCACAATTTTTTTTTTAAATGGCAGCCCCCATGGAATAATATCTAGCATGGAATAATATCTAGCGAGGAATCTGCAAATTTTAGAGAGATTGTTCTCCTTACAGAGTGATATTAGTATTTCCAAGATATTTAGAACAGGCTGAGAATTTTCCACATGACTATCAGCTATTGTTTGTCGAGTTTCATTCTCCTTTAATTAATGTCTAGCTCAAAGTATGACAAGCTTATCCACTTAGGATCTTTTTGAATGAATGGAATTTATACAATACAATACAATACAATCAGCATTTAGTACGCCCTTCCCATAAGGCTCGGAGCGTTTACAAAATATTTAAATTATAGAACACATTATAATTTGTATATAAACACAAATCAGAAAACTCTTCAATCGTCCATGTGGGAACTACCAGGTGGTTTTATGGAGACAAAATGTAATGAATGTACCTGTTACAAAGTTTGATAGCGGATTTAAAATAAATATGATTTCACCGCTTTTTTTTATGGATGCTGACTGTCTAATGGTCAAGGGGAGATTATTCCATAGCCTAGATGCAGTAACTGTGAAAGTCCTATCACCTGACAAATTTCGGGTCATTGGGTAGCTGAGCTGAAGGTTGTGATTTGAGGATCTGAGATTTCTACTAGGTGTATATACAGTTAAGCATTCAGATATGTACCCTGGAGCCTGGTTATTGATAGATTTATAAACATAAAGAACTAATTTGAAGATGATACGTTTTTGAATGGGCAGCCAGTGAAGGGAACGAAGTAAAGGTTGGGAAGAATGACTTCTGCCAACCTCAAAAACAAGACGTGCAGCCCAATTCTGCAGACGCTGTAGACGGTTTACATGAGACTTTGGTATAGAGGAAAGAAGCCCATTACAATAGTCTAGTCTGGAAAGAATAAGTGACCTTACAGCATGATGACATGTAGTTTGATCAATAAATTTACGAATCCTAGATATGTTCCTCAAATGAAAAATCACACTGCGGCAAACATTGTTAATGTGTGCTGACATAGTCATGTTAACATCAAAAAAGGCACCCAGATTCCTTATTGAATCCGATGGATGTATAGAAACTTCACCAACTGACAGTGTTAAATTTGGCAAATTTTTGTAATTGTATGGTGATGCAGCAATGAAAAATTCAGTTTTACTATCATTGAGTTTTAACTTATTTGCTGTCAGTCAGTTCCTTATATCTGATATACAAGATTGTAGTGAAAACATGGCCTTATCCAGTTCCCCAGGAATTTTAGGATCAAATGCTACATACAACTGAATGTCATCAGCATAAACATGATACGAAACATTATGGTACCGGGCGATGTCGCCAACTGGGAGAATATAAACTGTGAAACCAGTGGGACCTACAACTGAGCCCTGGGGTAAACCAAACGTAGAAATGGTTGGATCTGAAAGTTCCCCATCTATGTCGACTTGTGCTGTCCAGCCATCAAGATAAGACTGAAACCAATTCAACGCAGTTCCCCTAACACCAATTCTCTTTGACAAACGACAAATAAAAATGTTGTGGTCAATCGTATCGAAGTACCACAAGAACTACTTTGTTTGAGTTCAATGAAAACATAATATCGTTTTTAACCTTAATCAATGCAGTTTCAGTACCATGTTTGGGTCTATAAGCAGATTGGTGTGGATCAGCAAGATTATTATTATTCTACCGCAACAGCACTCATGAAATTTGTTAATAATTTGTCATGGAACATTGAAAACAGACAGATCTCTGGAGTAGCTTTCATAGACCTTCGTAAGGCATTTGACACAGTTGATCACAATCTTTTATTAGAAAAGTTATCTGCTATCGGATGTTCACATGAATGTGTAAACTGGTTCAGATCTTATTTAACAGGTCGTGAACAGTCTGTTCATTTTCAAGGTGCAAAATCTAATCCATTAACTGTATTTATGGGCGTACCACAGGGGTCTATTTTGGGTCCGTTATTATTTTCCATCTATGTAAATACTTTACCAAATTGTATATCTCATGGTTATGTTGATATGTATGCGGACGATACCACTTTAACTGTGAGTGGAAGTAGCGTAGCTGAGGTTGAAGAAAAACTTTCTTTCGCATTGGAAGAATTAATGGTATGGATTAATCAAAACCGCCTTGTACTAAACACGGAGAAGACATGCGTGATGATCATAGCTTCGCGTGCTAATTTAAACAAAATAACATCCTTCAATGTTTCTATAAATGGAAAGGTATTGAAAAGAGTTAATGTCGCCAAATGTCTTGGTATATTAATTGATGAAGAATTGAATTGGTCCAAACACGTTGACAAAGTAACAAAGGTAACGCAGAGAAATGTCAGTGTAATAAAACGAGCGAAGGATTATTTACCATTAACATCTTTAAAGATGCTGTATAATGCACTCGTGTTGCCTCACTTTGATTATTGTTCCTCTGTGTGGTCAAATCGATATCAGGAACAAACGTATAAGCTTCAGAAAGTTCAAAAACGAGCTGCTAGAATAATTTCAAACAAAAGTTATGAGACTCCATCAAGTGAATTAATTAGCAATCTGAAATGGATGCCAGTTGAGAAACGATTTGAATTTCAGCGTGTTACTATGATGTTCAAGTGTACACACAATTTGGCACCATCCTATTTACAAGAAAGTTTAGTTAAAGTAAGTGACATTCATCAGTATCATACGAGGCAGGCAGATGAAGGTTTACTTTCTGTGCCAAAGTATAAAACAGAATGCTTTAAACATAGCCCCCTCGTATCTTCAACTATAGCATGGAATCAGTTGGACAGATCACTAAAAATGGCAAGCTCTGTGAACACTTTTAAATATATGTTCAAAAGATCTTGCAAAATCTGTTTGCAATAAGAAATTTTATTCAGTTTCTTAGCTGAAGTTTTACTCTCATTCCTTATCGCATTTCTACGCATTCTCTTGTGAAAACAAAGGATTGGTTTGATTCGTTTACATAACAGCATGGTAAATGAGTCATATTCATTCTTATTGCTAGAAAATTTCACTTGATGCTATTTTATATTTGTCTTCATCAGTAATATGTCATTTTTTGTTGCCCTGATTTGCAAAATATGTTTGATGGTTTGTTTCTTTGCCCAAAAAATGTACGATGACATAATGCTTTTCAAAATGTATGAATGATTTCATATCATTTATAATCAATAAATAATTTGCATTTTATTGTTTCATAAGAGACACTGTACATTCGATTGTTATACTATATTACATGCAATCATTGTGTAATCTTTGAATAAGTATACTACCCTATAATATGTTTTGTAAATATGTATATAACAATTTTGTTTCTATACTGAGCTAAAGTAGTCTTTATACTTCTTGTATGTACTTTCAAAATTATACAATGCCGTTTCAAAATAACCCATATATAAATGGTTATTTTTCAACAGATTTTTGAAATTATCACCGTCTATACATTATGAATTAAGATGATAGGAATGTGCAACAATTTCAACATTTTCGTAAAACCAATTTTGATTACGAGGATACCATATTTTTTGTATATACATGTATATATATATATATATATATATTTATGTATGTTCTTATTTATTTTTGGTTATGAGTTTATTTTCATGATTTTGTTGGCTATTATTGTTACTTACTATTGCTATCAGGGCCTCATGGAAGACCACCAATATTGGTGATAATGAGTCACCCTGTATAAATATCAGAAATAAATAAATAAATAAATTATTAATCTCCATATGTTCCACCAGTCTTGAGCAAGCAATTTTCTCGATAAGTTTACCAACAAACGATAAATTGGATAAAGGCCTATAATTCTTCAAATTGTTTTTATCTAAAGATGAATTTTTCAAAAGAGGTCTTATGATTGCATGGTGAGCCGTCTGTGGGAAGACACCACATGACAAAGACGAATTTACAAGTTCAGTTAGTATTGGGAGAAGATGATCAATATAGTCTTTCACTAACCAAGTTGGGAGTGGGTCCAATTTACTACTTTTGCAGGGACATCTTGAAATAACTGTCATTAACACGTCTTGAGAAACAGGTCGGAAGACCTCAAGTATCTTAAACCCTTCGCAGATATTGTCCTTGACCCTAACTGGCATAACATTGTGTTATCAAGTTCGTCTCTTATATTCTTGATCTTATCTACAAAATATTGGGAAAATTGGTTGCTTAATAGAAAAGGAGAATCATAAAATGGAAGATCAGACTTTTGCTTATTCAAAAGAGAATTAATAGTTCGGTAAATTTATGGGCGGACATTTTAGGGTCCTGGAGAAAGGGCAGGTTTTCATGCATTACAAGGATGGAATGACAGATACAATGTGATGAATCGTAATTTTGGAAACGATTCATGTAGAGAAAGAATACCAAGAAAAGGGGGAGACAATAATAAGAGAGGCAACTATCAAGACGAGAATTGTTTGTTATACAATCAGTGTTTATCGTGTTGCGCATCACTATTCAAATTCTGTTGATACCCTTTTATAGGTTTTTGCGGTCATTTTCGCAAGTTCGCTATTCAGTTTAATAAAGAAGTCATTCAAATTCGAAAAATAAATCCGCACCATGAAGTTAGTCGTTCAAATTGGCACTTCGGTCAAGTAATTTAGCATTAACATCTTTCAATTTAAATGCCCGTCGAGGGCATTCAAATTCGCAACCTCGCCGGGAAGCGCCTTTTCGATCATTCAAATTCGCACGTGGGCATTCGAATTCGTAATGCGTTCATTCAAATTCGCATATGCATATTACGCATGTGTATTCTAACTTATATTTTAGAAATTAAATGTTTAAGATAACGTCTTTTGTGATGCACATTAACTGCTGTTACAGGTAGTATGAAGCAAGTCTTCTTCTTCAAGTCTATAGATTTCAAGTATATAGAAGTCTTCCATTGCAACACAGGTAATCGTTCAGTGCACTTGTGTTTCAAATCTCTATTTACCTTTGTCGCATAATCATGGAGCCGCGCCTCAGATATAGGCGAATTTCAAACGAAGATAGGGAGAGACTTATCGACGCATTTGAGGGACATCAGGCAGATTACCTGCAACTTGCGGACACCCTGGGTATCAACAGGAGCACTGCAAGATCCATAGTAGCTACCTACCTAAGGGCAGGTAGACGTCACAAATTGCAAAGAGGGGGAGCAAACAACGTGAAGGTTGACGAGGACATGCGAGCCCGTCTTCAGCAAATAATTGGTGCCAATCCCTTAGCAACTCTTTTGCAAATGAAGCGCGACTTAGAAGCCTCCCTGCCCCAGAAACCCGCCGTTTCCGTGACATTTATATCCAGGGCACTTGATGGGATGCTGATAACCCTCAAACTAGCCGAAAACGTTCCTGATGCCAGAAATACCCCCATAACTATGGAAAAGCGCCAAGAGTACGCACAGTGGTTCATGGCCCAAGGGGTCGTCAGTCATTGTGTATACATCGATGAGTGCGGCTATAACATTTGGACCAGGAGGTCTTTTGGGAGAGCTGCCAGGGGCACCCCTGTTCGTCGCGTCGTCAACCGTCAGCGTGGAAAAACTGCAACATCACATTTGCAGTATCTGGAGAGGTGGGCCTCGTCCACCACACCGTGTCCAGCGAGACGACGACACAACAGCACGAGAGTGCGCCAACATGTTCCCGGCAGACGAGGCCATCTTCTTGATTTACGACAATGCCCGGCCACACGTTCGTGCCCAGCTCCCACCTGACGTTGACCCCCGGATCAGCTTGAAAATCCTGCCCCCGTTTCTCAACTGCACCGAGATGGCACACTCCGCCTTTAAGGCGGCCGTCAAACGAGACTTGGCTCGTGCTGAGTGGCAGCAGCGGGTAGGGGACAGGGCAGCTGCAGAAGAAGCGGGCGTGACGATGCAGGAATGGCGAACACGTCTTGTGCAGCAAGTGGCAAGGCGGAACATCGACGCCATCACCCAAGACAAGTGTATGCGCTGGTACAGACACACCCAGACTTACATCCCCAGATGTCTTGACCGCCAGGAAATAGATGCCTGAACCCTTATGATCCGGACTCAAATGCAAATGTCAAACATAATTCCCTTTACCCAATGAAAACAAATGTGAAATCAAAGAAATACATTGCCTAACATGTAAAGCAAATGTAAAGCACATTATGAAAAAACAAAATATATATCTACATAATTATATTCTTTGAGTATTCATGTAATAAATTCACAGGATGTGAAAATAAGCAATTTATAAAAACAAAGATATTTAAACAAAATGCACGTGTATGAATTTTCAAAGGCAAAATTGATTTGCTCTCTGAAAAATAAGCATCTGAACACAAATAGATCCCAAATAATTATGGTGTTGTATGTTAAAACTTCATAGCGAAACTCCTGTATCCAATTTGAAAAGAAACTTACAAAAATAAACTCCAAATCATACAATATGCAAAGATAAGAGAATTTAGAAAACAATTGGTACATGCGTGCTGAAATTGTCCAAGCAAATGTTAAAATTACTAAATTATCATAACATTATGACCATTAGATGAAATTCAGTTGCTAACGTGTTAAAATGGAATGACGCAAAATGAATTCGAACGCTGGCATAAGGTTATTGCGCAATAAATTTTCGTCTCGTGCTAAATTGAATGACCGTTTTGCGAATTGGTGCATTTTTTTTTTTGGTTTTTTTTTTAATGATAAAGATTTAGAACTGAGTGCCATGAAAACGAATTTGAAAGCTCGAAAATGGATTTGAACGACAAAACGGCTGTGTATGAACCAGATCCTCGAAATTGAATGCACACAGTAGGAATTTGACTGGCCAACTTACGAACATGACCGCAAAAACCTATATTATACCACTGTTGAGTGTTGAACACTCCATGTTCCAACACATTTTCAAAGTGTATGATATAAGGAATTATGCCATTGATCGATTATTTGTCACTAATATACGATTTGATGTAAGTTCAGCACTGTCGGAAACAGTCATGAGAGCAGATGTCAATATTTCATGATTATCGTAAAGGGCGTATAAAATTAAATATGAATAAAAGCCTATATTTGCTATAATTATATTTTTCTGCATCATTTTTTCATAAAAATCATCTGCAATATCAGTTCTATACAAACATTTGGAATTCCTAGCAATAAAATATAAGAGTATTTTCTAAAAAAATAATTCAAAATTCATAAATTTGACCAAATAAGACCAAAATCAGCATTCTAAAAAGTACCTGTAAAGTAACTTTAGACATGTTTCAGCATTTGGAAAAAACCGTTTGTGGTTTTAGTCAAGATATTATCTTTCTAAAAATGTATGTTTCCAAAAACTATCACAAATTTTCCAAAAAGGCTATTTTTGGACCACTTGACAACTGACTAATAGTCAAGGAAAGGCCAATAAAGCAACCCCTCACACCCACACGCCCTTTTCATTCGGCTTGTACCGAAAGGGTTGGTAGCGTCGGGACGCGTCACGCTGTCTGGAACGCCACCATTCGTCCAATGCAGACTGAAAATAAATATTACCAATCATGCTGGTAGTTTATATCTCACTGTAGCATAATTAATTTTATACTATTAGAAAAAAACATAATGGCGTTAGTATGCCCGATTTTTAGTAAAAATTGGAGTCACTAAGGAGTGAGACTATGCTCAAACTCATTAAACTTGGCGTTGTGGCGTGCGCCTGTAATCCAGCTAATAGTAGAAGTTATAAACTAATTCAGCTGACCCGGGTTCGTGACTGAGTCACATCGTTTGGATGGTGACGTTAAAGGTCGATCCCTAGTCATAAATAATCATATCTGATTGATAATAAAATAATAATAAATCATTTATAGAGCGCAGAAACTATATTAATAAATTATTCTACTGCGCTGCAAGAGCTCCTAGATGCAATTGTAATGGAAAATGGTAGGCCTATATATTATTTAATGCATGACCATAAATGATATTAAGTCAGTGTTTAAACAAATAGGTTTTCACTTTTGTTTTAAAGCTTTGTAATGTTTGAGATTTCCTAATATCTATGGGTAATTTATTCCATAGTCTAGGAGCTGCACAGAAAAATGATCGATCACCAAGTGTTACTTTTGTTCTAATTTGGGGGATCTGCGATGTCAGCCTGTCTTGTGTACTACGAAGATTATGACCATGGGTTTGAGATTTTAGATTCAATAATTCAGTAATGTAACTAGGGGCCTGACCATTTAGTGCTTTATAAACCCATAGAATATCTAAGTATACCCATGGAATATCTAAGTATACTAGATTACTATGTATATATAATATAATTTTGAAATATTATTTGTCAATGTATTTTTATCTTCCACTTACATCTTCCCTCTCTCTCTCTCTCTACCATTACTTCGTTTGTCACCATGCCTCACCCTTCTTCCTTTGTATCTCTCCTTTCACCCCTTCTCCTTTTCCCCCGCTCTCTCTGTGTTAGTCTTCCAATGCCAGTGCTCAATCTCTTCCCTATCTCATCTATTTCCACTCTATCCTTTCCTCTCACCATCTCATTACCTCATTGTCTCATTGTCATTACCTGGCTCTATACCTCTTTTCATGAAGACATTGTTAATCTGTTATTAGATGCATGTAAGTACATGTAAAATATGTGTGACAAATATAATTTGTGTACTTTTCGATTTCCTTTAATGATTAACATATTTTAATGATGTATCTTATAATTTGCTTTCTTCGTTGATTGACTTTCATTTACTGTATTTACATATACATGTATTAGCGATAGTAGTTTTTTCGTTCTTGTTAATCTTTGTAATCGATAGTTTATTTTGTACACATGTTTTATTCAGCTTTTGGCTGCAACACATGTTTCTTTCAATAAACCATGTTTTTAATTTGAATTTGAATTTGAACGTCTTTCCAATAATACGTCATTTTCTTGGAAAAAGACGTTTCTCCAACATTCTTCCAACGTTGAATAAAAATTCCTTTTTGCTTTAGAAACACGTTTGACACCAATATTTGGAACAACGTCGGATTAACGTCAATCAAGCGCGTCATTGTGGGAATTAGGTCGTTGGTGCTACGTCTTTGCAATAGTACGCCATATTGTTGGCATTAGAGGTTGATCCATCATTGGTCCAACGTAAAATAAAATTCCTTTTTGTATCGGAAACTTGTTGGAAAAATTGTTTGGAACAACGTTGCATCAATGGTAGTCATACTCTAATGTTGGATCAAGTTATTGGTGCAACGTCTTTCCAATGATAGGCTATTTTGACAGACATTAATGCAACATTGGTCCAACTTTGACTAAAAATTCCTTTTTGCATTGGAAACACGTGGGACATCAATGTTTGGAACAACGTTGGTCAAAACTCTAATGTTGGAATCCAGTTGTTCAACGTCTTTGCAATAATGTGCCATTTTGTTGGAATCAGACGTTGATCCAAAATTGGTCCAACGTTGAATTAAAAAAAATCCTTTTGTATTGGAAACACGTTGGACTCTAATGTCTTCAATGCCTTCACCCAAGGACAAGGAGGATGTCCAGAGATGTCTAGGACTGTTCACGTACATAGCACATACATTCCCAACTTCTCAGAGAAGTCAGCCCCACTTCGTGAACTCCTTCACAAGGAAATTCCCTTGACTGGGACGAGGGTCACGAACATGCCCTAAACAGCCTGAAAAGAGCAATCTCATCACGTGCATGCCTGCAATTCTATGACCCGAATAAAGACACAACATGCCTACTCCAGGACGGCAAACCCAAAGCTTTTGCTTCTAAGAGTCTCCCCAATGCGCAGTCCAACTACTCAAACATAGAGAGGGAAACCTTAGACCTAGTCAGAGGCGGCGCTCCGTACCCCAAAAGTGCCCCTTTTCATAGGTGATAAGTGACCCCTTTAACCTCAGACATTACTGCGCCTTTTGAAATCTGTGCCTTTGTTTTTCGTCTGATTACTGCTCATTTTCCGTTCTAATAGTACACTTTTCTCTTCTTATAAGTGCCCCTTTTCACCTCTGATAAGTGACCCTTTTTCTTCGTATGACTGCCCCTTCTTCTTTCTAATACGTGCCCTTTTCACCTTCTGATAAGTGATCCTTTTAAGATCACCTTTGAAATCCATCAAGTGTCCATTTTCGTTTGATTGGTGCCCATTTTCCGTTCTAAAAGTGCAATTTTTCCTTATGATAAGTGCCCTTTTCACCTGTGATAAATGCCTCTGTTTAAGTACCCATTTTACTTCTGATCAGTGCCCCTTTTTCTTTCTAATAGTATTATTTTCCCTTTTGATCAGTGCCCTTTTTGCCTTCTGATAATTGCCCTACACATATACCTATATACATTTAATATATTGAACCTATATACTCCGATGTCGCTTACAAACTGTGCCCTAAAGTCCACAAAGGAGCCATATACCTAGCTCCAAATAATCAAAGAGGCTTCATGATAATAGATTCCCCTACTGATATCAGCACAATGAGAGGCAGTGGAGCAGGGGTAGGAGGGGCCAGTGGCGGATCTAGCCTGGTAAGACACAATACATTCTAGGGGCCCGCCATTGTGCACAAAGCGGGCCTATAGAATGTATTGTGTGTAACCCGGCTAGATCCGCCACTGTGAGGGGCACAATTATAAATTATACAAGAATGAGCAATGCCCCTAAAACATAACAATTATTTCAATTTTTTTCCAAAGCTCGATCGCTACGCTCGCTCGCATTTAGCATTGTCTTATCATATTAGGAAAATGGCTGCTATTCAAAATCTCTTTAATATTTTGCTCACTCGCTTCGCTCGCTCGCAAATGAATAATCAGACCATTATACTCAACTGCAAAGTATTTTTTTAAATCTAGAACCATGTTAAGACAAACAATAATGTGTCGAAAATGATCCTCGATAGTGTAATAATCGGAATGTAGCGGTATACTAATGTCTCAAAGTGGCATTTTCCGCCTTCTTTTTACCCTTTGTAGGTGCCATTCCCCCCCCCCCCCCCAAGTGTCCCTTTTTGTTGTGCCCCCCACCCCCACTTTGAAAAACGCTCTGCCGCCCCTGGCCCTACTGTTTGCTATCATCCGGTTTCATACTTACCTGTTCGGGAAATAAATCACTGTGGTATCCGACCACAGACCATTGGAGATGATTTGGAAGACACCTCTGAGAAACGCACCACCCCGTCTACAAAGACTACTGATCAAGGTTCAAGGATACAGGTGCCAAGTCAATTACTGACCTGGGAAAGAAATTATTCTTTCAGATACCTTGAATCTCCTCCCAACTCCAAAGAAGCATGTGATGTTCCACTAGACATCAGAGTGGAATCCATCGGCTCCGAAGTAAAAGACTTCCACGAAATTGACCTGATCTTTCCGGACAACACAAGAGGGCAGAACTTCAGAAGGAAACGTCAAGTGACCCTGTTCTTAGGTCATTGTGGCAGATAGTCACCCAGGGCTGGCCTGAGACAGTCAAGGAGCTGCCGACATCACTAAGACAATTCTGGTCTTACAGAGAAGAGATTGGCGTGCCACACGGAGTACTCTTCAAAGTGATCATACCAAATACACTTAGGGAAGATATCCTTAATACACAACCTCACCTTGGTCACATGGGAATTGAGAGTACACGACGACTAGCTCGTGAGACAGTGTTCTGGCCAAATATCAACAAAATAATACATTGAACGCATTACAAAGCAATGTGATGCATGCCAGGAACACCAAGCAAGGCAACAGAATGTACGATGTACCTGCAGTACCATGGACTAGACTAGGAACAGACTTGTTCATGCTCAACAGACAAGAGTACTTGCTCGTCACCGACTACTACTCCAAGTATCCGGTAGTCTATAAGCTAACTGACACATCAAGTGCAGCGGTAGTAAACGTGATGAGTTGGATATTCAGTCTATTTGGTCCTCCAGAGGGGATCGTATCAGACAACGGTCCACAATTCGTAGGACATGTCAGAGTCCTACATCCCAAAGATCATATTTGGATACCTGCCACAGTATCCAAAATCTGCGAAGAACCTCGGTCGTATGAAGTATCGACACCCATTGGAGGAACCGATCTCACGTGAGAGAGATTCCATCATCAGACCCAACTCCAAAGCGTGTAAGATTCGACGAAGACCACACTGCATCCGCCCAACCAGACACACCACGACAGAATGACAACAGTCGCCAAGCAACTTCAGCATCAGTGACTAAGATCAAACAAACTCACAAACCACAACCAGATCCGGTCGCTATATTCGGAAACCAGCGAGATATATGTTCGAAAATTGAAAATAAAAGAATAGAGAAGACAGATGATAAGAAGAACGCAGGAGACATGAAGTTTATTGTAGTCTAAGAAGTTTGTTAACGTGGAGAAGGCTTACGATTCACCATGTGGTTTGTCCTGAAAAGGACTGTTGACTAAGAAGAAGAAAGTGGAGAAAAGTTGAGAGGAGACGAAAAGGAAAGGCGGGGTAGAAAATTCAGAGAATGTAGAAATAGTCTTTCTTGAAAGTGTGAAGTCCTGAAAAGGACTGTAAACCAGATGAGAAGGCTGAGAGTGGAGAAGACTCGACTAACAGGAGACAGGACTAACCACATGGTGAATCGTAAGCCTTTTCCACGTTATCATTACCAGCATGCAAACCTCAACCTTCAAAGAAGTTTATTGTTCATAATTGCATGTATAGTCATAGAACAGTATTGTAACCATTTGATGTATGTATACAGGAAATCAAGAATCGGAGGCTAGCCGAAACATTTGTTGATAACCGAACTCTGCATGATGATATAGATCCTGATGAACATTTTCTTCAATCCGAGAATAGCACCACATGTAAATATTTCCTTCCTGCTGAATTCAATAAATCTTTAGCCACCAGGTTTTCAGCTTATTACACTTCAACGCAAGAAGCCTTTTCAAGAATTTTGATGCCATATCTGGTTTTATATATCATCTCGACCATGATTTCTCAAAATTCGGTTTTAGGGAAACATGGATTCATAATTATGTGACCCGACGCCTCAAAACCTACAATAAGTCGCACGGATCACAACGTAGCAAACGGCCTGGATCAGTCGATTTTCTGTTTTGATAGAAACTGGTAGTTTCATTTTCATTCTATCATGTCTCAAGTTTGTGAGTCGTAATTCGACTTAGAAATATGTTTTGGGGCATTTTAAAATGACAACTTTTTTTCACCTGTCGAGCTACAAAATCGAAATCGCCGAAATTTGTAATACTTTCCGTCAATGCCAAATTACTGCTTTACCTCTAAATGTTTTAAATTGATTTTTAGAGTGGGTAATGAATAGGTCCTCCTGGAGCAACGTGGCAAAATTCAGCCTAATCTGATAATCCCTTCATACCGGTTGCTATGGCCATTTGCATACCCAGTTTTACTTGGGCGCACGCAGAGAGCGAAGGTTTAGCACTCTTTTGTTCCGAATTTAAATAGCCATTTTCTCTGAATAGGAGTTATTGATTGCTGGTTACATACTGATCATAAATGTGATATTTACAGGTGTTATCATTGAGTAAACTAGGCAAGGGATATAACATTGGAAAGCTGAGAATCTCTTCTTTCAGAAAATGTATAAAACAAAAAAAAAATAATCTTGGCGACTTATTGTAGGTTTTGAGGCGTCGGGTCACTTATACTCCCCTACTTTTTAACTTAAATGGCTATAATAACTTTTTACATAACAATAGGAATTAAAACTTTACTCGTGACTTTCTCGATATATCCGTCCGATCTGACTTTACTTTATCAACAGACATTTGCAAATCCCTCTTTATTGAAATAAATATTCCCAGCAAGAAAATATTATTGTTGGCCTAATTTATAGGGATCCTAAGGAGAGTATTTATTTGTTTAATGATTTCATTAATGATTGTCGTGAACAAGTTCAACGTGAAAACAAGAATGTTTACATAATTGGTGACTTTAATATAAGCCCTGTACAAAATATTGAAAATTTTGTTAATGTTATTCATGATAACTCATTTCAACCGTTGATAGACAAACCAACAGGATGTGTAATTCTTCTGTTTTCCTCACTGACAATATTTTTAGTAATATATGTAACAATTATTCTCAGGCATATTATATAATGACATAACATATCATTTCCCAATTTTTATTATCACGTATGACTATGACTTCCCAAAAGATTATTGCTCCACAAAAGAAATTCCTTCCAAACAAATGATTCAACCATCAATTCACTCAAACACGACTTATCTATAAATGATTGGAACGAGTTGCCATTTTTTCAGTCTGATACTAATATTGCTTATAACGCATTTTTATGTAAATTCAAAATTTGCATGACTCTAACTTTGTATTTGTTCAAAAAAAGAAGCAGAAATCTCCAAGAAAGCCCTGGATAACACAGTCTTTCTTAAAAGTATCAATTAAAAAAACCCACTTATATATAAGGCAGTATTGTAAAAAAAAAAATCAAGTCAAACAAACAACGCAAATATAAAACCTATCGTAATAAACTTAATAAAGTACTGAAATATACCCGAAAAAGTATTACACTAATCTACTAGTAAAAAATAAAAATAATCTGAGAAAGGTATGGGCAGTCAAAGGCGGTCTTCTGGGCAACGGAAGAAAAAAAACGCTTTCTAGCTTATTTTATCAAAGATAATATCAAATTCACAAATAACTAATTGCAAATGAGTTTAATACCTATTTTTCTAATATTACATCAGCTCTAAAGTCTGGTTCTACTAAATTTAGCCCCAACACAAATTTTTCATCCTATCTTTACAATCCATATCATAAATCTGTAGTTCTTGTTCCAACTAATGAAAATGAAATCATTAATATAGTAAAAAAGAATATTGCAATGAGTATCAGTTGCGGTTTTGACGACATCAGTAGTAAAATTGTAGAGAAAATTATTCACTTTATAGCCCAACTTGTAACGTATATTTTTAATCTTTCTTTAAACACCGGGATTGTCCCTAGTAAATTAAAGATAGGTAAATTAATACCAGTATTTCAAAATGGTGATCCACATTCTTATCCAATTATAGAGCTATTACTCTTCTCCCGTGCATTTCAAAAATACTAGAATGGCTTATCTATGGTAGAATTTTATCGCACTTAAGTAATAACAATCTTATAAATAATTCTCAGTATGGATTCAGAACAAACCACTCATGTGATTCCGCCATGATAGATTTACATGATAGATCAATAATCAATAATCAATAATATTAATAATAAACTACATTATGTTGCAATTTTTTAGACTTATCTAAACCCTTCGATTTGATTAACCATAACATACTATTATCCAATTTACCCAAATTTGGAATACGTGGAACTCCCTTAAAGTGGTTCAACGAATATCTTCGTAATCGATACCAATATACATCATATAATTCATGTAACTCTCCACTATCCAAAGTAACTTGAGGTGTTCCTCAAAGTTCTATCCTTGGCCCAATCCTCTTTCTATTATATATTAATGACTTATGTAATGCTTCATTTTGTAATTATATACTATTTGCCGATGATACAACTCTACTTGCTTTACACAGTAATTTTGATCATCTTGTTTCATTTACCAATTCTGAATTGTGAAAAATTTCAAACTGGTTAAAAGTTAATGATTTAATAGTAAATTATACTAAGTATAATGTTTTATATTTGAGAAAGAAATGTATCTCATGAAAAATACAAGATGTAAAGTTACAATTCGATGATGTACAACTCACTACTTCTATTTCTCCAAGATTATTGGGCATTATACTTGACGAAAACCTCAGCTTTGATCTTCGTCGTACAGAAATTTGTAATAAGGTCTCCAAGAATATTGATATTCTTTATAAACTATGTCCTATCTTACCTAAAAATACTTATTCTTAGTATATAATACTTTGATTCTTCCATACATGCAATATTGTAATTATCTGGGCCAGTACATGGACTTTAACATTAGAACCCATTCATAAGTTACAGAAAAAAAACACTTAGAATATGTACTTCGTCCCCATTCAGAGCTCCATTAAAACCTCGTTTTAATGATCCAAAAACTCTTACTATTTATGACACCCATTTTTCCCCAAACTGCTTTACTAATTGTAGTTGCAGTTGTGGTCCGACGCAAATTAATGACAGTCAAAGGCTTTTACAGGAATGTCGTATTTATTTCTTGATTCGAATTTCTTGATTTCTTTGCAAACATTCCGTAATTCAGATCTTCCATAGTTCTTGTACATTCCGTGAAAACTGCAAACAAATATGATAAAAATAATTAAACATAATTACTTAAGTTATTTGTTGACACTAAACATCAACTAAGAAACGTTAATATTAACATGATTAAAGGCCTAAATATTCTGTTGCTTGCAAATCCAAACCAAAGACTAAGTATAAATTCTGATTCCAATTGTAACCACTAAACAGGTTCAAATAGATTTTGAAATGCCTTAAATAAGAAATACTTATTTATGCACTTGATAATGACAAAGATAACAGATTGAATCCTAACAACCAATGCAAGATAAATTACATGTAATCACATTAATGCAATCATTAAAGTGAAACAAAATGTATATGGATATGCAATAATTAAATATGATTCACATGTGAACCTTAATAGATCAATCATTGTTGAACAATGTATATAATTATGAATATATCTCTCGAAGGATTCTCCTCCAAGCACCTTGGCCTGATAACCTAATCTACCAATTTCAGTATAAATTATCAAGTCCTCAAATTAAACATTTCATCATTTTGCATTTGTAACATTGTACTATGAATAGGAAACCCTAATGCACTAACATACCCTTTAACTGTATGGTACATGTATACATACAAATGATATACAAATTCTTCATTATCTCGAAGGAATTTTCTGACATAAATAAACAATGTTTCCTATCATGATATAAAAAATTAATAAGATCAAAGGAACAACTAACCTCTTTGCCTCTGATATCTTGAAGTAGAAAACATCACAGGATATGATAGATTCAAGATGATTCTACTCCACAAATACAACCAACATTCTCTTATTTGGAGCCTCTAACTTGCCTGCCTCCAATCACTGATCTCTATGTAAAAATCTGGATAGAGCATTGGTCCATACGCACTGTGCAAACATCTGAAGCCACAGTGCGGCCATTTAAACCACTCCCAATACAATGCGCACGCTGCGCATCACTGCACAGCCATTGAACCAGCTTCGACGTGATTGGCCTTTCCAATCTCCAGCTATAGAAATGGGAGTGGTAGCATGGCGGCCTAGCGGCTTCACCTCAACAAGCCAATGCTCTATCCAGATTTTTACATAGAGATCAGTGCCTCCAATGCACAAAGCTGCATGTATAGTGCCAAGCACTGATCTCTATGTAAAAATCTGGATAGAGCATTGGCTTGTTGAGGTGAAGCCGCTAGGCCGCCATGCTACCACTCCCATTTCTATAGCTGGACATTGGAAAGGCCAATCACGTCGAAGCTGGTTCAATGGCTGTGCAGTGATGCGCAGCGTGCGCATTGTATTGGGAGTGGTTTAAATGGCCGCACTGTGGCTTCAGATGTTTGCACAGTGCGTATGGACCAATGCTCTATCCAGATTTTTACATAGAGATCAGTGGTGCCAAGTGTATATGTCAGGCATGCACACACAGATTTACACAAAAGGCCTATTCAGTAGAGTGCACTCAAATGGCACTCAAAGGATCAAGCCTAGTCTTTGCTTCAGACTCAGATTTGCAATAACACCAAAAAGAAGAAAAAATTTTCAAATGAACATTCATAACACTAATGTTTAAGAAAATGAACAACATGTTTCCAGCTAATATTGCAAACTTGTTTACTATGAACGTACCATTACAATACCCGTTCTAGTCATAATTATGGAAAAATTATGGAAAAGTTACAGACTCATTATAATCTGTTCTAAGGCATCAGGGTCCACGAATCTGGAATTCACTCGATATAGACATCAGACCTTGAACAACTCTAAGTTCTTTTAAAGCTAAGTTGAAGACCAATCTACTTGCCAAATACAATGAATGATTTATTTATATATATTGCCCTATCGCTATTCTGACACTGCCTTGTTTCTCTCTTTCTCACTCTTTCCCTACTTTTCTGTCTTTTTTTACTGTCCTTCTATTTCTGTCTTTCTTTTCCTGTCCCTCTATTTTCCTCTTCTATTTCTTCTTCTGCTTTTCTTCATTTCTCTTCCGCTCTCCCTCCTTTTCTGTCTCTCCCTTTCCGATTCTACCTACCCCTCTCTGTAATTCTTTCTTCTTTTTATGCCTGCCACTCTCTGTCTCTCGCTGTCTGTTTCTGTCTCTCTCTCTCTTTCTCTCTCGCTCTATATAAGAATGACAATAAGGAATTGTAAGTGCGGATGGGTGCGTGTGTGTGTGTCAGTGTATGTGTGAGCATGTTTGGTTGTGTTATGAAATATAATAATTTTGCTTGTAGTACACTACGTGAGTTATTTATCTGTACAATTGATTGCTTTCACGGGAACTACGTTAACAAGCTAATCGCTTTTTGTAGGTTCCCTTTTCTTCATCTTGTATAATGTACAAATGATTTCATGTCATGTAGTTCTTTATATGGATGATGAATAAATAAACGAATTAAACGGATTAAAAACCCGGTAAAACACAAACACACACCCTCACCATCACACACACACACACACACGTTTACATGGCTTTACTTCCGAGGACAACTATTGTTCCTCTATTGTTACTCGTCCTCGGACAGTCGACGGAATAAGGCATAAATTCATTGTTCGACGTTCGAGGACTATTGTCCGGCTTCCGAGGACCATTGTTGTCATGATTTTTTTTTTGTTCTCTGTCCGAAAATGTCCTCGGACATAATGCTAAACAAACGCACACACACATCCGATGATCTTTGATGGTTTGCATGGTGGTGTAGATAACGTGGAGGAGGTTTACGGTTCACCATGTGCACTCCAGATGACGGGCAGTCAACCTGCCCGGAACTTCGAGACGCCTCATCTCTCCTGCTCTTCATCGCCGAGACTCGTCACCTCATCTACTCTTCTTCTTCCAGCTACCTTTTATCTGGTTTACAGTCCTTCTAAGGACTTCACCCTCTCTCACGACAGATAACTTCTTATACCTTTTTTTACTTTCCACACGCGCTCACGCCCACTCGCACAAACACACATACACAATACACAATATCCTGCGTATTGAATACGTCTAGACTGCATGTTTCATTAATTCTATTCAGAATTCAGATATACAGAATAATTTTTCCCAGGGCTGTAGATCGCCGAGCATACATTTGCACTGTCACAAGAGATCCAAAAATACCTTCTTCTTTTGTTCGTTTCAGGTCGTTAAACCTCACTTATAGTTTCTCGGAGCAGATAAAAAATGTTATGAAACATGTTATGGTTCTCCTTGTATCAAAAGATACATGTGCGAGATTATTTGATATGTCATCCATGATATCCCGTGAAATTTAGTGTAAATATTTGAAAGGAACGCTAAAAACAACGTTCTACACTTAGGCCAGGAGCCTGTCCCGAAATAGTCACCCCATTTTACATATGAGATTTGACCCCTTAAACATTTTAAAGTGAAATTAACCTCAGCGTACGAATTAGCTTATTTTGAATGGTGTAGTATATGCCTCTTATTTGATACATGCAATTTCATGTAAAAACACAGGATATAGATATAAATCACTATTTTCCAGCCAAGTTATCGTCTGCTAGCAATAATAAGGGGGCTGCCATTACTTTATGTGTACACGAACATATTTTTCATCCCAAGTAAAATTTCCTTCATCGTTAACTTGTAATTGATTTTTAGAGGACAAATATATATTAGATAAAGTCACATATTCTGAAATGTAAGTTTAGTTTTTATATATTTTTTAAAAGGTCTTAATTTGTTCATAAAAAATATACTTCATAAAAAATATACGTCAAGGACGGAGAATTGACGTCAAGGACGGAGACAATCGTAACAATACCAAAACAAAGCGAGGAATCTGCTTTACAGGATGGCTATTAGAACTCATGGGTCGTCAATTATCTAGGCCCATGGCCAATAACAATCGTAATACAATCGGAACAAAGCGACGTATCTGTTGTAAAGGTAGGCTATTATCAATGCATATGGTACCTAATGATCCGTGTCATGCACAAAATGGCAGCCTCCATGGAAAGACGTAGCAGACAATAGGTGCATCTAGAATATCACGTGTCCTTTAAAGTACCATCCATGTCATTCACAAAAAGCTTGTCAGCTCTTGGGCCAAACCAGCGGCTTCGTTCGAGCTGACAAGCTTTTTGTGAATG
This sequence comes from Heliocidaris erythrogramma, assembly GCA_025617745.1. Taxonomy (NCBI): domain Eukaryota; kingdom Metazoa; phylum Echinodermata; class Echinoidea; order Camarodonta; family Echinometridae; genus Heliocidaris; species Heliocidaris erythrogramma. Next base: position 10,408,440 of record CM046873.1, on the reverse strand, counting down.
ACATGGATGGTTTAAGTAACTTTTAGGGGTCAAATCTCATCTGTAAAATGAGCTGACATGGTATTTGTGGAATTAACGCATGAATGGTAAATTTCAGCATGGCAGCCACATAAGCCAGATACTTAACAAGCCCCTCTATTATGTGCAGATGGACAATGGGTGTGTTTACATAATCATGACAATGTCATCTGACTGCTTTTGAGAAAGCAATACAAGTTTTTGACTGGGCGTTGTGGCGTGCGCCTGTAATCCAGCTACCAGTGGAAGTTATAAACTGATTCAGCGGACCCAGGTTCGAGACTGAGTCACGTCTTTCGGATGGTGACGTGTTAAAGGTCGGTCAAAGACGTAAATAATCATATCTGATTGATGATTGATACACATCTGTAAAAACCCAATTATACATACATACATTTACAATTTAATAACTGCACAATGTAAATTTGACCTGAATTGAATTACACGCATTTTTAAGGTTATAATCCCAAAAGGGGGTTTCTCTACATCCACAACATTTGGGGCAGCAAAGTCTGATTTAGGGACACTTTGGTGACATTTCAGGGGCGGGTTACACCCCTTGAAATTTTATTTAGTTTTTTTATATTTCTATAATCTACATCCACACCTCTTCCTTCTGACAAAATTTGGTCCTCAGGCCTTAAGGGTAAAATTAAATTTGTTTATTTACATTTACATAATTATATCTACATGTGTGCCAAGTTTGGTGCTTTTGTCACAAAATGCACAATTGATCGGCTATGCCGCTCCACTAATATTTATTCAACTATCTAGCATTTGCGAAATCTAATGTTAGACTCCACCTCCATTCGCGAGCACAGCATATTTGCCTGCAATGCCTAAACATTACTATGGTATAAACAAGGTATTGGCGAGCAGCCCGCCGCGTGCACGTAGTCTCTATAGTCAGTCGTAATGCGTTACACAATCATGTTCGGGACTGTGAGACTGTATCCCGTACATGTTATTCCCTTTACATAAGCTGTTCCTGCCATTTGACACAGTTAGATACTTAAAGGGAAAATCCATCCTGTTATTAAGTTGATGTAATCTTTTCTCATGTGTCTTTATACAAAACCTGTAAGAAAAAAATCTATTCCTTCATCAAAAACTAAAAAAATGAAAATGAGATTTTCAGTAGTGAGGAAATGGGAGAGGAGCTCGCAAGATACGTCACGGAGTTGTCAATTAATTTGTGTTTGATTGATTACAACTTCAAAAATTTATAACTCTCTTATTTCTTATCGTAATTTTGCTTAAACTTTCACTAATCTGTTTATCTCATTTATTTCTTCTTTTATTTAAATCAACTTAATACCAGGGTGGACTTTCTTAAAGAAATCTTGTTGACTGTCAAATAGAGTATGTGCCTGTAGACTAGCATTCACTTGTAACTACAACACTGCAAGGGGGACCTGCCTCGGATAGCTCTTGAAAAGTCAGTGTAACAGGGGGGGGGGGGGGGGGGGGGGGGGGGGGGGGGGGGGGGGGGGGGGGGGGGGGGGGGGTCGTCGTCTTATACATTAACCCTTTCAGGACAGGAATTATTCAAGGGCTAACTTGGTAACATTTCGTTCTTCAAATTGGCAACAATGATATTTTTTTCTTTTAGTGCTATACATAGTTCTAATGAGGTGTAACGTCTCAGAGAATAATTGTCGAAAAGTTGAAAAACTTGCCAATTTTCATGAAAAGCAGTGCTTTTGAACTTCTCAATGTGTTGCCAATTTAAGGGTTTCAAAGCTTATTCTCGTTTTTAAGTTTCCTGGCATCAAACGGATGATGGTCATGCAATAAAAAATGGAGGTAATGTGGTCAGAAATGTTTGCTCTTTCCACTCATGCATCTGGTATGTGCTTTACGGCTGTGAATCAAAGTTGTGCCAAACCACAAAGTGTGGTCGATTGTTTTGAAAGGGTTAATTCTTACCTTTTAAATCCACAAGCAATAGCTTGAGCCAGAACTTTCCAAAGAGTCCTGACACTGGGGGTCGCTTCTGATTGGTCAGTAATTTCATGGAGCTTCAATTATTACCAGGCATGTGTGGTAGTTTTTCCCTTAGAAAGCTCTCCTCTCTCTGTCATTAAGAGTTCACTTACGATGATTTTCTGCGTCATCATTTAAGAACATTTCACTGACATGGACCTATGTAGACCCTCTGTAAAATTGTCTGTGTTTGGCCAGTGGTAGCTTTACAAGAGCCGTATGAATATCACTCTATTATTTCCGGGCAATGCAGTCTTACATAATTATATTAGTGTTCAAATTGAGAGTCGTGCAATGTGTGCGTGTGTATATTTGAATAAAAATTACGACAATCATTTATCAGATAGATATTCAATTATGAGGGTGTCGACACCACAGGTACCATCCCAATTGACATGGCTCAGTAATCCGTTTCAATAAGGTGTGGCCATGTCAAAAGCGAAGGTAAAAATGAAGCTTTCTGTCTGTGACAATTACAAAATATGTTCATGTTTCCAATGTGCAGTCAACTTTATCACAAAACATACCTAAATGTGTGTGTGTGTGTGTGTGTGTGTGTGTGTGTGTCTGTGTGTCTGTCTGTCTGTGTCGCTGAGCTCTGTGTCGGTACGTGCGTAATTTGCGTGGACATTTGTATATAGCTGATTTGTGTGCGGCGCGCACGTACGTACGATAAACACGGCCGGGGAGCGATTTTTTTTTTGTGTACGAGTTATTAACGTAAATTCTCATGAATCATTCATAAGCTGAGCTGGAAGACTGAAGTGCGCAAGCGCGTGAACTAGCTGAAAATGAAGGCATCATCGTTGGCAAATCAGATTGGGTGCTGTTTTTTATGCTAATGTCTAAATGGAGGGGGGAGGCGGGTTGAAGTATACCTAACAAAAGCACTAACATCTCAACGCACCTGACTCATCTTTTCTTCTTTTTTGTAAGCCCCCCCCCCCCCCCCCCCCCCCCCCCCCCCAATTATGGCTGACAGAAATTGCAGTATTGTGAAACCGAATTTGTCTATAGGTTCTACACACAAGACATACAGACAGCATGGAAATGTTTTCCCGCAGCTCTCTAGTTGTTTTTTGTCTCTGTCTCTGTCTCTCTCTCTCTCTCTCTCGCTGCCCTAAGTCTCTCTGTATATCTGCGTTAATATGAAGGGAAATTCATGAATTAATGTCCTTCAAATATTTTATGCCTTAACAACTTGAATGACTGTCGTTTCCACAGGTAATATGATGTAAGAAGTATTAAGGAAGTGCATTTAAAGGAGAATTTACTTATGTTCAAAGGTGTAATATATTCTTAATCATTGACCTGTATCACTTTAGAAATAAAATATGAGAAAAGGGTTTACATCAAGACATTCTAGCACACGGTATCATCTGCTAACACTTCATGAGGGCTGCCATTTTCTTGATGACATGGAGTTGTACATGAACCATTAAGGCATGCGCATATATACGTCATCCGAGCAAGATCTAACAGTCTTTTTAAAAATAATACTAGTACTTTTTTCCATATTTATATCATTGTGTTGAAATGAGTGTCACGGGCTCAAACTACAGCGAAGAGGAAGTAAGTACCCTTCTCCTCGCTTGGTCCGAATCCAAAATACAAGATGAATTGAATGGGTTGACGAGGAACAAACCCATATAATATATGGGTTTGTTCCTCGTCAACCCATTCAATTCATCTGCCATTCAATTCATCTGCCAATTTGTCATATTATGACAAATTGGCAGACCAGCTTGTGGCTGCAGGGTTTCCAATGAGAACCGGTCAAGCGTGCAGGGACAAAATCAACAGAATAAAGGTAGATTTATGTTTATATCGAACCGATATTTTGTGGTAAATCTATTTCAACGTACTGTTGAGTTGAGAGATGGGCGAGACTGCTTGCTGTAATTACCTGTTGTAATTACTTGTACCCGGTCAGTGACAGTGTTGGTCTGCTCTCACTCTTCCCACCATGGTAGGAAGTCCACGGACGTAATAACCGAAATAATAGACGTAAATAGCTGAAATAATAACCGTAAATCGAGACCGAGAAAGGCGATAGTCGAGTGCGAGATTGCGACACGAAAATATCACAGTATAGTTTCGAAAAAGCGCGCGCCCCAACTTGACCTGCCCTCCCGAGGTCAACGTAGCATGCACAGTGCAGTTTTGCGAATCTAGCTGCAGAGCCCGAATTCGCCTGGAGAAGGGAAGCATAAACAGTACCCCGTTTACGATGAGCGTTTCAAAACGCTCATTCTGCCTTCAAAAGTAAGCATAAACGCACCCTTATCATTTGGTTGTCTCTATTGCAAAATCAAAGGCCTTGTCTTTGTTATTTCCCTCTCACACAAGGAGAAAACGCTGTTTAAAAATGCACACATTTGTTTACAATATGAACTGAACAAACCATTGTACAGTTCATATTGTAAACTCTTGTTTAAATATTAAACAGGTTGTATAAGTTTTAAGCAAACTTTAAACTGCGTTTTTACTGTACACTAGAAAAGGAAACTCTTAAAATACACTGATGTTTATCGTAATGAATAACGGAGCGAAGCAAGCGAGTAAAAAACAAAATTTGTAGTGACATTGTACAGAAGTTACATAATTATCTGGGAACAAATCTGCCCAAAATATGTGGATAGAATGACACCTCGCTGCGCGTATACTTATGAAGTGGTGGTTGCCAGAATATTGGAACTTTGGGGACGGCTTTTGCCTGAATATTAATTTTCCAGTTTTAACTTCTTTTTCTTTGCTCTCCTTCTTTTCTTTTTGTATTAGTTTTCTTTTCCTTTCCCTTTTCTTTTTTCTCTTCTCCTTTCTCTTTTCGCTTTCCCCTTCCCTCTCCCTCTTTCCCCTCCGTTTTTTGGCCGACAGAGGTGGTGCATTTGACGACAGCAATTGTGAGTATAGCGACACCGATGTGGTTTACAACTATACCATCTAAAATGCATTTCTCCCTTATTCAATCAGGACACACAAACGTTTTCTTCAGGTGTTTCTTTGTTGACTACTATCAATCTTCACCAAAATGTACGAGTAAAAAGTTATAATTATACACGTAAACGAGAATAACTATTTCGGTGTTCCAGTAATTAACATAATGTGTTGATTATAATAATGTTAACATGAAACAAACGACCATATTGTTTGTCTGTGTATTTCATGGCCGCGGGGTTGGGGTCTGCAGCCCCCCCCCCCCCCCCCCCCCCCCCACACACTTTTTTGAGTAGAAGTGTTTCATACCGTATTTCTGCACTCACAAAGGTTCATACGAACGATGCGTTTGTATGAATCTCACTGTTCGTACGAATTTCGGAGTTCGTAGAGATTCGTAGATGGAGCATAGATTCTTAGGGCCTTCTTACGAAGTTTGTACGAACGCCGTTTAATTAAGAATTAAGACCTTCTTGAGAAACGAAGTGATCTTTTTGGTTATACAATGGCCTTAGAGTTCGTACGTTTTTCGTAAGAATGCCTTGCGTAATTCTTTCGTCAGACTTACGGCCATCTTACGACTTTGTTGTTGCAAGATGGTCGTACGTGCAACGCACGGCACACTCAAGATCTTACGATTTTTTGCATTTTTGGTCCTATATTTCTTCGACAGGAGATGCTTCCTCGTCGAACACCATGAACAGAGTGAGGATTTGAACTCGAAATCGATGAGAGAGGCCGTGTCTGAAACGCCACTCTAACCAAGGAGTTATCACAGGTGTGTGATAACTCCTTGCTCTAACATTGCGTTGTGAAAGGAGGACGTTATATGACGTTATCATGCGTTGTTATGAAAGAGTTTTAAAGCTTCTATTGGTATCAAAAGCTCGAGCACGCTTCAATAGCAGATGAGATAATAGAGTACTTGAGGATCGATGAATCCCTCCAGCTAAACAAGATGGCTCTTGATTCAATCTGCGTTACAGTTCTGAAGTGTATAATTTGTTGATATATTAAATCTTTAAATACATAATTTTAGTTTGTTTTGTCAGTGACAGCATGCTGCTTTTAAAATATCGACCTTCTAAGATGATCATTCCTATATTTGGAAAATGAAATTTAAGATGTGCACACGCGATAACTTAAACTTAAATGTGATTATATGAAAAAGATGAGCTGGTATATATACATGTGAACAGGCTGCGCTGAAAAAGTCTTGTGATTAAATATCTTCGCCGCTGTAAGTACAGGCCTGTTCTGGTGTATTCTCGTGCGCAGTGGTGTATCTAGGTATTCCGGCGCCCGGGTCTAAGTTTTGATGCACATAACCTTTTTTGTTTTCCTTTTCACCCCTCAAATTGAAATTTATGATGTATTTCAACCTTACCCCCCCCCCCAAAAAAAAAGAAAATCCAAGGGAATACAGCGACCTAGCAATATTTTTTAGAAATTTTGAGCATTGCTATATTGGGGGCGCAAAATGAATAAAAAAACCCAGAAATAAATCATTAAGGCAATTGCAAGGTAAATTTTTGATTTCTTTCGAATGTTCTATATATAAAATTTGAAAGTGCTTTTTATGCACTTTTATCCATTCTGGGGCGCAAACTTTAACAAGCTCCTGCCTTATGCGGGGGGGGGGGGGCAACGCAACTAGAGTCCATAAATGGTTAAAACTTTAAAAACGCCATTGGGGTGCGAAATAGCTAGCTCTTGAACATAATTATGCGACGGAGCGAAGCTTTTGAAAATTTTCGCATTTGAAACCCTGTAAAACACCATTTCTTACGCATTTTGTCATTGACTGGGGCGACGATACGCCACTGCATCACTGATAGTTCTGACCTGCCTTGTAGTTGATCTCTGTAATTGCACTAGTCTGCCGATGTGGTACGGACTAGGTCCATCGTCTTGCTGGATTAACGATGTTTGGGGAAGCTTGGTTGTCGTACATGTTCCCATTCTCATCAGTCTTACACTCAACGGTGTATTATTTACATCCAATTGTTTTGCAGCTATATTGCTATAGCTATATTGGGTATTTTAAGCTTAATGAAACCATTAAAAAAACTGGAACAAAATAATAATAATAATGATAATAAAAATTATAATAATAATTATAATAATGAAGATAATAATAATAACAATCATAATGATTTGATTTGATTTGATTTAAATTTATTCAGACATTATAAAACATGTCTCGGGAAAACAAGAAAGGTTTGACCAACCCATAAAAGTCTGTTTCCCGGATATAAACAACAAGTAGTTTCAATATCATAAACATATTGCACAAAGTATTATTTAAAATATGTAAATGATAGACAACAATGATGATTGCAAGTAAAATCACTGTAGTATTGCAGAGTACAAAATTACTTAGTTGAGGTATAGCAACTGTGAACTTAACTATGTGGGTTGAGATGGTTATTTAACGCTTTTATGATGATGATAATTAAAAATAATAATAATAATAATAATAATGATAATAATAGCCCTCATTCGTGAAAGTTGCCTAAGTTAAGCCATGCAGGCTTATCGTAGGCCGATGATTTATGTTCAATTTCAGTGTAAATTACTGTTATTATGTAACAAAATCATGAAACTAAATAAATTTGATGATAAAATGAAAATGATAAATCCATTTCTTAGAGACAAGTATTTGTATCGATATTCATTTAGTAGTTATCATGATATGTACATGATTAAGAGGTTGACATTTGGCATTTAACCATGAGACTAAACTAACTCTGCGCACTTAGGGGCACACACATACGGCGCACACCAGTCCTGTCATTGTTTCCCCATAGACTCATGTGTTAAAAAAATAGAAATAAAAACATCCTGAAAAATGTTAAGTGCTAGCAATGGCACCATTCAAACTTGTGTCTTGACTAGTTTATATAATTTCCTTGACTTCCTGATAATAGGAAGAGGTCTTTTTGGCATTTTTCTCTCGACAGGAGCTGCAACTTTCTACCCACAAACCTGGTCTAAGCTACAGTGAAGTTTCTTGGGCTGCTAATAAAATCAACATAAAATCCCACTGGGACCAACTCCTGCTTTCTCACGGGACTGATCTGAACCAGAAATTATCTCTCTTTAGGCACATACATAATATACATTATTGATTTTATATGCATTTTTTTCAGCAATGACATCATGACTGGATGTAATTACAGGCGTGCAGCCTTAGGATGGGTTTAAGCCTACCTTAAAGTTAGAAAGATTTGGAGAATACGGGCCAATGATGATAAAATTATTTTTTTAAACGTTCAGTTTACGTTTCGGAAAAGAAAATATCTAATATTCCCATTAAAATTATTATTATTTTATCTTGTATAATTCTGTTGTTTATAATCTGTTGTTTTGTCTCTTCATTTTCTCTCCTTTCACCTGTGCTCCTTGAGCATTTAAGTTTAAATGGATTTGACGCCTTATAAATCACATGTATTATTATTATTATTATTATTATCTATTTATTAGTTCAATTTTCTTATTTTCTATTTATTCAATATTCGTTTATTTATTTAAATTTTAATTCTTTCATTTGTCTTTTTTTTAATGTAATTATTTAATTTATTCAATTTATTTATCTATTATCATTGTGGTGTTTCTTTTTTTTTTTTATGGGTGGGGCGAGATAACATATATGTTTTTTCCCCCGAAGCGGGACACTCCCCCCCCCCCCCCCCTGTGAATTAAAGACACCCGGGGGTGTCTCACAAAGAGTTAAGTTTGACTAACAGTCGCATTTAAATTCCTAGTTGTGTGCGGTATATGAAACATCACCGCATTGGTCAGATCGTGCTCAGGGAACGCGCACTATTGGGTAATCTACCAATGAGATTACGCGTTTAATACCGTATGCGCATTGGCACTTACGCATGACTTTAAGTTCGAGAAGCTGGCGAGACCAGAAAAATACGGGTCTACCTTTTGACAAACTTTTGTTTTTTCATTTCATTTTTGTGCCCCCTCTTTTACTCAATCCTGGATCAGAACAGAACAGGGGCTTTGAAGAGGCGTAGACCTACATACAATTTTGCTGTTGATATCTTTTCCCCCACCTTGTCAAGATCTATGTTTACAGAAAAATATATGTTTTACTTCCACCTTATTACTGAGATTTTTATTACTGTTCTAAGATAGATTTTCAAAGATATTTTTTTTTTAATTGGAAATATTCCCTGCATTTTACCTCTTTAGGGTATTTTCTTTTCAAAGTTTACTGTATGTATATATATTTTTTTAACCTTTGCAAAAAAAATCAAAAGGGAGGGCAGCTCTGTGGAACTTTAATTTAAGCTATGCAACCATTATTCTCATATTTTTTTTTTATTGGGGCTTGGATATGACATGCACAAATCTCAACATTATGCAAAGGTGATAGTAGAATTGAACATTTTAAAAATATTTATGTATCAGAACTGTTGTTCCATCAGTGTAAACATTTACACAAAGTCATTATTTTGAAAGAAAAAAATATTCAGTACTAATGACTGGCAAACATCTTTTATTTAATCGGGTCATTCATGTGATCATCATTATTGTTGCTTCACATCATATTTCTTTTCAAATTGACATTATTTTTTCTACAGATTTTTTTTTTCTTCTTTCATTTGATTTATTGTTGTATTTATTATTATGTACTTATATATGTTGGTCTAGTTGTTAACTTGATAACGCTTAGATAGCATATACATTTATCATGTATATAACTGTTTATAAGAAATGTTAAAAATGCTAGTACGTCATTGTTCAGTCTATCTTTTCATGATATTTAATTCCTATACATGGATATCAGTTTCCCTGAAAGTTGGGTTTATTACATGAGGGTGTGCTACACTGTGACAATGTGGTAAAAATTTTATTGCTGTTTTTGCTTCAAGTATCAGAGGAAAAGAGGAGTCTAGGAGGCTAATTTTGAATATTCATTTTCACTGTCAGAAATAAAATTGGAATTGGGTAACTGAGTTCACATCTAAGTAATTGCCCAGAGCATTTTTTGTAATTGATGTTGTAAAGATGCATGTATCTCAGTCAAGAATGATAACTCTATTGTTAATGGCATATGAGGACTGTTATTTTTTATGGCATTTGTTGTTTAATTTGTTAATGAAACACACTTTGGAAGCTAATCAGTTTTGTTTGTTTGGTTTTGTTATTTGTTTTTTTTTGGGGGGGGGGGGTGGGCATTCTATTGAATTTTTGATGTTCAATTGTAAGACAACCATTTCCTGGATACAACATCTATATCTACATTTCTCCAGAAGTAATAATATATTTCAAATCAATTGAATATTTTTGTCATCTCTGGAAGAGCTCAAACACATTTACTATGCAAGGCTTGTCGTGAATGAAACTAACAATTGAAAAGAAAGGTATGAGTGCGGGAATGAGATCAAAACCAACAAATGGCAGAATGGAAAAAGAAAAAAAAAAGAGAGATAAAAAGTTGAGAGGAGATGTGTGTAATTGGAGAATATTGGGCAAAAAGAAGGAGAAAGGGAGACAGAAAGCACAAGAGAAGAAATAGTGAAAAAGAGAGGGAATCACTGGGGGGGAAAGGGAGAGATAAAAAGTTGAGAGGAGATATGTGCAATTGGAGAATTTTGGGCATAAAGAGGGAGAAGTGGAGGGAAAGCACAAGGGAAGAAATAGAGAGAGAGGGAATCATTGGGGGAAAAGGGAGAGATAAAAAAGTTGAGGGAAGATGTGTGAAAGTGGAGAATTTTGGGCATAAAGAGGGAGAAATGGAGGGAAAGCACAAGGGGAGAAATAGAGAGAGAGGGAATCATTGGGGGAAAAAAGAGATAAAAAGTTGAGGGAAGATGTGTGTGAGTGGAGAATTTTGGGCATAAAGAGGGAGAAAGGGAGGGAAAGCACAAGAGAAGAAATGGTGAAAGAGAGAGAGGGAATCATTGGAAAACAGATTTTCTGTCAAATGAACTACAGGATTGTATAAGGTAGAGAAGTAGGAATCAACCTGTTCCTGTGATGTATACCCCTTTTTTCCTGCCGCAGGAGGGGGGGGGGGGGGGGGGGGGGGGGTTGTAGGTTGAAAATTGCCCGTTACATTTTCACTACATTCAGGGTGGTAACAAAAATCAATATTAAATATACGGTGGAAACTTAGTATAACGAGGTCCTTGGGACTATTAAAATTACCTGGTTAAATCCAGAATCTCGTTATATCAGTTTAAAAACAAAAGAATATAAAGAGTTGAGACCAAAATATTGCCTTGTTATATCAGGAATACTGTTGTATCAGACCTCTTTATACTGAGTTTCCACTCTACCATGATAAATATTTTTATAACACTCTTTATGGAGAAAGATCTTTTTCTTCATCAAGAACCAAAAAAAAAAATCATTTTTAATAGTAAAGACCAATTGAGAGAGGTGCTTGTGAGGTAAAGCTCAGAGTCGCCAAATTTCATATTATTGATACAATCATGTATGATCAAACTTGTTTCAGGGACGGCCTCTTCTTGATGCTATACGCAGCCCCGTGCTATCGACGAAGTCCTCCGCACAAAAGTGCTCGGAGCACACAACACTGTGCTCACTCGGCCCCTTCCAATGGGCGCGAGTTAATTTTACTTTTGCGGTCCACACTATGAACACGATGACAAAGAGAGCGGACAATTTATGCAGCTCCTCATTGTACCCTCCACAATAGCTCTAGTAGACAAAAGGACATCCCTTCACTGCTATTATGTGACACCTGTTCTACATATTTTTACAGGATAGCAATGAATGGATGTTCTTTTGTTAACCAGTGCAATTGTGAAGGGTACAATGAGGAGCTGCATAAATTGTCCGCTTCTTTGTTCGTCATGTTCATAGTGCCATTTCCTTCTTATATTTAGGTCTTTAGGGAATAAATGTAGACTGACACCTTCCTTTGTGGTGTTACTGCAACCTGCAACAACGCAGCGTTGCGGCATACTTTTTTAGAGGCGGTTTTCGAGGTGGTATACACAACAGCAAGTTAGTTTGCACATGTAATGCATAGGCAATATTGTAAACAAGCATCGGTAATGTCGGTTTGTGACGTCACACGTCAATCATGCTCGCGAAACGAGAATTCGGGGTTTAAAAGGGGGCGGAGCTTAAGAGACTGTTTTGGACATGAATACCTGGGGGAAATATTATTTTAAAAATATTTTGATACGTATTTATTGCAAACGGATGTGATTTTTCAATTTAGATGAGATGCATGTACAAAATACCAAGAATTATAATTTCATAAAAAGGGACCTTTAACTCTTTGTGAAACACCCCCCCCCCCCCGTTTATTATTACCAAAAGGACAAATATCATTCTCTTTCTTATAATTCATTCTAATCAGATATCCTCTGTCATGGGTTTTACGTGGATTGTAGGATATATCTCATATTTCTCTGTAGTCAGCGCTCTGTGGTATGTGTTCATCATCCAGAACTCTCTTCAAGGCTTCTCATCTTCATCTTCTTCGGCTGCAGCGCCAAAAGCAGGAAATTATGGCGGGAAAGTTTTCCCAGCTGATTTATCGACCAAGAAGGAAAGATAATATGCAAATGTCGTCTACAATATATCTACAATTCCCAAACTGAACACGAATGTTATGAGTACTAATGCCTGATGACTCGTGTATGGTGTGTTTTTTGTAAAAAATTGATATTTTAGATCGGTAATAAGTAACTCTAAAGTTATTACTCGTATCATATTGAAGTTTTCACATTTAAAGTTGAAGGATGTAAAATTTATTTAGAATAAGTAATGTGAAAGTTTCTTAATTCATATTCTTGAAATACTGCACTGAGTATTCAATTAAATGTTCACTTCTTGAAATGTATCAGTAATTATTCCAAAGCACAACAATTGCCATTGTGCAATTTTGCTGAAACTCCAGACCACCTCTCTTAACCCAGAGTCATGAATTATTAATGACACTTCCAAGCAAAATGTTTGTAGAAATGACAGGTTCACAGTGGTATTGCTGTTCAGGGGTGGTATTCTAAGATCTTGATTTTAGTGAAAAAGATTTTAAATGTCATAACAAATTTTAAATTGCAACATTTCATTGGTGTTTGCGCAGATGAATTCCGCGTACGCAGCCACTTTTGCGCAGTCATTGTACAAATGATGCACAGGTCTGAGTGTGTCGGTAGGAATTGTATGCATAAGGTAACTATGGAATGTTTAACCCACGAGGCGCAGCCGAGTGGGTTTAGACCAGTTTCCATAGTTGCATAGTTACCGCAAGTTTTATAGAACGGTGGACAAATCTTTGCTAAAAATTCATTGTTTTTCAATCATTACCAGTGCATGGCAAATTTACCGGATGCATGGCCAAGCCATGCGTCCGGTAATTACCGGACGCATGAAAAATTTACCGGATGCATGATAAAGAAAAAACCCTAATACAAGGCCATGCTATAGGCTTGAACTGGTGAATCACTTAAATAAATAGATTTTATGAATGTATTAAGTTCCATAGAGAACTGAAAATCTGGCTATTTTAGGTTATATTTCAGAATTTCATTTTTGTACAAGTGTTAGAGTCTTGACCCTAAGCTAACTAATGTCATATTTTTAAAATTTAGATCCGAGTAAAATAAGAATCCACTGCAGTCAAAAACTAGCTTAAGTTAGATCTAATCTAGCATCTACTCTATTTACATGAAATTAATTAATTTTATCAATCAATTTCAAGAATTCGTACAAAGATTCTGAGAACGTCTGAGAAAGTCTTGCCGTCAATTTCACTTTTCAGTCAGGCCAGTCGCTGTACAGTGAATGTAGCAGCGTACAGCCTGTGACTGTAACGCAGCAGTGGCACTGCACTGCACTGTGCGATGTGAGCAAAATGTGTTAATTTAACCTTGAAGATTTTCATTCTTTCGCTGTATTTTTTTTTTTGATCGGGTATAAATTTAATCGGATCATATTGGGGTTACCATCAAAATCCGAAGCCAACAAAAATTAACATCTAATCTTGTCTCATTTCTTGCAATTCTCCGTCTGTAAACAGTCAAACATCGTACTCGTACTTCGTAGCTCTCTCTCGCACTCGCATTTTAGATCGAAGGTATCGTTTTGATCTCGATATCGATAGTGCATATCGCGGCTTAATTCATGCATCCAGTACAAATTGATCAACCAATCAGATTGCAGGGATTTCTCGACCCGTTCTATAATAACCAATGATGCGCCATAAGCGTACATTTCGTTATGACAATTAAAATTATTTCACTAAAATCAAGATAAAATAAATCTCAGAATACCACCCCAGGGTACACACAAATTATACTGGTACACACAGATTGTGTATCCTTTAATTTTCAAGAAGTGAAAATCTGATTTAATATTCAAAACATTATCTTAAGCATATATTTTAGAATTAGAATTTCACAGAACATATAACAAATAACTGTTCATCTGTCAACATTACAAAGTAAAACTTCAGTCTGAAACAAGTTATAATATCTTAGTTAATAATGATCAAAAGTGTCAAGTAGTGTTTTTTTAATACATATTATTACACGAATTTAGTGGGTTGCAGTAGCAGTTCTGCGATACACGATTTCAATTTTGTTTCAAACATGGGAACTGTTAAGGCATATTTACTTTGGGTGAATACGGGGAAAATTAATCTTGAGTTCATGCTTAATCGTATTCCGCTATAATGATAAATGTCAAAGTATTATTTTCACCAGAATTTACTGAGATGTTGTAGATATTTCAAGCACCTTTATATTCGTATTTAACTGCTAATTACTAGCACTAGGATAGTGCATGGATAGTGCATGTTGTTTTGAGTGTACCTATTACACTTCTACATGTATATACATTTACCGTAGCTCGTAGTAAATCTTGTAATCTGCGGCGTTTGTCTCATTATATTATGTAAACTTAACAGGGCATCAGTCGACCTTTAGGATGGGGGCAAAATGGGGGAGGGGGTGGGGTGGGCACCACCAGAATCTTATACATTGCAATGAGCTCATACATTACAACAGTAAATTTATAGTAAAATATTTTGTTATCTATGTTTGGGATTCTATCCCGGTATGCTATACTAAAATATAACATTCAAATATTGCTTCTCTAAACAGTTTATGGAAGTTTGAATACAGTCTATAAAGGGGTAAAATTGATTGGTGGGTATCTGCTTTCATGCGGGCTTCGATATGAAATCATATATAAACGAATCCGCTGGGCTTGACCCATGGGGCCCCCAACGCAATAATATATCCGCCAAACTTTGTCGGGAGGAAGTTGTATGACTATACAGTACCAAAACACAAAACCTAACAAAATTTTCTGTCGGGATGGGTTGTCAGACGACCCCAGTCCCAAATTGGGCAAATGTCTCCCGTTAAGGCCCATGTACCTAATTTTATCAGAAGGAAAGGTATGGCTATACACTACAAAATAGACTGCCCAAAATTTCCTACAAAATAGACTGCCCAAAATTTCCTTCGGGATTCGGGTTAAACACTCCCCTGAAGAAAAAACCCACCCCTTGACCAAGTGCCCCTTGACCAAGCTTGACCAAGCTTTCCTGCCCAAAATGCTCTGGGCGTAGACGTTACAATCGTAGCATTACAACTTTAATAACTCAAGTCTTTCATTCAATTCATGTCAAATTTTCATAGAACATATTTGAGTATTGTCATTTTCTTGGGGTGCAACTTGGTGTCAAATTAATATTTTATTATAAATGACTTATTAAATTGTGAAAATTTAACTGCTTTATCAAAAGCAGTCAAATAATATTGTCAGAATTATCAAGAAGGTTCAAAGAACCTAATTAGGAACAGAATGGACTTTTAAGATGAAAAGCGTTTTACAATGAAAAGTATGAACAGGGAAATATCTAAGTTACATTTCCCAAGTCTGAATAATATCAGATGCAAAAGGTGATGGGGGAAAAATAATTTCTCAATACACTTTTCTGTGAAGTCATAAAATTCGAATGTTATATACATTCTGCGCATTTAAGGAGATAAAGGTTATATTGAAATATAAAACAAACAGATACAAAGACTGGACAGTGCTTCTGACAGAGTTTTGTCAATATTATTTCTTATTATGTACCAAAGTGCAGTACATAATAAGCAGGTGGAAATATTATTTTCAAAGTGGGAAACGTAAGTATTCAGAAAACTCTTCTGTCAATTTGGGTGTAATTCCTATCAATGGGCCATTACCCATGTGCTAATTCTGAATAGCAATAACTATGCTCCTCTTTAATAAAGGGTACATAATCTTCATTCTTTCACGATAAAAGAAAATCATTGGTAACATAATCAAGCAATTTCATTCACGTTCCATCAATTATTTCGGAAATGCTTTCAACCTCTTTAACAAAGCCCTTGGCAACTTCTCTGACTTGTCAAGAATCCACTGACTATAATTACAAGCAATTAAGTCATTGTAACTAATGCAATGTACACAAGTTTTTACAGACCAATATAATACATAGCAATGCGGTCCGAGAAATGTTGAACCCATGCCCATTATAAAGAAAACAAATATAAATTCCTTCACCGAGAGCTTCAGGGTATTACAATTATTAAATGGGCAGGTTGCAGCTTTAAATATAAATATAAATTCCTTTACCGAGAGCTTCAGGGTATTACAATTAGTAAAAAGGGCAGGTTTCAACTTTTCAAACTGAAAACAGTAGAAAACCAACAAGTCAATAATTAACATACTGACAATCAAGTTCCTTTACATTATTTTAGTAACCTCAATTTCGAGTAGGGCAGTATATTCTGGAATTGCTGACCCTTATAGACCTCTAGGCTTGGATGGCCAGACTCGTGTTTCTAAATTTTATACATGTAAAATGTGTACACCGACACTGTAAATTGAATATGCAAGCATGACTATTATCAAGAAAATGTGATATTCAAACGGAATTTTTTTGTGGAAATAAGCATGATGTACTATACTATGCTAAGCACATAATAATACTTTCACCAAATTACATTCACATAATGCTGTACCATATTTCTATGTCAAGAAATTGTATATGTTCGTTAACTCTAAATGCATAATCTATAATGTATATCTTCAGCTAAAATGCTTAACTGATCTAAGATCCTGCTGGGTTTTGTTTGTAACCAATTTTCCTCTCCATTTCTCATCAGATTCTGCTGTCGTCATAAACATACTACATAATTATCTCACCATATTCACACCATGACACTATTCGTTATATCTTCTCAAATAAAAGCCAAACTCATCACTCAATCAGGCCTATTGCCTCTTTCACGTCTCTCTGACTTATGTATTGCATGCATTCGGCATTCATGTTGCACTTCTTCAGATCCGTGATGTCGTCTCAGATAAAACTTCTCTTTGCACTGGGAACTTAATATCTTGATCTAACTTGTGGAAACTATCCAGCGACCTGTGTTATCAAGCTGGAGGAATTTTGTTAATTATTATGATATGTTCTTGGCGAGCCAAAACTAAATGGATGTAGATTGAGGTTAATTTAAAACACGGAACAGATTTAACAACGTCCGCCGCTGAGAAATCGAACAAAGTCAATGACGATTCACTTCTTCTCACACTTGCACCACACTTGTGGTCATTCAACCTGCAAATACATTCCTATATGCAAATAGGGATTAGTTCCGCTCTTCTAAGGAAATACATGTATTATACTATTCTGAATCAATTATTGATATACTCGGTCAAACCGTGAAAAATCAGCTTTTGCCAACACTATAAGAAGCTGGAAAGAAAACAACAAATATTACAAAAAAAAATCATCATTGACGCTCAAGGTAAACGTCAAGGTTAAAGCAAAGATCAAGATAATTTAACTTTATGTTGTTCAGACATGAAAAAATGATGACAGACTTAGATAGCTTGTGTAATTACCTTAGTTTCTAAACAAATTGACCAAGTAGTTACAGAGATATGGTCATTTCAAAATCGGAAAAAGTGTCCATTTTTGGCCGACATGACTGTGGAATGCGTGCCATAGCGCAAACACCGTTTGGCCGATGGGGCTAAAACTTAAAATCTTAAGATTGCTAAGAGTCGATTACCCCATATACATGTATCGAATTTGGGCTAATTGGAAGGGAGTAGGGCCTAAACTTTTTAAAACATTGGGTGATTTGACACGGAATGACCCCAATTTTAGATAACATTATAAAAACGTCTAACTGCCAGAAAATAAGGTAGCAGGTTCCCGAATATCAGTAGTGTTTCTATTCTCGGATGGAGGAGGCTGCCCCCCCCCCCCCCCCCCCCTCTGGCTCTCACTTGATCAGTTTTCTGTCTTCTCCTGCAAATGAATCAGACGGAGTCATGTCTTTCGGATAGTGCGTGGAAATTTCTGTCCCTAGACTTAAATGATCATATCTACCGGATACACGTCTGTAAAAAAACAAATACACACATATATACACACCCCACATACATTAAAATATATTTTGTGATAAAGTCGAACGTGAGAAACTTGAATATTTTTTTCATTTTTAAGGGCAGAAAACGTAATATTTACCTTTCGCATTTCACTTTGCCGTGACTTATTGTAGCTGATTACTGAGCCATGCCATTTGGGGTGGTATCAATGGTGTCCACAGCCTCGCAATTGAATATCTATTATGATAAAGGAGTGAAGAATTTTTCTTCAAATAGACATGCAGACAATGCGCGACTATGAATTTCAATACTTTCATTTGTATGACTGCATTGTCCACAAATAATAGAGTGAACATTCATATATGGCACTTGGAAAACTACCACTGGCCGAGTGGAGTCATTTTACAGAGGATCTACATACATGTAGTTCTTTGTTATCGTTGAAATCTTCTTAAATGATAATGCAGATCAAATAATTGCAGAGTGTACTCGTCAACAGACAGACAAGCTATGAAGTAAAACAGACTTCTCGAGACTGGTTATTAACACTTGTCTCCATATTTTCTTTCTTTTTTTTTTTTGCTGTATTTGCATATTTTGGAACTTCTTTTGCGATTATGAATAGCGCGACTATCTCCATCCGGTCTGAGAATGCTGACAAAGATTTGCTTAAAATTCGTTTCGGGCTTATGGAATAATAGGTAAGTAGTATGGTAGTAAACTTTGTTCTTACTCATTTTTCGGAACAGTAAAAAAAAATTGAGGAAGAAATGCTGACTGTTGGAAATCTAACTGAAAGAGATTTTTCCCAGGAAATATATTTCAATCTGAGAGAAGAATGAAAATAAGGATTCATTGTCACACAAAACACCACAAAAATAAAAGTACAGGAGGTTTTTCTAAACATTATGATCGGGTTTATTGCATCATCACATGCACCAGCAGGAAAACACAGCCAAAATTACTCTGCCCGGAAAAAAAAAATCGTCGGGTAAAATGTCGGTCCGTTTCCTCCGTACATACATTACAGTGTCACATTAGATAAATGATAATTATTCACATATACTTTGCAAGCGTACAAATGTTCATTATCAATTATATATTTTGTCATAGTCCTTGAGTTATTGAATTAGTAACCTAATCCTTGTTACTGGACATCCCAATAAGACTCCTATAATTCTTAACATTGTCAAAATGCAGTTTATAACTTTTCAAGAATACGTCATTTTATATCATGTTGTATTATGATCCAGTTGTAAAAGAAACGTTGATTTGTGTCACAAACCTGCTAGAGGTACTTGATGATTGGACACAAGTGTTGGATGAGGGTGGCTCAATTGATGCCATATATATGGACCTTATGAAAGCATTCGATACAGTCCCTCACCAACGTCTCCTTGTAAAGTTGGAATCCTTTGGTATTTGTGGAAATCTTCTTTCATGGCTGACGTCCTTTTTGACTGGTAGGCGGCAAAGGGTAGTGGTTGGTGGAAAGCAGTCCTCTTGGGGAAACGTATTGAGTGGCGTGCCGCAAGGGAGTGTGTTGGGTCCGACCCTTTTTCTAATCTTTGTTAATGATCTTCCAGGTGTAGTTAAATCCAACATCATTATGTTTGCTGATGATACAAAACTGTATGCACGCTCAGATACGAGAGACTCTGTTGTACAACTTCAAAGTGATTTATGGAAAATGGAAGAATGGGCCGCAAAGTGGCAACTTCGTTTTCATCCTGAGAAGTGTACTGTTCTAAGGCTCGGGAAACAAAGTACAGATGTGTATATTGAATATCACATGAAGAGAGAATCATGCACAGTAGCTCTAAACGAGGTTCACGTTGAGAGGGATTTAGGGGTTCTAGTAGACTCAAAATTGTCTTTCAAAGATCAAGTCTCCCAAGCAACCTTGAAAGCTAATAGAGTTTTAGGAATTGTTAGAAGGACATTTGTGAATATTGATGCAGATACAATGTTGTTTTTGTTTAAGGGTCTTATTAGACCCATTTTAGAATTTGGTCAGACAGCATGGTCGCCATACAAAGTAGGTGAGCAGAGGAAATTGGAGAGTGTGCAGAGGCGGGCCACAAAAATGATTCCAGGATTTAGAAATATGTCCTATCGTGAACGCCTCATGAAACTCAAATTACCAACTCTTGCCCACAGGCGAAGGAGGGGTGATGTGATTGATGCTTTCAAGTATTTGACAGGAGTGTATGAAACTCAACACAATCTTTTTCAATTGGCACACAGGAGGTCCAGAGGCCACAAAATGAAACTGGACAAACAGTATTCTCGGCTTGATTTGAGGAAACATTTTTTCAGCAATAGAATTGTGGATTTGTGGAATAGTCTCCCTGAAAATGTTATCTCAGCAACTTCTGTAAACTCCTTTAAGAATAGACTAGATAAATACTGGTCTAAAAATTATGATCTTGTTTACGAGCCAATATAGGCTGTATGAGTCAATATCTTGAATCTTTCACACATTTTTGTCCTTTCCCGACACATATTCGTTTTTGTTATGACATGCTATGGAAAATGTATAATCACATGATACAATAAGCTACGATGGATGAACAGGCATTCGTCCTATATCATCGTGGGATTAAAGTAAAGTAAAGTAAAGTAAGTATTTATTATCAATGCATTTAAGTATTCAAGTATATTTCAATCAATCAACCAAGCTAACATTTCAAATGTAAAGAAACAAACAAATGCCAGAGGTGTATCAAACGCTTTTCACGAACGTATGCATAAATACAGTGCTTCAAAAAAAAAAAAAAAGTTGGAAAAAGTCTCCCCAAATAAATATTTCAGAATATTTTCCGTAAATTTTCATTCATTTTAATAGCTTAGGGACTCTCCTATGCAATAGCACCTAAAGATTCTGACTACTTATTACGCTTGAGTGATCAAAAAGCACTTTTGTGACAGCCAACTTTATACATGTTATAACAAGCTAGAAAGAAAACAACAAATATTACTCCTCCAATATTTTGATATGATCAAGAAAAAATGATGTATACATTAAACAAATTTCATCTCCAGATCACCATTGACGCTCAAGGTAAACATCAAGGTTAAAGCAAAGATCAAGAGATAATTTAACTTTATTTTGGCCAGGCATGAAAAATGATGACAGACTTAGATAGCTTGTGTAATAAGCCAGTTCGGGGTTAGCGCATGGTACAAATGACCCCAAATATCCACAGATATTTTAGACATGGAGGGTCCCTTTATGTGCACTTCAGAAAAATAACTCTGGGAGTGATAGAGGTGCCTCATGAATAGCTTTTGTTTCCCCCTTTAAAAAGAATACTTCCACCTGGATATCATGGAATGCACCATTAGTGCATAATTGAATAATGATTACATGACATTCATGAGCACATATCGAATATTAGTGTCAGTGGGTTTTAGAATTTGGTACAGATGACCTTTATCTGCTCATGCTCAGATTGCATCTCCGAAGTGGCTTATTACTTTAGTTTCGGAAAATAGCGTTAAACACGGACATAATATACTAAAATACTAAAGCTTTTCGACATGCACTCATCAGAGTAAATTCGCATGAATGAGCAAGAACGCCAGAAAATCAAACAATATACTAGATAGCTTGTGTAATTACCTTAGTTTCTAAACAAAATTGACCAAGTAGTTACAGAAATATGGTCATTTCAAAATCGGAAAAAAGTGTCCATTTTTGGCCGACATGACTGTGGAATGCGTGCCATAGCGCAAACACCGTTTGGCCGATGGGGCTAAAACTTAAAATCTTAAGATTGCTAAGAGTCGATTACCCTATATACCAAATTTGGGCCAATTTGAAGGGAGTGGGGTCTAAACTTTAAAACAATGTCCCCAATTTAGATCAGATAAGATATAGAAGCGTCTCACTGCCAGAAAATAAGGTAGCAGGTTCCCGAATATAGAGTATTTTTTCTATTCTCTGGTGGAGGATGCTGCCTCCCCCTCTAAATCTCACTTGATCAGCTTTCTGTCTTGTCCTGCAAATGAATCAGACGGACCCAGGTTCGCCGTGTTTCGGATAGTGCCTTGAAATTTCTGTCCCCAGACGTAAATTATCATATCTGCCGGATACACGTCTGTAAAACCCAAATACACCCATACACACACACACATTAAAATATATTTTGTGATAAAGTTGAACGTGAGAAACATGGACATTTTTGTAATTGTCATGGACAGAGAACGTAATATTTACCTTTCGCATTTGACTTTGCCATGACTTATTGTAGCTAATTACTGAGCCATGCCATTGGGGGTGGTATACCAATGGTATCTACAGCCTCATTGAATATCTATATCATAAAGGAGTGTCGTAATTTCTCTTCAAATATACATGCACACCATGCACGACTATCATTTTCAACACTAATATATATTTGTAAGGCTGCATTGAAATAATAGAGTGAACATTCATCTTGGAAATCTACCACTGGCCGAATGGAGACATTCTACAGAGAATTTACATACGTGTAGGTCTTTGTTATCTTTGAAATCTTCTCGAATCATGATGCAGATCAAATCATCGCAAAGTGTACTCTTCAAAAGAGAGACATAGTGATTTTTTTTTTTGCTGTATTTGCATATTTTGGAACTTTTTTGCAATTATGAATAGCGCAACTATCTCCAACTGGTCTGAGATTTACCCAAACATCCGATACGTTTGGATGAATTGGTAAGTAGTATTGTGGTAAACTATGTTCTTACTCATTGTTAGGAAAGTAACATTGATTCCTAGGTTCTTTTATACTCATTTTCTTTTTTTCCAGCCCGCCTCCATTCAAAATACTTTATTTAAATTTTCACGAAAAAATACTTAGTTAGAAATCTAACTGAAAGAGATTTTTTTCCAGGAAATATATTTCAATCTGAGAGAAGAATGAACATAAGGATCATTCTCACACAAAACACCACAAAAAATGAAAGTAAAGTGAAGTCTTTTTAACCTTTATGATCGGGGGCGGTATTCTGAAATTCATTTTATCTCAGATAAAATCAGAGATTTTAAGTAAGTGAAATAAAGTGCTTAAAATATTTTAAATCGGTATTCTGAGAACCATTTTAGCGAGATTTTATCTCATCTAAGACACTCCCATTTCTGATGCCTTAACCAATGATAAATGTCGTTAGATTTCACTTTCATCATAATAATATAATAATAATAATAATAATCCAATTATAGTCCATTCCAAATTTTATTAACCGAAATGAAAATTCGTTTTGCCCAATTGATCGTGGGCCCGGCAGCCACTGTGCAGCGCCAGATCGACGTTGCTCTATCCTTTCAATTGTTGAACGCCAAACAAGGTAGCAGCAACTCCCATCTTTTAACGTCTTTTGGTATGACGCGGCCGAGGTTCGAACCCACGACCTCCCGATAGTGAGGCGGACGCTCTACTGACTGAGCCAACACATGCTCAGCCAATAGAAGCACTCGCTGCCAGTCTCTGGTGCAAGAGAGAGCGAATGCGCTTATTTTTACAATTGTCAATACGCGTGCATCAAAGCGCAAACGCGCTTTTTGCTAGGATTTCATGAAAATGACTAAGGTACTTTCCGAGGTTTTTGAAGACCACCGCAAGCATTATTGAAAGTGCGACATTAGTTGCCAAAAATCTTGTAATAGAATTCGATAATCATATGAGAGTGTTGCTTGAGAAATATAGTCAGTACTCAGTATCTTTTTGTTTAGTTTGATCGCGCGACTAGCACCATACTTGTCCAAAAATATCGCATTCACCGTGCATTATAGAGATAAATTAGCCTGTAGCCTATTTTAAGTTTTATTTTATCTTTCCCACAGATTATGATTGGCGTAAGCGTTTAAAGCTGTGCTTATCATACGTACAGCATGAATAGGCACGCAAGAGGTAGGAGACTGAGATAAGATAAGAAGTAAAATCGGAAATAAAATGTGATCTCAGAATACAAAAAGATAAAATATTTTTTTTTAGAGATAAATTGATGCTCAGAATACCACCCCAGGTGTATTGCATTATCCATTATCCACCTCTGGCATTAAATGCCAAAGGTGAATCAAGGGCTTTTCACGAATGTATGCATATAATTTTATACAAATGTATGTAATAGAGTGAGGAAATTGATGATATTGACTAATGGTTGGGTAGTTTTTTTTTCAACGTTCCCCATTTATGTCCTCCCTGTAATTTGTTGAGGGGGGGGGGGGGGGGTGTAGAGCCCATTAACGTAAAAATCTACCACAAATGTAAATATAACCAAAAATGTAAAAACATTTCGCCTACAAATGTAAAAATATCCATTTCTACCTCAAATGTCATAATAGTGGACCAGCCAAACATCCAAAAAGGCTTTAGAAAAAGATTCGACGGCATTTTTGGGTAATGTTCGGCATTCATGCTTAACGTCTTGCAAAAATACTGACGAATAACGTATGGGCGGATGCCACGCGCATTTTTGCCTAAAAATGCCATTTTTGGCTCAAAATTTGAAAGAATGTCAAAAATCGCGATTTTCATTTTTTTGACCTAATATGTAATATCCGATTAAGTGATATCAAGTGATATCAGATATATTTTGAGTTTCAAGTTATAAACCCTATTAATATACAATTGAAAGTTGGATATTACACACACATGCATGGCATAATAAAACATAAAACTGTGATTTACTCAAAGTAATAGGTTGTTAAAACTACCAATATGTCAAAGTTTTTTACCCAAAGTAATTTGTCATTTTAAAAACTTTTTCTTGATTAAACATATCATGTATATTGTCATGTCACACACAGAAAGAAATTATCCGATAAGGTGATAGATAACTCATTTCATGTTATCCCAAATGGAACGATGTATTTTTACTGGATGCGCATTTCACTGAAAAACTCTATTTGAAGGTACGTCTAGAGTGTACATGTACAAAGGCAGTTATCCCATGTATTATCAGTTAACGGCTTGCAGAGTAAACTAGATATTGGCATTTTGGACTTGCATTTGCAAGCGTATGACATTATCTGTCTTTTAGAGACAAAAACAGACATGCCAGACTTGTCTCATTCTTATTTCTGTGGTTTCCAGTGTTATAGTATGCCAAAATGTTCGATTAAACAAAAGTTTGGTGGGTTTCATGGGATGTGTATTCTGATGAAGAATCATATTTTTAATTGTTCTGAAAGAATTCGCTCAACAGTTTCTGAATCAATTTTATGGGTCAAGGTAGATAGCAGAATTTTGGGTTTTGAGTTTATTGTTGGAGCAGTGTATTTACCATGTGAGGGGTCAATTCACCATTCTAATGAAGGTTTTGATAACCTGGTACAGGATATTATTGATATTAAGAGTAGGTATGATGCACCCTTTTGTTTGTTAGGAGATTTTAATTCAAGGACGGGTTTGCTTGATGATTTTTTAGTTGTAGAGGATGTGTTGACAGATCAGACTGGATTAGGCTTTTGTAATGTTTTTGACACGGGTGAACTAATTGATGGCAGGGATATACTCTCTCCTCGTTATAATAGTGATGTGTATGTAAATAACAATGGAAAGTCTGTTATTGATATGTGCCAAAGTTTTGATCTTATGATAGTAAATGGAAGGAAAGGGGATGATCAGTTTATCGGAAAAAATACATGCTTCAACAAAAATGGTGGTAGTAGCACTATTGACTATGTTATTGCATCTCGCCAATTATTTTCCAGTATCACACATTTTAGTATTGATGTATTTGATAAATGTTTGTCAGATGTTCATTGTCCTGTCAGTGTGACCCTGCAATCCCCAAATTCTCAATTTGCTGCTGTCGACACTGTTTCTAATATTTCTCAAAATACTGTATTATGTAATGGCAATTCAGGCACACAGCCTAATGAAAGTCAACGCTATTTAGCATTCCAGTGGAACAGTAACAGTGCTGCATTATTTAAACAGAAACTCAAGGACTCGGCTGAGCTAATGTGTGAAAATGTTGAATGTTTATATGGGAATGCAAATCAAGATAGTATTGATTTGTTTTATTCACATTTATGTGATACGTTCATTAGTAATGCACAAGATGTTGGCATCTGTAAGTGGAAACAATCTCATAATGTTAAATTAAATAGGAATGTTAATAGGGATAAAAGCAACAATCGACCATGGTTTGATGCAGAATGCAGATCTGCCCGCCGCGAATTTTTGAATGTTAAAAATAGATTAAAGAGAAAGCTTAAATTTCTGAGTAGCTCAGAAGCCACTTGTTTATTGCATCATTATGAAACCACTGGAAAGCTTTATAAGAATTTATTAAGACACAAAAAACGGTTATATCATAGAAATTTAAATAAATCTCTCCGCTCATTACAGACATTTAATCCAAAAGAATATTGGCAATTACTTAACAGCAATAGTGGATGCAAAGGAAAGAAAATGGGAGATGTTTCATTAGGGGACTTTGTTAATCATTTCAGTCGACTAGGTGATAGACAAAATGGCGAGTCCACAGGCCAGGGAGGTAATGCTTCAGAATTTCCTGAGGCAGATGGTCCCTTGAATGCCCCGATCACTTTACATGAGGTGGAACTAATGATTAGGAAACTTAAATTCAAAAGCCAGTGGAAAAGATTTTATAAGAAATTAGTTTCTTAAGAATTGTCCTGTAGAGGTGCTTCGTGTGTTGGTAAAGTTCTTTAATGTGGTATTGGACAGTGGTATTGTTCCAACCGAATGGTGCATAGGAATTATCATTCCTATTTTCAAGAATAAGGGTGTAGACACAAATCCTGATAATTACAGAGGGATAACTCTTCTCAGTTGTTTAGGAAAACTTTTTACTTCCATTTTGAATCATAGAATCTCAGGGTTTCTTGAAGCTGGAAATATGTTAGGTGAAGAACAAGCTGGCTTTCGTTCTAATTATTCAACAACTGATAATGTCTTTGTTTTGAAGACTATAATTGATATTTATTTGCAAAATAAAAAACGTTTATATTGTGCATTCATTGATTATAAGAAAGCATTTGATCTAATTGATAGATCATCTTTATGGTTCAAAATGTTGAAGATGGGTCTTGGGGGTAAGCTGTTTATTGTCATTAAAAATATTTACGAGAGTGCTAAATCATGTGTAGCAGCCAGGGGGGAATTGTCAAAGTTTTTTTACTTGTAACACTGGTGTACGACAGGGCGAGAACCTATCTCCGCTTTTATTTGCCATTTATTTGAATGATTTCCGAGAATACATTAGAAACTCATATGGAGGACTGAAATATTTGGAAAGTGAGGTTTTTGACCACATGAAATTTGATAATGCAAACTTAGCCTTGATTCTTTCTTGCCTTCTTTATGCAGATGATACAAACATTTTAGCAGAAACCCCTGAGGAGTTGCAAATAGCACTTGATGCAGTGGATAGTTACTGTCGGACCTGGCACTTAACTGTTAATGCTAGCAAGACAAATTGTTATTTTCTCCCGTGGGAAAGTTAGAAGATTCCCTGAATTTATTTATGGTGGTGTTAGACATGAGGTTGTATATGATTTTGTGTACTTAGGAGTAAGATTTAATTATAATGGTAATTTCAAAAAGGCAATTTCTAAGCAAGTCACACAAGCTAGAAAAGGCCTTTATAGCATGCTGGTCAAGGCTAGAAAGTTACAGCTCGCTGTGGACACACAGTGCCATTTATTTGATCATCTTGTTTTACCTGTTTTGTTGTATGGTTGTGAGGTCTGGGGTTATGAGTGTATAGACCAAATTGAAGTTTTTCATAGAAAGTTTTTACGACAAATTTTGCTTGTGAACAAATGTACTCCTGATTGTATGGTCTATGGTGAAACTGGACGCGGGGTGATTTTAAACCATATGAAATGTCGAATGATTGGTTTCTGGTTGAGACTAGTTAAGGGAAAAGAAACAAAATATTCATGTACTATTTTAAAATTTCTGGTGCATTTACAAGGAGATATACACTGTACATCAAAATCGCAATGGTTGTCATTCATCGCAAACACTTTTAATTGTGCAGGACTAGGGAATGTGTGGTTAGCACAAGGGGGTGGATTTAGTGCTGCATGGATTTCACACACTGCAAAAGTCAGACTTTCTGATATGTTTGTTCAAGAGTGGAGAGCGGCTGCATGGTCCAATAGAATTTGTACAAATTATAGAATGTTTAAAGATAATTTGATGTTTGAGAAATATTTACAAGTCTTGGGTAAGAAAGACACTATCACTTTAAGTAAATTCAGATGTCGAGCTAATGGACTACCTGTTAACAAGGGTAGGTTTGATGCAAGCCTGACAGATGAATTGCATTGTACTATATGTTCTTCTGCAGATATAGGAGATGAATTTCATTATGTTTTTGTTTGTCCCTTTTTTCACAAAGAGAGACAATTGTATTTGCCTAGTAACTTGACTTCCAGTAGACCGATTGCATTACACATGGCCAAACTATTCAATTCAGCTAGTGCTTGCCATTTAAAAAGACTAGCCAAATTTGTCAGAATAATTTTGTTACATTTTTCTTCAACGCCTAAGGAGAAAGACAGTAGTTTTGTTTTTGAAAGTAAAATGGAGACGAATGCATGTACGCGTAGTGGTAGAGTAGTTAAACGTCCTATACGCCTTGATTTGTAAATATGTTTATTTATATATTATATTTTCACGTGTATATGTACATTATCACTTATGTTTTTGTAATCATATATCGTAAATATGTTTGTACTCTCATACCCCGAGAGGGGGTCGATAGAGTCAATAAAATATTACAAATCTTACAATCAGTATAGTCTATGGGCCAAAAACTGAAGTGTCCTCACCTCCTTAGAAATAATCTTAAATGAGCTTTTTTTTTCCTGTTAGATGGGACCATTAACTCTCAAAATGTGCTTCTTTGCCCTAAATTAAAAGGTGGGCGTGACCACAAGGGCTATTACCATGGCAACGGATCAAAAACAATAGGATTTAAGAAATTGTCATGTATTCGTGATTAAGAAAGTACAAAAACGCATTGTAACATTCTAAAGTAATGTATCAAGAGTTTCTCACTTGAATAAAACCCAAATAAGAGTTATAAAAAGTGTCCGTCGTGTTTGAAAATGGCTGTTTCCATGGAAACAGTAAGAACAAGAATGATATGGTAGCAAAATCCCTTGATGCTACCTTAAAAAGAGGTAAGTAGTGATATTGACCATTATTATTTCTCTTTTACAGGACACTTATACATTTTTTAGTAAATGGGTGATAGGTGTGACTACGACATGTGTAGGCCGTTACCGTCTGTTTGATTATATAAAAAAATTTAGTTAATTGGAGTAGAGCTATATTTGATTTATAAAAATTGTTGCCTTGGAAACAGAATGTTAATGAAGATGAAATCTTTCAAAGAAAGAAATGTGACCTACCAATACAAAATAAAATGTTTAACAAACTGAATTTGAACAGTATCAAATGAATACTAAGTACTAAGATCAACATTAACTTAACTGTTCGTAAATTCTCTAACGAAATTTTTTCTTCTACTGAACAATGAGGTATCGTCGAGTCTATCTCTCTAAACAACATTTGCATTATACCCAGCTGTCAGATTGCCTGCAACTATCTGGAGTCGATATAATCTGTAAAATGTGGTATATGTAAATTGCTCAGGGAATCGATAGTTGACACATCCGTGAGAATTTAGCATGTAAACATCAATTTGTAATTCTCCGGTAACGACTCTAATTTTTAATTTTTATTTAATGGAATTAAACAATTGTAACAAAAATAAAAAGTTTCATCAGGTATTCCAAGAAACTACGCATAACATGTAATTTTTGGTATTGTACTGTCATATGACAGTGACAGTGACAATAATGTATTTTTTTTTTAATTGTCCAGGGAATCGATAGTTGACATGATAATAATTTTTAAAAAATAAAATAATTTACAATAATGTAAATTCCTCAGGGAATCGATAGTTGCCATATCCGTGTGAATTTAGCATGTATACATCAATTTGTAATTCTCCAGTAACAATTCTCATTTTTAATTTTTATTCACGATGCCCTTAAAGGTCGTATACTTTTATTTGACACAATGATTTTACAGGTGAAGTTACGACCAGGGAAAGTATATTCAACCATTTTAAATGGAATCAAACAATTCTAACAAAAAGTGTTTCAGCAGGTATGTCGATCGATTCAGAAATTATCATTATCTCTCAACAGAAATGTAAATCTTAATCTGATATTCGTACATGTATGACCTTAATAACTTGTAAATCAATCGATAAGAAAATGTACAGATGCGACTACTACTAGTTTATTGGTAATACTGCTGACTTTCCTTCATGATTAAAGTTGAAGTCATGACATTAAAAAAAACAAATTTAATTTGTAAGAAATTTAATTATAAGAAAATCGGACGTACGAGCAGATGCTATGGGTTATGCATCATTTCTATACATCAGCGGTCTGATTTTTAATTCCAATAAATTACGCATAACATGTAATTTTGGGTATTGTACTGTCATATGACAGTGACAGTGGAAATAATGGAATTTTTTTTAATTGCTCAGGGAATCGATAGTTATCATAATTTAAAAAAAAATAATAATTTACATAATTTGTATACATCAGAGGTCTGAATTTTAATTCTAAGAAGCTCCGTATAAATTGTGGTATATGAGGATATTAACGTTTATATCATATCTTCTTTCATCTGAAGTTATGTATTATTTGAATCGAATATCATGCTTGCTACCTGTGTTTAAATTTTAATATTATATGGGTTATGCATCAGTTGTATACATCAGCGGTCTGATTTTTAATTCCAAGAAACTACGCATAACATTTAATTTTTGGTATTGTACAATGCTGCAATATGACAGTGACAGTGACAATAATGTAATTTTTTTTTTTTAATTGCTCAGGGAATCGATAGCTGATATGATAATTTAATTTTTAAAAATATGATTAAAAAAAAATAATTTACAATAATGTAAATTCCTCAGGGAATCGATAGTTGCGTCACTGGTATAAATTAGTTCACAGGTGAAGGTTTGACCAGGGAAAGTATATTCAACCATTTTAAATGGAATTAAACAATTGTAACAAAAATAAAAAGTTTCACCAGGTATTCCAAGAAACTATACGCATAACATGTAATTTTTGGTATTGTACTGTCATATGACAGTGACAGTGAAAATAATGTATTTTTTAAAATTGTCCACGGAATCGATAGTTGACATAATAATTAAAAAAAAAAAAAAAAAATATTACAATAATGTAAATTCCCCAGGGAATCGATAGTTGCCACATCCGTGTGAATTTAGCATGTATACATCAATTTAATTGTCCAGGGAATCGATAGTTGACATGATAAAAATTTTTTAAAAATAAAATAATTTACAATAATGTAAATTCCTCAGGGAATCGATAGTTGCCATATCCGTGTGAATTTAGCATGTATACATCAATTTGTAATTCTCCAGTAACAATTCTTATTTTTAATTTTTATTTACGATGCCCTTAAAGGTCGTATACTATTATTTGGCACAATGATTTTACAGGTGAATCAATTGGTTGGCATGTTTGATAGGTGATTGTTCATTTCATATTGTATATGACGCATTTAATTCTCAGATTCACTTCATCAGTTGTTATACATGTACTTAAAAAGCAAACCAATATTAATATATATTAAACCATTATAAATAGAAAATGGGATCAAACAATGTAATGAATATAAAAGAAGTCTCGTCAAATATGTCATTTGATAATGACTTGATGTAACGATGACTTAATGGTTTGATGTACAGATGCAACTATTACTAGTTTATTGGTTATACTGTTGACTGTCCTTCATGATTAAAGTTGAAGTCATGACATTAATAAACTAATTTAATTATAAGAAAATCAGACGTACGTCCATATGCTATGGGTTATGCGTCAGTTGTAAACATCAGCGGTCTGATTTTTAATTCCAAGAAACTACGCATGACATGTAATTTTTGGTATATGAGTATATTAATGTTTTTATCATATCTTCTTTCATCTGAGGTTATGTATTATTTTAATTGAATATCATGCTTTCTACCTGTGTTTAAATTTCAATATTATATGAAACTGTAATTATATACTACTCCGAGAAATGTAATGCTTGTTATCGATCATATATTTTCTATTTAATTTTACCTATACGCATAATTATTCATCACAAGGCTTTAAATTCGAAAACTCGTTATTTACTTTCATGGGTCTATTTGTCAAAAACTGTAAAGAAATTAACATTTGGTATCGATCATATTT
The DNA here is from genome assembly GCA_025617745.1 of Heliocidaris erythrogramma. Classification (NCBI taxonomy): domain Eukaryota; kingdom Metazoa; phylum Echinodermata; class Echinoidea; order Camarodonta; family Echinometridae; genus Heliocidaris; species Heliocidaris erythrogramma. The sequence continues at coordinate 10,375,847 of CM046873.1, read as the reverse complement.
TATTTCGATTCCATTTATTTCAATTCTATATCAGCTATCATTTGTTATCATAAAATCCATTAAAACGTGTTGCAACAAGATATGCTTGAAATATGATTGATATTTAGTTGGCAAATGTATATTTTGCTTCAATGATATTTATAAAGGTATTCAGTTTGTAAAAAATATAATGATTTAAAAAAAAATTAATTGCAAATTACATTATCGATATCATATCACGCCAACCCGGCAAGGTTAAATCACATGTATTGCTTGGTTTTCTTGTTTTCTTGTTTTCTTATTTTGAAATTATAACAAATATAAATATTTCTTTGTTTGGTTTTTTATAACGCAACGTGGTAGTGATGCTCGAGCTCATTATATAAGCAAGTTCTTGATGTCTATCTGTCAGGTTAAGTTCCATTTTGTTCCCATTTTTTCCCCATCATCCATTTCACCTTTCTTTCCATCCCAGTCATTACTTTTCACCTTTTCATTCATTCTTGTTCATCCTTTACACAACATCATATTTGATCCTGATTTCTTAGTATTCAACACATTTCAAACTCAAATTGTTCCACTCGATAAAAATGAATGAACGCAACCAACAGTCTTACTTTGATCTTAATAATGTTACCTCTGATAGTAGGTACTATACAACTCAGGAATTTGTTTCTAGCTTTAAAAACGTAACTAAATCATTTAGCTTACTCCATATTAACTCCAGAAGTTTAAGTAAAAATTTTGATTCCTTTGAAACCTTTTTGTATAGTATTGACAATTTCCCATTTTCAGTCATTGGTATAACTGAGACCTGGCTCCATTCTATTTCACCTAATGTATATAACTTGCAAAATTATGAAATGATTAGAAATGATCGCTTGGGAAAGAGAGGAGGAGGAGTTGCGTTATATATTCGAGAACATCTTAAATTCAAGATTCGACATGACTTGTCAATTAACCAATGCGAGTCATTGTTTATTGAAATTATAAATCCAACAACGAAAAATATTGTAATTAGTCTAATTTATCGACCACCCAATAGCCATATTGATCCATTTTATGGGGATTTCGAAAGATGTTTTGATATACTAGCTAGAGAAAATAAGATATTGTATTTCATGGGTGATTTCAACATTGATTTGTTGTCTCCAAATAATAATCATGAAACATTTCTCCAACTTGCATATTCAAATACCTGTTACCCGCATATTAATAAACCTACCAGAATTGAAAATAATTCATCAACTCTGATTGATAACATTTTTTCAAATATTTTCCATTCAAATATAACTAGTGGTCTACTATATTCCGATATATCAGATCATCTTCCAATATTTGCAATCTCCGAAAATGACATTTTAAGTCAAGACCAACCTAAACAGATTCCTTTTCGAAAAGAAACCCCTGAAAATATTGAATCATTTAAAAATGACTTGATTAAAGAGGAATGGTTCGATATTCTCAGCAAAATGCAGATAATGCGTACGAATATTTTAACAATAAATTACAATTTTATTATGATAAGAATTTTCCCTTAATTACTGAAAAAAAGAAAGCTAAACATGCTAAAATGCCGTGGATAACAAAGGCAATATTAAAATCTATTCATACTAGAAACAAACTTTACAAAACATATTTAAAGAACCCCACTATTTGCAACTGTAATAGATATAAGAAATATCGAAATAGATTAACTAATATCATTCGAAATTCCGTAAAATGCATTACTCTGAGAAATTAAAAAAAGTTAAATCAAATATGAAAGCAACCTGGACTATTATAAATAAAATAATTGGTAAAAAATCGAAAGAATTGCCGAAGGATAATTTTACTATAAATCATACTTCTATTAATATTAATGATGCACCAAATACATTTAATTCATACTTTGTTAATCTTGGTCCTAATCTTGCACGCAAATTTGACAAGCAAAATGACAATTTTACTAAATATCTCAATGAACCAACTTCTCGATCCCTTTTCCTAAATCCAACAAATCCCACTGAAATAATCAACATAACTAAATGTCTTAATACAAGCAAATCTCAAGGGCACGATAGGATAAGTACATCACTCCTCAAACAGATCATATATTCAATTGTTTCCCCATTGAATTACATATTTAATATCTCTATAAATACGGGTATAGTTCCAAAATCTCTAAAAATTGCAAAAGTAAATCCGGTCTTTAAAAAGGACGATCCTTATGAAATTAAGAATTATCGCCCAATTTCAATTCTTCCCAGCATATCAAAAATTCTCGAAAAAATTATTTACAAAAGACTCTACGACTTTTTAGGTATTCAAGAATTGCTTAATATGAATCAATTTGGATTTAGGAAATATCATTCAACTGATTTAGCTCTAGTACATTTGTATGATAAAATAACTAAAGCAATGGCAGATAAAAAATACGTAATTGGAATTTTCATGGATTTGTCTAAGGCGTTTGATACGCTTGATCATGATATTTTACTCAAAAAACTTCATACATATGGAATTCGAGGAGTGACCCATACATGGTTCAAAAATTACCTTTCCGATAGGGAGCAATATGTTGCATTCAATGAGGTTCCTTCTGATTGCTTAAGTATAAAATGTGGCGTTCCACAGGGATCAATATTAGGACCTCTCCTCTTTCTTTTATACATTAACGATATAATTAATACTAGCCCCGTTTTATCTTTTATCTTATTTGCAGATGACACCAATATATTTTACTCCCATGAAAGATTAGACTCTTTGATTGATACACTCAATTTGGAATTACCTAAAGTATCAACCTGGTTTAAATGCAATAAATTGTCCCTTAATATAGACAAAACTAATTTTATTTACTTTACACATTCAAATGCGCATGCTAATAATTTTCCGTATAACATATTGATTGATAATGTACCCCTAGATCGTAAACAATGTACAAAATTCTTAGGCGTTTTTATAGATGAAAATCTGAATTGGAATCAACATATAAGTCATGTAAGTACTTGTATATCCAGAAATATTGGTATATTGTATAAAACTAGAAAATATCTCCCTCAAAATACTCTTTTCATGCTATACAATGCACTTATATTACCATACATAACTTACTGCAATATGGTCTGGGCATCTTGTGGGAAAACAAAAATAGACTCTATTTGTAAATTACAGAAAAGGGCTATCAGAATCTGTACTGGTTCTCAATATTTAGAACATACAGACCCGTTATTCAATGAATTAAAAACACTTAAAGTTTCTGACATCAATTCCCTCCAGACCTGTATTTTTATGTTTAAATATAAAAACAAATTACTTCCTGATTCTTTCCAAGACTTTTTCACGCTTAATAGTGCAATTCATTTATATCCCACCCGTATCTCTGCCAATTACCATTTGATTAATCCCAAATTACTTATTGCACATAAATCTATACGACATCATGGTTCAGATATATGGAATGCATTACCAGATTCCATCAAATCTTGTCAAAACCTCACCGCTTTTAAAGCTAGAAATAAAGAAAGATTGCTATTGAGTTACACTGAATCAGTTTAAAGTTTGTAGTTAGATTACTGAAATCTCATATCAACTTTTTTTTCTGTATCAACTTTAATTTTTTATTCCTAGTTTCATTATCAACATTATTTTCACTTTTAGTTATTTTTTAATTTAATTTTTTTTTCTTTTTTCTTTAACCCCTTATTTCATCATTCCCATCAAAAACGGATCATGCAATTTAAAATAATTCTAAGGGGAAAGTATAATTGTCATAATGTAATTTGTCATCTATTCCGCACAGCAAAAATAATAATTATCTGAATATGATTGGGTTGCCACATCATCAAGCACTTGCTTATAGTGACAGTCCATCTTCTGCTTTTCATTAAAATATCAGTAAGTTGGCAAAGGTTAATTTATGATTAATTACTACCGCCTATTCATTTTATACTCATTGTTTCCCCGAATATGATTGTAATTATATTTGTTATACTTAATTCGAATTGACGGCATTTTGAAGTTTTGCATTGTTTCGTAAAACAGTGATATGCTTATCATGGGCTGTATGCAAATTAGTGATCCGGTGATGTCATGAGCTCACATTTCGTTTTGTATTTTATTATATGAAATTTCAAATATTTCATTTTTTCATAGATGTTTATAAAGATTCTCTTCATTGTATCGCAATAAGTTATAATAATGATGATCGTACACATTCTACGAGGAGTCAAACTTTGTTTTACATTCTTGGAGAAGAAAACTGAAATATTTGAAATTTCATATAATAAAATTCAAAAGGAAAAGTGACCTTATGGCATTATCGGCTCAATAATTTGCATAAAGCCAATGTTATGCATACCATTGTTTCATGAAACAATTCAAAACAACATTAATATTTTAACCTTTTTTTGTTTAATTTAATTTTATTGAATTAACTCAATTTTGGGGTTGAACTTGGCCTTTAAAGTTGGTTGCGGATGTGTTCCTCATGGACGTTGTCATGATTAATAATGAGTTACATATCACGAAACTATTGGAATTTGAAAATTACCACACATTCTTAATTGAACAACATGCAAGCAAATGTCCATTCTTAATATATATATTCTGAGCTTTCAATTCAAATCATATTAGAAAAAAGTGTATTGACTAAACAGTGTCAAAATTGTTGCTCGCTCACAAACTTTAAAATCTGTAAAGCTGATTTTGAGCTACATAGCACCCACCCCATCAAAATTACTTCTGCATGGCTTTCATCATTTGGTCGACCACTCGGAAGTCGGTCTTGCCAAGGTATATTGATAATGTACCAAAATCATATTGAATATGTAAGAAAACTTGCCTACATATACGTTGTTGGATGGATGGGCCGGTCACAGAGCAGTTCCCTATACCGAATTGCACTCCCAAATCTGCCCCTGGCAGTGTCCAACTATTTTATTGTAGTGCAAGTGGTTAAGTCTGATCGGGCCGTTACTGTCAGAGACACAGAACGTATAGATGGTAAAACCCATCTCTTTTAACATGTTATGGTTGATGCTAATGTAAAGCTTATTATCAGAGCAACAAAGTACACTAATGCATCAAGTTAAAAAAATAAATGAATAAATAATCAATTAAAGTCTACAAATGAAATGATTATAATCATTATGCAGAATTATTCAAGGATTAATCATCAGTTTTTAACATTATACTTGTAATTATTTAAATAATGCTGAACCATATTTACCCCAAAAAAATTTAAGTTACAATTTGCTATGTTGCATACTAAATCAATGGTTGAAAAATTCTTTGATATCTCGGTTTTCTTTTAATTTGTCGTGAAAAAGCCAAACTTTATTTCATATTTATAATATAAGTTATCGTTAACTATAACTGGAAAAAAGGATATATGTTATATGAACATTATAACATTAATACATATCATTATGGTTGATTTTCCTTTAAAAAAATAAAAGTCATGTGAATGCAATGGGTCAATCTCCAGGAGGTGGAACATCATATCAGAAAGTGAGAGAAATAAACAATATTCAGTGATGATGTGTCATGTATCCATATAGAGATAATGGAATTATACTCTTAGGAAGAGCAGACTTAAGTATTAAGAGGGTTACGTATGATATTGTGTATTGTATTATGTAAACACAGTAAAACAACCGGGACTCTAGTGGAGAAATGTACATTTATTCCAATATGCAAGTCAATGAATGTGCAAATCTGCGCAAAAAAAAATTACCACACAGTCAGGACATTTAATCTTTGATGGGATATGATTTTATATTTTCATAATGAAAGACAGAGATGATTTTTATCTTGTAATAGATAGTATATATTACAAAATAAATCCTTAGTTGTATACATGGAATTTAATTTAAGGTCATTTATTATAACTTTCCTTGGGAACAGGGGTGTGGATCTGTGTTCATGATGGGGGGTGACTGGCGAGAGGAAGATGCGGGGGGGGGGGGGTATCCCCCTCCCACACCAGGGACTTTTTCAAATATCTGTCTATAAAACTTGCATTTAAAGCATCCCGAAATGGTTTTCTGTATGATTAAATGTTGTTAAATAATGAATTTGGATAATTAGTATATATATATTTATCTAATTATTAACGAATGTTCTCTTTTCACCTCTAAAAATGTCCCTTTTGTAAATATACGTTCCCTTTAGATAAAACCCCTATATTCAAATCTTATACGTGCCCCTTTTCCTTCGATAAGTGCTTTTTTTGCTTTGCAACAACATTTTTTTTTGAATGCTCATAAACTGATAAGTACCCCTTCATCTGTTATTCCCCTATTCTGATAGTTACCTGTTTTACTTAGACAAGTACCCCTATTCATTTTTTTTTTTCAATAAAGTGATCCTTTCCTTCTAATAGGTGCTCCTTTTCATCTCTGTTGAGTGCCATATTTATCCTCAATATTATTGCCCCTTTCATTCTGATACATGGCGTTTTCCTTCCATTAAGTGCCCTTTCGACCCCTAAAAAGAGTCATTTATTTTATAAAATATCTTGTGCCCGCCCCGCTTCGGAGAAAGAAGATCCCGTTTATGCTACCAATTATTATTTTAAAAAAAAGTTTAAATAAAATTTGCATTCCATCAAATATGATTCCCCCCCCCCCCCCCACTTCGTAAAAAGAGGATCCCGTTTATGCTATACATTATTATCAAAAGACAAGTGTCAACAAAGTTTGATTGGTGGCTACGCTCGCTCGCCTAATCAAAATTAACATTCCCTTAAATACGATTATGCCCGCCCCGCCCCTTGCCAAGAAAATTCCGCTTATGCTGCCAATTTCTTTCAATGAGAGATATTACTATTTTTCCGCTCGCTCTCTACACTCGCTCGCCCAGTCAAAAACTAACATTCCCTTAAATATGATAATTATTAAAATCTAACATTAGAAAAGGGGCTCGCTCGCGAATATGAAATTAACACTCATTTGATGTGGAACCAGTGATTGTAGGTGGTGCTTTAATTAGATATTGGCAAGGGAAAAAAATATTCGAATTAGATTTATCAAATAGAGGTGTCGTGGGGTCTAGTGGATACGTCACCGGACTGTGGATCTCATGGTGGATTTCATGGTTCGCTGTTCGAATCCCGCCATGGCGCGAATGTCCTTTGGCAAGACATTCATCTTTGGCAAGACATATTCGCCACTCTCCACCCAGGTGTAGTAAATGGGTACATGGTAGGAATTTATTCCTTGACTGCTTTCAGCGCCTTATAGGGCACCTGGGCTAAAGCCAGGGTAATAATACTACTTCGGTACTTAGAAACATATGTATTCAGCGCAATATAAATGTTATATACTATTATTCATCATTAAATGAAAATAGACTCACGCTTGATATAGGCTGAGAACAAATTATTCAGTTAATTGCTTCTGCACATGCCCCTCCCCCCCCCCCCCCCCCCCCCCTAAAAAAAATTTCACAAACAAAGGTTTATCGGTTATCGGTGGCACACACACTCAGGTTCGTCGGTAAATAAGTGATCTCGACACCCCCCACCTCCAACTCAGAAAGGCCTAGCGACGCCCACGAGTCTATCCAGTCTTTCATGATGACATTGTACTTTGAACCCCACTAGGATGACTTTTTTCCTCTTCATAAGAATCTGATGTCACCGGCGGATCCAGGATTTTCCAAAGTGGGGGGAGTCTCGATGTGAAAGAGAGATACGCGAAAAAACGAAAGAAAAAAAGGAAAGGCCAAAATAGGGGGCTGAAGTCCTAGATGTCAATCAGGGATAAATTAAAAAAGCTCCGCCATAAGCTCCCCCCCCCCCCCGATCCACCACTGGGTATCACAGCCCGCTATGCTCGATTGGAAATTAAAGGAATATACAGACCCTCACACTCAACTGCACACTCTAATGTAAAGAGAGAAACAAATAGGATTATTTGAATCTTTCCCGAGATGGCTTCAAAATGTATGGTATATAATGTCTAAAACTTATGTATTCACTTTAACGTTTCCATTTATGCCTTTCCCTTTTCCCTAAAAAGTGCCTTTTCTGTTATTGCCCCCTTGTGCATGCCCCCTTTCCCACAGAAGTTCTTTTTCTGCTAGTATTAATTAGTTGCCAACTCGTGATTTTAATTAAGTCGTTACACTCTACATCAACACTAAATTTGTAATTATACCGTATTTAGTTGCCAGCTAACCTTAATGAATATCATCGATAGTATGTATATGATCTTTGTGTGACTTTCAATAATAAATTTCCAAAGATGACTTTTTACGGTTCTTAGTTTAGATGACAATCGACAAAGTTACGGGTCATGTTTTTTATTTGTAATCCTGTAGTCTCATTAGTACATGGATGTTATCCACATTCCACATTCGGCTTAACATTACATAATATACTCAATTTGTTAGTTCTGAAATATTCATAGCCGTTTATTATTGTTGTTTTTACTTATTATTTTATTACTTATATTTTTATTATGTAACTATATTACTTTTTTTTCTTATAAATTGTTACCAATTTATGCTATACCGTATTGTTTATACCTGTTGCATCAGGAACATGAAGCAAGCAAAACAGTTTTATACTGACCATGCTTTTATCCTGTATGAATAAGTTCAAATAAATGGATACATAAATACATGTGCTTCTAATTAAAATGTTGTAATCGATGTGACTTTAAAATTTAATTCATGGTGAAGAATAGCTTATTGTCTGTCTAGTAGTACCTAATTCATGACATTTCTGCCATGGATGACTGAGCACCAGGGTTTTTAGAAAGAGCCAAACAATCAAAATCTCCTTGTTCCAAGTGTGGGCTGACGCTGATGCCACGAATGTTGCTACTTTAGTCTAAAATATTTTGTAAAAAGTTAAATTCTCCTTTGTGCTTCAATGCTTCATTGTTTAAAGTGATGAAAGCTTCCATATGACCTTGTTGTCATTGATGACTGAGCACCAGGGTGTTTTTTTAAAAGAGTCAAACAATCAAAATCTTCTTGTTCCAAGTGTGGGCTGACGCTGATGCAACGAATGTTGCTATTTTAGTCTAAAATATTTTGTAAAAAGTTAAATTCTCCTTTGTGCTTCAATGTTTCATTGTTTAAAGTGATGTAAGCTTCCATATGACCTTGTTGTCATTGATGACTGAGCACCAGGGTGTTTTTTTAAAAGAGTCAAACAATCAAAATCTTCTTGTTCCAAGTGTGGGCTGACGCTGATGCCACGAATGTTGCTACTTTAGTCTAAAATATTTTGTAAAAAGTTAAATTCTCCTTTGTGCTTCAATGCTTCATTGTTTAAAGTGATGAAAGCTTCCATATGACCTTGTTGTCATTGATGACTGAGCACCAGGGTGTTTTTTTAAAAGAGTCAAACAATCAAAATCTTCTTGTTCCAAGTGTGGGCTGACGCTGATGCAACGAATGCTGCTATTTTAGTCTAAAATATTTTGTAAAAAGTTAAATTCTCCTTTGTGCTTCAATGCTTCATAGTTTAAAGTAATCTAAGCTTCCATATGACCTTGTTTCAATCCAGATGACAATATTTAATTTATTTCAATAGCCTTCTATTTTCCTGTCCCGTGATAACTAAAAACTGTCTGCTAATTCGTCAATAGCACCATTCCACCTGCATACGGTGCACACGGTGTTTTTGCGAATAACACATGGACCGAAAGGTTTACTGACCTCAAAGACTAAAAGAAGAAAAGAAGGATACACGTTGAGAATTAACAATGTCCATTTTTAATGACTCAGTAAAAAAGCTTTCCTGAAAAAGGGATGCAGATGAAGCCAACATTGTGTGTCAAATGGCAAAAAAAAAAATCTGAAATGTAGCTTGTAATGAGCCCTTTCTTGAGTTTGAGTTGACTTTAAAACCTCTTCTATTCAAATGCACAAAATCAATTGAAAATAACTCAGCAATTGTTTTCCAACTGAAGTAACTAATGCATAGTTGGTTTGACCCACACTTGCTACTTCAGCCCAAACTTGGTACACGAGGAGTTTGACAATACTGTTTGAAATGCCTGCTACTGAGTCATCCGTGGCAGCAAAGTTATGAATATAAGGTATCATTGCACAGAATATAAGTTGTTCTTTACTATGGAAATTTCAAGCTCATAGAGGTTATATATTTATAGTTTAGAAGATAATTAAGTTGGGTATACTTTTTCCTCATACGCACTGTATGTAAATAAATAAAATTTGCAATGAATCAAGTAGCAGGTCTTGTCATCATGTTCAATGTGAAAATTTAGGTATCACCCATTTAATAGCGAACACAAATCTTCTGGATCTAGATTAGAATCAAGTAAACAGAAATTCTGGTAGAAAGACGACACCACTTTTTGTATTAGCTATTATGATATTGGTCACATTCACAACCAACGAGCAGATTCTAATCGCTGATGGTGTTTGTTAAATTAATTGCTATATATTGTATATTGGTTAGTTACAATTCCTTCTTTAGTTGAAAGATGTCATCTTCATTAATTCTTTTTCCATGGCAACAGATTTTTTTTTTATAAATCAAATTCCAAACTATATTCCAAACTAAATTGTGAATATAACCAAACAGGCGGTAACAATAATTAGATGTTTACCATTATTTCATGTTGAAAACAAATATAGTTCTGCATTTCATTAGAAATGCAATAAATTTATTTGTTACCATGGTAACGGCCTACACATTTAGTGGTCTCCTCCATCATCCCTTTAGTTAAACAAATTTTGGTAAGTGAGTGTGTGTAAAAGAGAAGATAATCATGTACAATACAAATATATTAATATTTACTTTTTTCGGTAGCATCGTGGGGTTTTTTTTTGCTCAAATATGTGGGGTTTTTTGCCTTACTGTTTCCATAGCAACAGCCATTTTCAAACATGATGGACACCTTTTATTTGAGTTTTTATCAAGTGAGAAACTTGTGATACATTACTTTAAAATGTTATGTGTTTTTGTTCTTTCCTAATCACGAATACATGACATTTTCTTAAATTCTACTGTATTTGATCCGTTGCCATGGTAATAGTCCTTGTGGCCATGCCCACCTCTTATTTTAGGGCAAAGAAGCATATTCCGATAGTTAATGGTCCCATCTAACAGGAAAAAAAATCATTTAAGATTATTTCTAAGGGGGTGGAGACATTTCAGTTTTTGGCCCGTAGACTATACTAGTAAACATGGGATAATTGCCTTATACACTCTAGATGTACCTTCAAATGTCAGTCAAAATGCGCATCCAGTAAAAACACATCGTTCTGTTTGGGATATCATAAAATGAGTTATACATTACCTTATCAGATAATTTTTTTTCTGTGTGTGACATGACAATATACATGATATGTTTAATCAAGAAAAGGCGTTTAAAATGACAAATTTACGTTGGGTAAAAAACGTTGAAATATTGGTAGTTTTCACAACCTATTATATTGAGTAAATCACAGTTTTATGTTTCATTACGCCATACATGTGTGTGTAATATCCTACTTTCAAATGTGTATTAATCAGGTTTATAACTTGAAACTCAAAATAAATCTGATATCACTTGAAAAGTTTTAATCAGGTATTACATATTAGGTCAAAAAAATAAAAATCGTGATTTTTTACATTCTTTCAAATTTTGAGCCAAAAATGCGCGTGGCATCCGCCCGTACGTTATTCGTCAGTATTTTTGCAAGACTTTAAGCATGAACGCCGAGCATTACCCAAAAATGCCGTCCAAAGTAAAAAAATCTTCTTGGCTGGTCTACTATAACGTGTCAACCGCAAATGTAAAAACTCATAGCTTGCATACTGCACCTATGTAAAATCAGTTATCATGATATATGTGTGTGTGTGTGGGGGGGGGGGGGGTGTTTGCGTGTGTAAGCGTCTGAGTGTGTGAGGTTTCTAGACCATTAGAATCCCTAAAATATCGAAAGACCTTTTACCACAAATGTAAAAACTCGTCAACTGCAAATGTAACAAAAAATATTAAACTAGTGGTTTACTAATGGTTTTCCTGTTTATGATCAGTTTATAGATCATAAATTTCAATAGCAGGACAAATTTACATAGTCGCAATAGAACAGTAATTTATTGTATCAGTCTCAATATGGCGATTCATATCAATTGAATTTGAACGTCATTTTTACTTTTTATTGACGGGATTGTTATTTATGGTTGAAGAAAAATTAAATGCCTGAAACCTGCATGTTATCGTTTCAATCTATTGATAATCAAAGATAACACAAAAGTACAATAATGGCCTACGCTACATGCTGTTTTGATTAAAAATAAGGTGCGGTAGTCAAAGCTGTTATTATCTCAAGATTGTGCACTTTATTCTTTTAAAAAAGCACAACCACTTATACTCAACAAAACAATAATGTAAATGTTTGGAAAAATATAGTTTCTAAAGTGTACATTCATCAAATTGATTTTTGTATTAAATGTATCACTTTGCCACAGTTAAATTAAATTCATCGCTATGAAGGGTTGCGTTCTGGACTCCCTTTAAGATCCCGTTCAACCCCCAGTGTTGAAAAAAGGCGCATGAGGCCGTGGGGAGGGAGGGTGGGGGTGGGCAGAAATTTACCAACATTTTATCCAGTTGGAGTTTCGTCGAATGACCCGAGGCAAGAATACCATAAGGTTAGATACGGTAGCAATAAAGTGGAATTTAACATACAGTGTGCATAATTTGGGATGGAAACATTGATATCAGTTTGTACATTATTCCAATTTTGTAGATAATATCGAGCAAATATGATTTGTATGTATTTTCCAGGTTGTGTTTTTCATCAATAAAAAGTCCTAGGAATTTAGTTGAATGAACTCTACTTATCTGCTTATCATTGTTTAATGAAATATTTCCAGGTAGGGTTGAAATATATTGGCTAAATAGCATAAATTAGTTTTGTCTAAGTTCAATGAAAGCCTGTTTCCATTCACAAATACAATGCAACTCAGAGTTAACAACCTCAAGAAGGGTTTGAGGGTTCTTGTGAGAAAAAATACACTTGAATCATCTGCGTATAGAATAAATGACAATAAGCGACATTAATATTGAAAATCATTTACATTTATAAGATTAAAATTAGGGGGCCAAGAATGCTTGTTTTTCTTTTTTACTCTACTCCATTTAGTGAAACAAATTGTGTTCTATTTGTAAGATAGCTTTTGTACCACTCCTAGGCCTTCCCCATAATACCATAATGAAATAATTTATGAAAGAGAATATCATGGTTTATGGTGTCGAAGGCCTTGGAGAATAAACCAACTGTATGACAATGATTGTCAATAGCAGACGAAATCTTATTGATAAAATGAAGAATAGCATGTGAACTGGTAGTTTTGCTCGAAATCCACATTGGCAGTCAGATAAAATTCGGCACCGCGTGAAAACATCTATTGTCCGATTATATAGGAGTCTTTCTAGAATTTTGGAAAATGTTGTTAGTAGGGAAATTGGTCTATAATTACTACATTCTTGTGTATAACACGATAAGAGTAGTTTTTATCGTGTATCTCCTTTTTTCTTAAAAAGGTATCACTTTGGCTATCTTCATTTTTTTTCTGGAACAACACCATTTAAGATTGACATGTTAAAAATATGTGGAACAATGATTTTATTGATAATATTTTTGAGTAGTTCATTTGTTATGTTATCGAACCCAGGGCTATTCTTATTTTTAAAGTTTTTAAAGTAAATTAACAATGTCGATAATTTCTTTTTCGTTGGTTGGTAACATAAATAATGAAGATGGGTTAGGATCCCTCAGAAAGTCACTAAAAGACTTGGGGGCATTTGGAATAGACCGTGCTAGATTTGGACCGATATGAAAAAAAAATAATCATTAAATGTTTCAGCAATGCATCTCTTATCGTGTATAATGGTCCCACAATGCTTGACTTTTGAAATATTTTTAGAATTCGAGGGTGTATTAAGTACATTCTTTATAATTTTCCATGTTCCTTTTATATCTGAATGACAAGTAGTACATTGGGTACAATAATATTCTTTTTTTACATGTCGAATTAAAGTCGTAAGCGTATTTCTACAGTTCGTAGACTCATAATGCGGTTTTTATTTGTTGGATATAATTTGAATTTATAGAACAACCTATTTTTCCTGTTAATTGACTTCAATAGTGACGAACTGACCCATGACATGTGGGGTGTTCTTTTGTAATTCGAACGTGTGAGTTTTTGTATGGGAAAAATTTTCGTATATACCAACATTAGTATATCCATAAAATGTTCATAAGATTCGTTTACATCCTCTTCGTTTAAGACTTCCGACCAGTCAACAGTTGCTAAATTATTTTTAATTCGGTTCATATTTTCTGGGGTGATTTTATGAGAACATGCACCATAATGTGAATTGGATAAATCTTTATTCATCATGGAAATTAGAGCAAATATTCAGAAAAGTCTGTAAGAATAATTCCCGCTTCTGGAGGGGGATGCAAAAAAATGTTGCAAAAATGTCTATTAACGTTTTGGAATGTTCAGTGGTGCTTGTTGGTGTTGTTACAAGTGGTACGAAAACGAGTTCATAGTATTCCAAAAGTCCATAACAAACGCACAAGAGTCATATTGCAAAAGATCAGCGTTGAAGTCGTCCATTAAAATGCATGACTTAGAAACAAATATACGGTTAGACAATTATAGTTTGCATTTCAGTGAGAAAATCGACAGAATTAGATTGCGTAGGCCTGTATGCTACACCAATAATGATATTGTTTTTACCAGAAATTTTACATTTCTACAAATAACATTTCTAGTATATCATTCATGATATTTAGTTCATGTTTTATCTCATATTTGAAGTTATTTAAGATACACAGCGCTAGTCCACCACCTCTTTTCCTTTCTAACTGTTCGTAACCAAGTTATATCCGGGTAAAGAGTATAATGAGAGCGGAAAACCGCAAAACCAAGTTTCAGTTATTCCTATAACAGAACATTCATATTGGAATTGCTGCAGAAAAATATTCAGGCTACCGAAGTTTTTATTCATACTACTTATATTCAAGTGGAATCCTTACTATAATTTGGCTAATGTGTGTCTGTGTGTCTGTCCGTGCGTTTGTTTGAAACTGCTTTTCTCCGAGCTGTTTTTTTTTTTAAACGTGATTAAATTGTTCCCAGATTGTCATGAGGGGGTTGTTTGTGGCATTTGGTCGTATTGCAATGCATACTTTTCTCGCAAGGGGGGGGGGGGGGGGGGGGGGGTGGCACGGGCCGGATGTGCTCACTAAATCCGCCACTGATCTAACATACACCTGTCAATATTGTTATATATTTGAATGAAAACTGAAGTGAAGATGCCCATATAACGTTTAAAGGATGCACGAGTTCCATAAAATATAAATTTTCAGTGCATGTTCTGAGATTTTTATCAATTCCTTCAATGCACAACTACTTAACCTACCAGGGAGAAAAATATAAGAAACCTAAACATGCAAGTGGAAGCCCTAAAAATCTTAGCACTTTTCATCATAGCAGCTAAACCCCCCCCCCCCCCCCCCTCTCTCTCTCTCTCTCTCTCGCTTCTTTCAACATTCCACTATATTATGATTGAGCAACCTACAAACAAATGCAATCTGTTGTAGGGTATATACACTTGCAGATTTATTTTCGACTTAATACATGTAATGATTGCCTCTTCACTGCTTACTAAATACATCGTGTTACAATACATTTTTTTCCATTCTATAGTTTATAGATTTTGATTTCACTCCGGAATGATATTCAGATCAATTTCTTCCCCCATCAACCCCTAATGCTAATTATATTAAACCTCCTATCTATATTTAAAGAGAAGTCTGCTATGAGTCAATTGTTCAAATATGTTTCATCAGTAAACTAATTGCCTTTCAGTGTGAATGGGTACTTGGGCTGTACATAGGAGAAGACGACTCTCCCCCCCCCCCCCCCCCCCAGTTTGTTTCGGATCTTTGCGAAGAACATATTTTCATTATAATATTTTGACTCTTTTGTATATGCTAATGTTGTATCATCATTAGCTGTGTAGTCAAAACTATGTGAGTTTGCATTCAAAGCGTTCGCAATACGCTCAGCGTAATCATCTCGGCCAGAATGTCCCGGGTGATCGACAGTTTGAAAGCTTGTTCGAAAGGCTGAATAAAAATCATCACTCATTGCAGTAAAAGGAAAACTATTACATAGACGCATCATGAGTGGGTAAGTGTGTATGAGTCTTGGCGTACACAAACATGATAATACAATCTTTTATATATGCCACAACATATTTCAAGTGAGTATGATGCATATCAGACAAGCACAAAGGCATGTTTCTGTTTATGTCGTAAATATATATATATATATATATATATGTAACAATGTATTATTTTAAGTGAAACATAGCATACATGATTTGTAGAAATACACAGCTGCAGATACCCAAGTAACGATCACTTTACGTAGTGGTCGAGGAGGCGAACCACAATGACTTTTCTCAAGGTCGATGTAACTGCTAGGCTCAACGCAGTCGTTATTTCATAAATCCAAACAAAAAAAAATCACAAGAAAAGATCGAAAGCCAAAAAAAGGATAAAACAAAGAATATGATAAGGAAGACAGAAAGTGAAAATGATAGGATAAAAATAGAGAATAACATAAGAAAAATCTTTGCGAAGAACATATGTGACCCGCCGCCTCAAAACCTACAATAAGTCGCACGGACCACAACGTAGCAAACAGCCCAAAATAGTAAATTTGCTTGGATCAGTCGATTTTCTGTTTTTGATAGAAATGGGTAGTTTCATTATCATTCTATCATGTCTCAAGTTTGTGAGTCGTAATTCGACTTAGAAATATGTTTTGGGGGCATTTTAAAATGACTCCTTTTTTTCAAATGTCGAGCTACTGAATGTTTGGAGAGCTTTTGTAATACTTTCATTCAATGCCAAATTACTACTTTACCTCCAAAGGTATTAAATTGATTTTTGGAGTGAGTAATGAATAGGTCCTCCTGGAGCAGCGTGCCAAAATTCAGCCTAATCTGATAATCCCTTCATACTGGTTGCTATGCCATTTGAATACCCAATTTCACTTGGGCGCACACAGAGAGCGAAGGTTTAGCACTCTTTGTTCCGAACTTAAATGGCCATTTTCTCTGAATAGGAGTTATTGATTGCTTGTTACATACCGATTCTAAATGTGATATCTAAAGGTGTTATCATTGAGTAAACTAGGCAAGTGATATACCATTGGAAAGCTGAGAATCTCTACTTTCAGAAAATGTATAAAACAAAAAAAATAATTTTGGCGACTTATTGTAGGTTTTGAGGCGTCGGGTCACATATTTTCATTATAATATTTTGACTCTTTTGTATATGCTAATGTTGTATCATCATTAGCTGTGTAGTCAAAACTATGTGAGTTTGCATTCAAAGCGTTCGCAATACGCTCAGCGTAATCATCTCGGCCAGAATGTCCCGGGTGATCGACAGTTTGAAAGCTTGTTCGAAAGGCTGAATAAAAATCATCACTCATTGCAGTAAAAGGAAAACTATTACATAGACGCATCATGAGTGGGTAAGTGTGTATGAGTCTTGGTGTACACAAACATGATAATACAATCTTTTATATATGCCACAACATATTTCAAGTGAGTATGATGCATATCAGACAAGCACAAAGGCATGTTTCTGTTTATGTCGTAAATATATATATATATATATATATATGTAACAATGTATTATTTTAAGTGAAAACATAAACATAGCATACATGATTTGTAGAAATACACAGCTGCAGATACCCATGTAACGATCACTTTACGTAGTGGTCGAGGAGGCGAACCACAATGACTTTTCTCAAGGTCGATGTAACTGCTAGGCTCAACGCAGTCGTTATTTCATAAATCCAAACAAAAAAAAATCACAGGAAAAGATCGAAAGCCAAAAAAAGGATAAAACAAAGAATATGATAAGGAAGACAGAAAGTGAAAATGATAGGATAAAAATAGAGAATAACATAAGAAAAATAGAAAGAGGAAATGATAAGGATAAACAAAGAATAACATACAGAAAGAGAGAAAAATAGAAGAAAAAAACAGAATAACATGAGAAGGGTAAAAACTGAGAATAACATAAGGAAAGATAGAAAGACGAAATGATAAGTATAAACAAAGCATTACATAAGAAATGATAGAAAGTGCAAAAGATAGAGGGATAAAAACAAAGATATAGGGATAAAAACGAAGAATATTTCATAACATTTCCATCACCTTTCATAAAGAAATATAGAAAGAGAAGAAGATAGAAGGATAAAAACAAAGCATAACATGAGAAGGATACAAATAAATAATAACATAAGGAAAGATAGAAGGAGTACAAGATAAGTAGATAGAAGGAAAAACAAAGACAACATAATGAAAATTTACAAATGAAGATGAGACATCGTCCCCTTTAGCACCTTATTGTTTGCTAGATCGACCACTCACAGCGAAATCGACTGCTTGCAATTGCTAACTCAGCCTGTTGTCCACATCTACCGACTGTTTTTAGAACTTAAAAACTAACATAGCATATCAAATATTGTCAATTTGTCACAAAACGGCGCGGTAAATTTTTAAAAGCCACGGTCAATCCCTAGCGTAGATACTATTCAACATAAAAGTCGCAATCACTCACTGCACGACTCAAACCCAAATTGCACCAACGGTGTTGAATGCTAAGGTGTAGAGACAGGTTTTGAAGAGAGTCAGGATTTTTTTCATAGGGTTGTGTATTATGTGCGACCCTCTCTGAGTTCTCTCGTCGTGTTATGACGTCATAGAATCACTCCGTAGAGTGGTCATTGAAGAGCGTGCTTTGCTCAGGCTGTATATAACGTTAGTGAGAATGACAACACAGTCTCTCCCACGAAATTCATTAACACTTTCGATATTCTCTTGCTAGAAGAGTAAGAAGATGGAAAAGGGAAGCAGGGAAGGAAGGGTGGAAAGGGTGCGGCTTGTGGACGATGCTCTGAGCGAATGTTCCAGGTCTGAGGAAATTTTCTTTTTTTTGTGGACACCCCCCCCCCCCCCCTCCAAAAGCTGGGTCAAACCACCCCCTTGGAGAAAAGCTAGATCCGCCCCTGCATAATGGAAAATCAAACAAGAGTAAAGATGAGGTAATCAGGGCACTTGTGGACCAAGTCTATTCCAAAGAAGAAAAGTCATACGGAACTCCACCATTGGTTCTCCACTTACCGGCGTAGAATCAAAGCTTGACATTATTCTTGTACAATTCTTGTGATGCCTTTGACCACTTCCTGTTCTCCGTTATATCATCGACCATGTAGTATGATTCCTTCGCGAATTTCAGTCGCTGGTTCCCCATGATCTCTATTTTTTCCCGATACGATAAGGTCTTGAAGAGAATGTGTCGCGGCTTGTTTTGGAGGCGCTTTCCATCTCTGTGGGCTCTTTCCACTTTGACTGTCAGGCCAAATTTCTCCTTCAAGATCTCCTCAACTTTGGTAACACAATTCTCCTCTTCCACTGTCGACTCTGGGATGCCGATGACCCTGGTGTTATTCCTGCGGGAAAATATTTCGCTTTTGTTGATTCCAACACGTTGGTTGGCAACTTCAGATCGTAATTTATTCATCTCCGTTTCCATATTATTCATTCTTTTTTCAAGGCGTGCGTACCTTCCTTCCATTTCCGTAACTCTGCGGCTTTCGTGTTCAATGGCAGAGCCCAGGAGCGACTCCACTTGTTTGATGTTCTCTGCAAGCGAGGCAACTGCTTTTTGTATCATCTTTTCGAAGTTCTCAGTCGCTGCTTGGAAATACCGAGCTATTCCTTCAGGTGTGGTTACGTCATCGCTATTATCATGCAAAGTTGAGGATGCTGAAGGGCGAGGAGGGGCTGATTGGTTTCTCCAAGAGAGCCGAGGTCTGATGTTTTCGATGCCCGATGAGGTGTCTGGAGGTCCGAAAAATCAGAAAAGTCCTCATTTTCTCTCATTTAGAAACATCCTTTCCGTCTTTCTTCGATCTCTTCGTCGATGCCCTACTGTTTGTCTTACTCATGGTGAAACAGCGACGCAAACATATAGATGGGATTATCCAAGAAATGAGAGAATATCCTGTCCAGATTCAGAAAATTACGGAGAGACTAGGATTAACGTCTTACTCGTTGGCGGCCATCCTGGAGTGTTGAACTCTAGTTTTATTTTATTACTTTAAACGTGCGATTTATAGTGTAGTTATGTGTTATCTTTGAATATCACTAGATTTAAACGATAATCATCAGGTTTCAGGCATCTAATTTTACTGCGACATTAAATGTTTTATCATTAAAAGTCACGTAAAGAGTAGAAATTTCATATATAGAGCGCCATCTTGAGACCAATAAAATAAATTGCTGTTTTATTGCCATTATGTAGATTTTTCGTGCCACTGAAGTTAATGATCCGCTGCAAATGGTAAACTGATCATAAAAAAGGAAAACCGCTAGTAAACCACTAGTTTGATAATTTGTGGTAAAGGGTTTTTTGATATATTAGGGATTTTAATGGTGAGGAAACCTCATACACAATCATACACACACACACACACACCCACACACACACTCACACGTTTACATGGCTTTACTTCCGAGGACAACTATTGTTCCTCTATTGTTACTCGTCCTCGGACAGTCGACGGAATAAAGCACAAATTCATTGTTCGACGTTCGAGGACTATTGTCCGGCTTCCGAGGACCATTGTTGTCAGGATTTTTTTTTGTTCTCTGTCCGAAAATGTCCTCGGACATAATGCTAAACAAACGCACATATACATGTATATATATATCATAATAATTGATCTTACATAGGTGCATTATGCATTTGCGGTTGATATGTAATGACATTTTAGGTAAAAATGGATTTATTTTTTTTTACATTTCCAGGCGAAATGTTTTTACATTTGTGGTTAACCAGACTTTTACGTCTGTGGTCGACATGTTTAATAAGACATTTGTGGTTATTTTGACATTTGCGGTTGCAATTTTTTTGCATTTGTAGTTAGTCTATTTGTGAACTCAACGGGGGGGGGGGGGGGGGGGCAAAGGTTGAAAATATATCAGGGTCCGTGGCTTAGAACGCTAATGTGTTGAATACTTCCATGTCCACATGATGCACTGTCTTTTCTCCTCTCTGCATTCCCACAGAGTTATTCCTCATAACTATACAGTCAATCAGGCCTGCAGACTCTGCTAGTCTCATGCAAAACATCGACCAACTGGTAGCTTGTAATTTGTACCCCACCCTTCGATGGAAACAAAGATGTACAATGATTAGCCATTATTTTAACACAAAGTCTCAGATGACAGCACTAACGGACTCGTGTGTTTCCATTTTGCACACACGTAATCTACTTACCTATGAGGCCATTCTTTTCTTTGTAATACTTCTGGAAAAAACAGGAAATAAATAACTTTCTTAAAACTCATTCCCTTTCCGAGAAAGGAAAGACGTTAAGATGGCGGTAAATGCCAAGTTGAACCCACTTCAATTCGCAGCCCTTCATGGTGATATTAAAAAAGTCCGTCATTTGATAAAAGGGGGCGCTAACGTCATTGATCCGGATAAAAATGGTGAAACACCTCTTCATTGTGCAGCATTAAGAGGACATCTGAACATAGTGGAATTGCTTTTGGAGAAAGGAGCTAAAGTCAACAAGGTCGACAACAAAGGCACTGCCCCACTTCACAATGCAGCTGTCCAAGGAAAATTGGAGATGGTGAAATTCCTACTTTCGAAAGGCGCTGAGCTGAATAAGAGTAAAGACAATGGAAAGACTGCCTTACATCTTGCTGCATGGGGAGGTCATTTTGACGTAGTACAGTTTCTTATCAGCGAAGGTGCCGACTTAAATGTTGCCGACAATCTTGATGAGACTGCCTTACACCTTGCTGCACAGACAGGAAACTTAAATATCATTCAATATCTGCTTGCTAAAAAAGCAGACGTAAATGCAACTAATATGGAGCGGAACACAATCTTGCATGTTGCTGCCGCTGGGGGTTACTTGAACGTTACCAACATCCTGTTGGAGCACGGGGCAAATATTAATGCTGCCACAGCCGAAGGATTGACAGCTTTGCATCTAGCTGCAGAAAAAGGTTCCACGAAATTGGTGCAGCGTCTGTTAAAAGGAGGTGCTGACATCAAACAATGTACTCATGACGGAGCAGCGCCACTGCATGTTGCAGTACAGGAAGGTCACCTCGGTGTTGCAGAATTTCTCCTGGCAAAGGGAAGTAAAGTAAACATCAGCAGTACAGATGGAAGGACACCCCTTTACCTTGCGTCAGGCAAAGGTAACCTTGAACTTACAAACTTCCTCCTTAAGGAAGGTGCCGATGTAAATTCCTGCACAAGAGACGGGGAAACAGCTTTACACTTTGCCGCTCAAGAGGGTAAACTTGATGTAATACAGTCTCTTTACACCAATGATAAAGCTGTCATTGAACAAAGTACCAGCGAAGGAACGACTGCTCTTCATCTTGCAGCTCGCTATGGTCACATCAAAGTTGTACGATACCTTTGTCAACAAGGGATCGACGTGAATAAGAGCGACAAGTATGGAGCGACTGCTTTGCATTCGGCGGTACAAGAAGGATACCTCGACGTCACAAGATTACTAATCGAGCAAGGAGCAATTATGAACCAAGTCAATGCTGATGGCCAAACGTCCTTACATATGGCTAGCGAGAAAGGCTATCATGAAATTGTAAGATGTTTGCTAAGTCCAGAATCTAAAAAACAACGGCGCAGTGTTCCAGGTCACAAAGCTGTCTCCATATCACCATTAAACACGGTAATCTAATATTCATTAAGATTTAACTTAACAAGCTTGTAAAAGTTAATTCATTGCTGGTTGGAACTCGGCGGTCAGTGGGATAATTGAAACGTAGTATTAAATTCGGATTAAAAAGCACATAATTACTATGCACATTTTTTATTAGAATATCAAATCAAACCCTTTGCTTTATGCTAAATCTCTCCTTAATAATACATTATATATTTATATGTTTGCATCAATTTTCTTTTTGAACTGTACTGCCAGTACAGTGATAAATAATGATTATTCATAGTGATTGTAGTCTCTACAATAAACCTATGTTTTACAATCAACGTGTGCCCTTTTGACTTTTCAGACTGACATGACAACAAAGACATTATTTAGAAATGTCTGTATATTTATAAATATATTTTATATGTGACTATTTTTCCTAAAAATTCTCCCTTTCATCTTTCTGAAAAAGTCGAAATCTATGTGAGTGCGTATTATGTAAAATGATGTTACTATTAATATTACTTCTTCAATACTGATAACGTTACAATAATTATGCTCTTTATCACAAGCCTTGTAATGTAAGGATTCATCGTTGAATGCTCGTGCGCCTTGTCATGGTAGCCGTGCTAATTTGATTGCAGGGCCCTCAGGGAGAATAGTATTTATTACTTATAACACTACATTGGGTAAACAAGACATATCATTATGGTCTAAGACCGAAAGGAATAGCATTGAGATTTGGGATACATTATAGACCCATATGTATAGCAAAGAAAATATTTTGTGATCCGTGTTTAGTCTTCTGTCAATACTTAAAAATCAGACAGTATTTCCCACTATCTACAGGTAAATCGTACTGATAAAAATGGATTCAGCGCAAGCCATCTCGCCACACGACATGGTCATCTTTCTATCGTCGAGACACTGCTTTCTCATGGAGCCAATCTCAATATTGAAGGGCATAACGGCCAAACCTGTCTCCATGAAGCAACCAAACAATGTCGTTATCCGGAGAGAGATGTACAAGCAACTGATGATCCTGATAAGGCTGGAAAATCATTAACGTTACATGTTGGACTGTTTGTAGAATCGAAAATCCCGAAACAGGTATGATAGGTACTTTAGTTATTTTTTAAATATAATTTCAATTTTTCAGTAAAACCATGAAAACATATCTTTTGAAAATTATGCTGAAACTAGTCCAAAAGGCAAAGGAAAGCAAA
The DNA here is from genome assembly GCA_025617745.1 of Heliocidaris erythrogramma. NCBI lineage: Eukaryota > Metazoa > Echinodermata > Echinoidea > Camarodonta > Echinometridae > Heliocidaris > Heliocidaris erythrogramma. Next base: position 10,351,880 of record CM046873.1, on the reverse strand, counting down.
AGTACATGGTCCTCACCGGAATATGCCAGTAGACCGACAGCTAACGAGACTAAAAGTTCCAAGGCCAACGAGACCTGACAAAACAAAGACATTCATAAGCACAGACAGAGAAATGGAAGATGAAAGGGGGAAAATCGAACATATCACGAAATATGGAAAGAGAAGAGGGTAGAAGAAATAAATATAGGACGGAGGTCTCGTGGGCTGTAGCTTTTGGCGATACTGGCATGAAATTTCGCTAGTTATGTCGATATCTAATTATATGGTTAATGGTACCGATGATAAAATCCTTATTATTCAATTAACATCAGTCTTTCCATTAATGAAGGTTGACCATTTTCTTAGAAATCCAAGTTGATGAACAATTCGAATAATTCTAACAACAATATGTCAATTCGCTAAATATTACCTATAGTAAAGAATAAAGACTTTCAGTCTACAAGGACGGTTCCGATGCATCGGAGGACAACAACATTGATTACGCATTACAATGTTGCTGTCGGCTTTACGGATATTTACACATGATAACAAGCTCACTCAAGCAGAGATCAGCTTTGCCAAGGTTGAAAAATATTAAATCTTTACAGAGTTCTGCCAATGTCTACCAAAATACACTTCCGCCGAAGAAGGCGCTGGTGTTCTACCTATTGGACCATGGTGCTAGATTTGACGTTAAGGACAAAGAGGGTAACATGCCAATTCAGTACATCAAAGATAGAGTTCTGAAACAGATGTTAATCTCAAGGTGAAATTACTTTATTGATATATTAAATTTCCTTTGAAATGTATATGAAAACAAGTGATGTAAATTCTTATTCATCCAGGTAAAAGTTCAAATGAAAAACAATCATTACATCCGGACTTACGGTTTAATTCCGAGGACGGTTTCACGTTTCATCAGCTCGTTCTGATTTGGTGGCGTGAATAGATTGGTAACAACGTTTTCCGGCCACCAAATCAGACGAGCTAATGAAGTGTCCGCGATCGGACGTGAAACCGTCCTCAGAATAAATGATTTAATAATTGTTTTTCATTTGTATATAATAATAATAATAATATTAATAATAGTGTATATTTATAAAGCGCACACACCGTCCAAAGACGCTCATGGCGCTAGCCCAGCAACAGTTCTCTTGTACCTGGCAAATAAACACAAACATGTGCACAAATATCTACCTACATAATATACATATATGCATACATATCCAAACTGAAAACAGTAATTTCATATTGCATTTGACATTTTGGGGTGTATTTAGTTAAAGTTATAAATGAAATAATAAAATGTCAAAGCTGTAAAGAGACTACTCTCTAAAAAGATTTGGGTAAAATTTAACAATGCCGGGTAAAGAAAGGAACATGCATGTTGTTTTTTTTTGTTTAATGAAATGTTCTTACAATCAAGTAAAATTTACCCATTGTATAATATTACCCAACAAACATGTTCCCTTTTTATACCCAGCATTGGTAACATTTTACCTACCTTTTTTGGAGTATACAGCATCCCTAAAATACTTGTTAGGATTTAGATCTTGAAGTAGCTCTGAACGCAGCCAAATAGTTATCAACATGAGTTGGCAATCAACAAAATTGTTCTTGTGCCTCTTCTTTCTGATCTTGTTCAGGTATCCTCAAATGAAGTTGGAAAAGTGTTCTCAAGGTACCTGTTTTCATATATTTTTTTTCAATTTGCGTTTAACTTAATGCTATTTACTTTGTTTTCTTATCGCTACCGTAGAGATAAATAAGTGCTTGGTACTACAAAAAGTGAGTTTCCGATAAACGGAAGTAGTAAAGCCTTTCGCAGACTTTTCTACCAGTACATCTAGAAACGGAAGTGCACCATCCCGTTCAATCTCAGTAGTGTAATTGAGAGACGGTTTGAGCGCGTTGAGGTGTGCAAGAAAATTCTCACACGCTACGCGATTGTGCAACACGGCAAATGTATCATCTACGGCAATACGGCTTTACTACTTCCGTTTATCGGAAACCCACTTTTACAGGTCAGTACACGCGCTGGGACTCTTTCAGTTCCACTCGGTACAAAACTGGTCACATGGGCATTCTCGTAGATAGAGCACAGAGAATCTGCCCACCTTGCAAGCTCGCTGCAGAGATTAATCGAGTCAAGGATATCTTGCGCGAAAATGGCTATCCTGACCGAGTAATTGATTATCATGTCTCTCGCGCACTGCAAATGCCCATGAGGACACCGGTCTTTGGACCTAAGAGATGCCCGATCTCTCTCAAACTTCCGTGGCGTGGGAAGGCTTCCCAGAAGTTTGAGAAACAGATCAAGCAGGCTGCATCTGGTGTTTTCCCTGCTGTTGAAGCTCGTATGGTATTTACAGCACATAGAATGATCTCGTCTGTCCGAAAGGACGTGCTCCCTATTACGCATTGCAGTAATGTTATTTGCGAATTTAAGCGCGATGTGAAGCTCGGTACATAGGACGCACAACCCAACGGTTAGCAGATCGCATTAGCCAACATGTCCCACGTCAACCCGAAATCGCCAAACTAACGCGCGTCCACAACCTTCACGCTCCTGTAGAAAACTGAATGTGCCTACTTCCGTGGATAGTGGCAATTCGGCCATTGCTTACCATTTAATGAATAACCAAGAATGCGCAGAACAATACTGTTCATCTTGGTTCAGGGTTCTCAGTCGAACGAGAAGTTTCAATCACCTGCGCATGCTCGAGGCATCATATATTCGGCTTACTAACCCCATTGTGTGCCGTCAGATGGAGTTCGTAAGAACACTTTTAGCATTATTTTATATTTTAGCATTATTTTATATTATTAGCGTTATTTTAGCATTATTTTAGCATTTGTTCTACCGAACGGCTGTTACTAGCCTTGTTTAGCGTGACAGCCAATCATAGCGCGCCATTTAGCGTCCAATGTTCTTTCGGCTCTATTATATTGTTTCGTTTCTGGCGTTCTGCTCATTCATGCGAATTTACTCTGACGAGTGCATGTCGAAAAGCTTTAGTATATTATGTTCATGTTCAACGCTATTTTAGTATATTATGTCCGAATGTGACATCATTATTTATATCTTCCCTTGCTTTTCCGTCCGGCCACATCTCTTAAATCTTTGAAATCCATGCTACAATCTAAACCACGGCTGAGCTGCGCGTACGCGTACCTCTGGTCCGTGCAAACTTAAAACGCAATGAAATCGCGTAGTCTAAGTGTAATTCTAGCGCAGGGATTACACGCGCGCACTGAAACGCGCATGACTTTTGTTGGCTGCGTGCGCTTCTGTGTTGTCATCCAGGAAAGCAAATAGACTGTGCGACTCTTGGCGTTTCTATGGGGTTCGAAACCATTTTTATAGACTTCATAATCATATTGCCGACCCGTTTTATAAAACTATTAATTCATGGTTGTGAGTTCGTGCATTAGTGCGATCTGGCAACACGCAAGTTTTTTATCGTGGTGTCAAACATACTCGGCTTACGCCTCGTGAGTATAGTACACCACGATAAAAACCTTTGTGTTGCCAGATCGCACCAACGCACTCCCAACCACGTATTAATAGTCTACTGTAACTACTATTTTGAAACTGGTATTTGAACTAGATTTTGTACTAGACTGTGGAATAGTAAAATCATATTTGGAATCAACTTATGTACTTAAAGAAAACAGGTGAAAGAACAAAAATGAATTATTGAAACACACATTTTGCGATCAAATGAACCTACTTTTATATATGAAGAGTTTTCTTGCAAAAGGCCCTAAATCCACTTTACCTACTTCTTAGTAAATTGAGATTTTTTGTTTCACACAGTTCTATGATTTCATTCAAGAAGATCTTCATGTATGTTTAAGAGACATCACCACAAGTAACAATAATCACAATTTTAAAAATCCTGCGGCCGTCAAATATTTTATATGATTTTTTATATTTATTATTTTTTGGATTTAGGGCCTTTTGCAAGAAAAGTCTTGAATGATAATAGTAATTTACGCATTAAAAATCTTTCTAATGAACCAAAAATCCACCGCCCTTGTTCACCTAACCTCTTGTGCTGCTCCACCTGCCTATGTTCAATGGGTTATAATAAACCTTGCCTGATATAGCAACATTATAAAATCAATCAAAATTTAAACTTCGAAAGATAATTGGGGTGACTTATCGAAAATCATCATCTGACCTTAAAAATAAAGCAGACTTGCTCTAGATAACTGCATAAAATATTTGCTTTGCTCGGATAAACCTTGCCTGATATAGCAACATTTTTAAGTCGATTCCAAAGATAATTTTGTATTGTCTACTGACAGTAGCCAGTCATTATCTGCCCTTAATAAAGCAGATTTGCTCAAAATAAAAACAATATCTACTGTATCCAGAGTAGAATGCATCATCATAATCAACATCACATCACGTAACCAATACCATCATTATCACCCGTATAATTGCCATCGTCATCACACCATTACCATCATCAGAACATTCAGCATCACACCATCATACACATGAATGAAATCAGCATCAACATCATCATAACCAACATCATCATTGTTGTTATCATCACTATTGCCATTATCATCACCATCATAACCATCACCATCATCATCGTCATTATGGAGATCGTAAATACCTTTATCGCCATTATCATTGCCACCACTATTATCATTATCTCTATCACCATTTCTACCATCATCACATTTATCACTGTCATCATCAACATCACCATCACTAACAGTAGCATCATCACCATCATCTTTGTCATGGCTGTATTATTCATGTCATTAGAGTTAACAGCACCTGCTGAGCCTTTTTCAATATCACACAATCCTCATATCACCTACTCATGTACATCCAATAAGATTTCATTTCATTTCATTTTTCTTTCTTTTTTCTTGGATTGTTGGTTATATCTGCAAGCTCCATTGTTGTAGTAATTTTCAAGATCTTGATAAACTAAGGAATTTTGTGTATTTAATTCCCATAAAAAATGTCAAAAAGCTGGAAAGATTCTCACACAGAGTCTCTGGATAGATGGTTGTGTGTTGTGTGGAGGCGCGTGATTGGTCATTCATGCCAAAAACCTATTCTCTTAGCCAATCAGGATGCAGGATAGATGAATGGATATAGGGCTTTTTGCAAGAAAAGTGTTTTGGATTTAGGGCCTTTTGAAAGAAAACATAATTTTCATCTCATTTTTTAACAAACTTCCTGAAACTTTTAGAAGTTGAAATATAGCCAGTTTGATGCACATGGTGAATCTCTATTAAGGCATATAAAAAAGTGCCATATGATAAAAAATGGATTTAGGGCCTTTTGCAAGTAAGCTCTTCATATTATCTCCGAAATATTAATTATTTTACTGACCACTCGATAACTTGTACTCTACAGCGGAATTGGCGTCTTCCAACAATACCTCTGCTGTTATTGGGTGTGCCGGCAAGAAGATCGAACTAGAAGACCATGGCATTACAATGTCGATCCCTGAAGGGGCTGTCTTGCAGAATGACCAGCGCAAGATTACCTTAACCCTGTTAAAAGATCCTCCAAGCCTCAAAATAAAGAAGGATGAGTCAGTGGCCTGCTATGGAATCAGATGTGACCCTCCAAACACAACATTCATCAAACCTGTCAAGATCAGCATACCACACTCGACTCTGTTTATCAATCCTGAGCAAGTTACACCTGATATTGTAACCAGTGTTGAAAAACCATCACAGAGTAGGTCATGAAAGGAAATATCCCATATCAATTTCGCAATAGTGTAAAAGCATTTTTCTATGTAAGAATAATAATAATAATATGTCCATTTATATAGCGCAGCTACTATACAAATATACTCTACTGCACTTAATACAAAGTATCACATTATTACCCCGGCTTTAGCCGAGCCGCCATGATAGGCGCTAAGACATTCAAGGAATTTCTTCCTACCGGGTACCCATTTACTTCACCTGGATGGAGAGTGGCAAATGTAGATGAATGTCTTGGCAAAGGACATTAGCGCCGCGTCGGGATTCGAACCGCGAACCATGTGATCCACAGTCCGGTGACGTATCCACTAGACCACGACACCTTTATAAAGTAAAATAAAATATGAACGATTGCCATACTTTCAAATAATCCTCTTTAGAACAATTTCAGAAAAGGTTTTTTTCTTCAATTACATTTCATTTCGTTAAAATATGTTTAACCCATTTTTAGGTGAGGCGGGCGTGTCACGAATGAGATCATCCGACTTACCAGACAGGCCTCCATACTGCAGGGTCCATAAGAGACATCTCGAACTCTACATCAATCACTGTGCTAAATGGTGGGTGCTTATCCCTCTAGAGCAAGAGGTGGTCCGACACCAACTCATCTGCACCCCTTACATACCAGACAAGATTGAACGAGGGAGGAAGACTGATATTCATCTTCATGTTCATACAAACATCCCTGGTATTGAAGCGGTGAGTAAAACCCTTATCATGTCCATCGCACATCATAGATCAGTCACATCTCCAGAGTCCAGACCGATACCATACCGATTACAAACTGACCGATTCTTGGCTATTCGGGGTGAAATAATGTTATGTTCGGTCTGTTGGCAGTCTCGTGTTTAAAAGATAAAGTTCAGTTATGGTCATGATAATGAATTGTCAAAGAAACTGTCTTAAAGCAATTGGGAAAGGTTGATTATATATAGTACATTAGAATTGGTGTATGCTGTAAGGTTTCGGATTCCCCAAAATGATAAGAAATTGACTTCTGCTGAGATTCACATGCACTGCACACATAAATGTTTATAAGGGACTATACAAAAATTGTCGGCCGGAACATTTCAGCGATCTATTGTCATATTGAGGGCATTTGAAGAGCAATCCTTTTCAGGGGATATATCTACTATAATTATGATAATCTTCCAATCTAACATAATAAGAATGAGAAAGCTCACACATTATTTTTTTCTCTTTCGTTACTGGGTAAAAGGTACAATAATTAACTCGTGAAATTTGCATTACATTCAATGATTTAAACACTTTTTAATTCAAACGGAGTTTCAAGGCAATCAAGTAGTGCCACAAAATGATGTATTGTTTAGTTAGTTAGTTTTATTGCATTTGTTTTATTCATAAAAAATCTGCCTAAATTAATTTTATTTAGGAAGTTCAAGATGAAGAGAGACGGCTGGGTTATCGCAAGATCTATCGTTCTGTGCCATTTACTTTGCTTTCTAACTCAGGAGACGTCACAGTGACATGTGATCGAGGGGATGACAATGTCGAAAACAAGGTGAAAATATTCTTCTTTTATATGTTCCTTGTACAAACGTACCCTCAAATAAATGGGTTTGGGGATCAGTTGACTGAACCTGTAATCATAAAGAACGCAAAACCAAATGTTGAAATAGTGAAGTCTTTAGTCGGGCATGCGGGCTATTACTTGTCACACGGGTTAATCCAGCAAGATAGTTTAACGTTTAACTTGTTAAAATGCTGGACCAACTTGCAGGACTATCTTAAAACTAGTCCAGTACTTACTTTACCTGTAAAAGTTTTTGTGGATTTGTTCCCCATTTAAAGCAGCTACCAAACTTAGGATGCCAATCAATGACAACCCTAATCCCAACCCTAACCCTTTGATGGGCATATTTACATCTTTGCCGCTTTAATATAGGTTTTCCCGTCCAATTTCGAGCTTAGTGCATGCAAGATTATAAATAGTTCATTCCATTTCGTTATAGGTCATTCAAAAATTCAAACTAGTCATTCAAAATCGCCATAGGACAGCCAAAAAGTCGTTATGGGCAGTCAGATTCGCCATAGAGCAAGCAAAAGTGTAAAAATATCATTCAAATTCGCCATAGTGTATTCGCACGGAAGAACATGTGACTGAAGATAGAGCATTCACTTTCGCCATAGGGGTGTTCATGTTCCTAACTAATGCATCCAATTTAGATATGTATTCACATGATTTGTAAACAGTAATACATATAAGAATAATTATAATTATGTACATTGTTTGTTAAACATTTAAAGATTATATGTGACCCGCCGCCTCAAAACCTACAATAAGTCGCACGGACCACAACGTAGCAAACAGCCCAAAATAGTAAATTTGCTTGGATCAGTCGATTTTCTGTTTTTGATAGAAGTGGGTAGTTTCATTATCATTCTATCATGCCTCAAGTTTTGTGAGTCGTAATTCGACTTAAAAATATGTTTTGTGGGCATTTTAAAATGACTCCTTTATTTCACCTGTCGAGCTAATGAATGATTGGATAGCTTTTGTAATACTTTCATTCAATGCCAAATTACTACTTTACCTCTCAAGGTATTAAATTAATTTTTGGAGTGAGTAATGAATAGGTCCTCCTGGAGCAGCGTGCCAAAATTCAGCCTAATCTGATAATCCCTTCATACCGGTTACTATGGCCATTTGAATACCCAGTTTTACTTGGGCGCACGCAGAGAACGAAGGTTTAGCACTCTTTTGTTCCGAACTTAAATGGCCATTTTTCTGAATAGGAGTTTATATTGATTGCTGGTTACATACTGATTCTAAATGTGATATTGAGTAAACTAGGCAAGTGATATACCATTGGAAAGCCGAGAATCTCTACTTTCAGAAAATGTATAAAACAAAAAAAAAACATTTTGGCGACTTATTGTAGGTTTTGAGGCGTCGGGTCACATATTCGTTAGGAATGTCCTCTGACTTCTTTCAACTCATATTTTGCTTGTCGAGTTTCTGCATTATTTATTTTTGAAAGGTCTGTTTGCGCAACATTTAACACTTTATTGTTAACGTTCTATTTTCTGTCTGCGATATCTTTTTCAAACATTCTCTGCGCGTTCTCCCAAATCTTCAATAATAATGTATGCCGCCAATCACCATTCTTTTACATGATGAAAGTCTTAATATGAGATAAAAACAGAAAAAAAGTAAATATGTTAACCATGTGAAAGAAGAAAATCCTGATATCGTACACATCCTATGATTTATGTCTCTAATCAATGCATGTAATTGATGAGATGATGCAAAATAACACAATACACATTATGAAAGAAAATTTATAAAGATAAAAAGGCATATGAAATAGCATAAAAAACATACAAAATTTGCTTAAATTTACCAACTAGCCCAATAAGGAGCACGACAATAAGCTGATACAGTTGCTTTTGTCCGCTCCTTGGCCAATTGATGAATATTAAAAAAATGACCCCCCCCCCCCCCCCCCAGCTTAAAACAAGAGTAACCTCATAAAGTGAAAGAATATGTAAACATGAAAAAGAATGTGTAAACATGAAAAAGCAAGTGAAAAAACAAATACATGTGCTAAATTGGATGCACAAATTGTATAACTGGATGCCCAATGGCGAAATTGAATGCTCTAACTTAGCTCGAGGGGGTTTCACGGGCGAACTTGGTTGCAATATGTATGAATTTGTATGACAATTGGCGAATGTGGTTGCCCTAAAGCGAATACGAATGGTAATTTACCATCTTGGCTGCACTATAGCGAATTTGAATGGCGATTGGTGGTGTTGGCTGGCCTATCCGCGAAATTGAATGACCTATTTACCTTTTCTCATGCACTATGACTTGTGCAAAATTTAATGGCCTATCTATACTTTTGCAGGCACTAAGTGCGAAATTGGACGGGAAAACCTATACTTAAAAGTTTTATCAAAACTTAACGAACTCTATGTTTATTATACAAAGAAAACCGTTGTCGTATTTTCATTGTTAATTCGATAGAAACTCAATCTGAAGGAAGTTCGTGCCAGGATAAGAACGAAGATAATATTGTCAGTGAGTTCGAGCGAGAATAATGCACCTAACGAAGTTATAACTATCACAATCGCACAAGTTGGAAAGTCCGGGGTGTTTCGATCTTTTGCTTTCGTCATCAAATATCCAGGTAAAACAGGCCAGTTCTGAGATGTAATCTGCGCTTGAGCAGCTTTATACTAACACTGTAAAACCCACTGAGTAAAATACTGTATACTTTCTCATGAAATTTAATTTAATTATCATTATGCACTAACGGTGCATTCGACGGTACACAGATGGAATTATAATTGTTAAAAGGGGAAATAAGTGTTATTAAAGAAGCACCTTTATCGTTTTAGGAGCGATTATTCTAAAATGCGGCAAATGGGACATCGTCCTTTTTATAAAATCCTGGATCCTCCCCTGAGTCTATTACTGTAATTGTATGATTCATTGGTGATTAACAGTACGGGACAGCACGTCCCAATAAAATCGAGCATTATTACATCCTACTTGACCTATATCTCTCAAATATAAATAGGGCAGGTCTGTGTTTCGAATCTTATTCATTTGAAGTTTGAATTTCAATTCATGTTATAGCCCTAAATTTTCTTCAAGTTTATCAATAAATTTGTAAAGTATATAAAGTCATTATTCTTTACTGTCTAAAATATATTTGAATCACGGCTGCATGAACGATATTTTTTTTTTTTTAGGCGAAGTAACACGTCCGATTCATGAGGTCTTCAATACCACTCCGTAAGTTCAATGTCATTGCCATTTCACGTTTATTTCAAATACATTGTAAACATTTTTTCGAAGACGGAATTCGCATCTGTCAGTTCAATCTCATTAAAATAGTGATTTATGTTTAGCATCTGCAAATCGAATAGAGAGTAATAGAAATAAAGGAACCATTAGTATTTAAAAATAATGTTTAATATTATCATTTTTATTCTGCAGAGAACTGGAGGATGTTTCATACACTGACCTCTCTGACACAGAACTCCTTGAAATTGCAGAAGATATCACACTTGATCAGTACTATGATTTGGGTGTGGCACTTGGCTTCACTATCACACAACTAGACAACATGGAGTACCGAAGGTTTAAAGACAGACAGCAGGCCATCTATGACATGTTGATTCGATGGAGGAAAAATCAGCCCCCTGGCAAACATGCAAAGAAACGTCTCCGAGAGGCGATGAAGGCTGCAGATATGACCATTGATCAGATACCAGGTATTTCGTTCTCACTAACCTCTCATTAGTGCATCTTAAATATTTGTTATAATTATTATTTGAAAACCGCAGACACCACAGTTTTACAGTTTAAGTTTATGTAGAATAAAGTCAATATGTTCAATACGAATAATGTTATGAAACGCTTTACTTTGAATAGATGAAATGCCCATGTGGATAGCGCAAACAATTTGAATCTGATTCTGTAAGTCCCTTGTAGGGTCTTGTACATGCAATCTCTGCGCCTGTGAAATGGCGACTGGCTGATGATCCTACTGATGGAGTGAAGATTAGGCTCCGATAGTGCGTGATAGTTGTTGAATCAGTGACATGGGTAACAATAATTTCGGGGGGGGGGGGCACTTGACCCCCAAAGTCGTAGGTATGTGCCGCTGTCGAGACAAAAAAGGGGGCTTCGGAACTAACATTGAAAAGGATGGTATTCGGAAATACTAACATTTTGTTAACAAACTTTTTCTTTGGAACTGGTTCCCACAAGCTCCCATTAGCTAAATACGCTGTGTGTCATGGCAGGTCTATGATATATGTATTCATATAAACGGGATTAATTTGAATGCAAGCACCGTGGGGTGGATTGGAACAGGATTGGAAGTAATGGGGAAAGCCCGGAAGAATCAAGCACTTGGAATGAAACTCGTTTTCAACTTTACACCAAAAATGATATTCTTCGAAACGGGCAGGGGCGCGTATTTTTTTCTGTCAGGATTTGCGCCATTTATGTAGGGCTCTGGTCAAGAGGTCCCGTTTTGAAGATTTTGAGAGAGACTACAACTTTAAGACTTGTATTTTCCCAAAGTTTCACCCTATTTTTATTTCAGCAAAAGAATACTGAATATCCAATCCAATCTGAGCCTGACGAGACTCGAACTTTCAGTCGCAAAGAACGAAATATTTATGAATTATGTTCACTGCTTGTTTCTCTTTCCTCCCTTTTCTTGTACCGACCTCTCAACGTCTTTTGCACTCTGCACTCATCGTGCACGCTTCACGCATTTTGCACTCCGCACTTACATGTTGAATAGACATTGATTCGACTGAGTGAGTATTTAAGAAATACATTTTTTCAAATGCACTTACGTTTTTTAGACATCAAAATCTGTAGCAATGTGTAATACTGCAGGGACTTTTTTATGGCGCATATAATAATCCAAAGAGATGAAGATAGAAAAAACATATTGAAAAGGGATTTGGGGAAGAGTCATACATGATATTTATCAATGTCTTTATTTCCATTGAAGGTACGTATGTTACACTTTGAAGCAGACTAAGCAGGAAGTGAAATAGATTGAAGTATTAATACAATTAATCCTGAAATGTGTCGAATCAGTGTCAATCACTTTTCAAAAATCAGCGTACCACCGAATGAATGACTTGGTATTATCTTCTGGTTGGATTTATGTACATGTCTGTATTTGTTACTTTCTTTACGATTATCGTATACAAACGCAGACATCATAACCTACTTCTACTATCTTAATTTAAAGGGAAAAGTCCACCTTGATATCAACCTGGTTTAAAAAAAACAGAAAATCAAAGAAACAGATCAGTGAAAGTTTGAGCAAAATCCAAAAAGAAAAAATAAGTTATGAATGTTCGACTTTTGATCAATAAAACACACATTGGCAACTCCGTGACGTATCTTGCGTGCTCATCTCCCATTTACCCTGTACTGAAAAAAAAAATCATAATTTCCAGTTTCTTTCTAAACAATATTTTATCAACATGCACCCTAGATATAATCATTTCATGTTTGCTTTTACACAAAACCTGAATCTATTCCCTCGTCAAAAACAAAGAAAATTTTTTTAAATGTGAATGTTTGTGTACGGAGCATATGGGAGAGTAGCTTGCAAGATACGTCACGGAGTTGCCAGTATGTGTTTGATTGATTATAACTTCAAAAAATTATAACTTTCTTATTTCTTATGGGATATTGCTCAAACTTTCACTGATCTGTTTCTTAAATTTTTCTGCTTCTGTTAAGACCAAGTTGATATCAGGGTGTACTTTCCCTTTAATTATATACAGCGAGAGCCAAGACAAGTTCTTACTTGTAATCGCAAGACAGATTAAATCAGAGAAGTACTTCGAGATTGGGAGAAACCTAGGGTTTGAACGAAGTGAGCTCGAACAAATAGAACATCGAGCATTATCGAACAGGAAAGATGCTAACATACAAATGCTGGGTAAATGGATGAAATCACAGCCCTCAAGTCCTGAAGCGATCCAGACCTTGAAGCTCGTCTGGAGGTCGGTTCAGTCTGTAGATGCACCTGCTGCAAATGAGGGTAAGCTCTATGAATAAATTCAATGTCAAAGCTATGTTTTTAATTTAAGTGCAAATGCATTATATTTTATCATTGTTTAAGAACATGTAATTAGTTTAGTATCAAATAGTTTTTCCCCCTTTGTTCCAGTCTTGTTTTTTATTATACCTTTAAATTTGAACTAGCATTAAATTCCATATTTTTTAAATCTCGTATTAGAATTCCAGAATCTAACAGATTTAGACAGATATGCATATTAAGCGATAATTAAGAAGAATAACTGACCCTTTTTATGCTATGTCTCCCTGGGAACAAATATGACTATTGAAAAAGTGAAAACCTACGTTTTATGATAAAAAGGTATTTGAGATTTGGAGATAATGTATTTTCCTTTACAAACTAAGCAAACGTAGTCCATGGCTTCAGCATTATGACAAAGGATGTTGATCAGTTTGGAGGTGCCCCAACATTTGAAGAGATTTGCAGCGTCGCCACTTCAGTGTTAGACATGTCGCTGGCAAGGGATCTTGTGAGTGCTCTTCGTCTCGATGATGAAGTCATCGTGGGATGCTTCAACTCTCTGGACTCGATGAATCTGAAAAACATGGCTGGCAAGCTCTTTGAAGGTAAATCACAGTTTTTGTCAAGAGTCACATAATGATAGTGATCGTCTTTCATACATCGAAAGATAATTTATGTGATCCCCAAAGGTGCACTGTTGAACTAAATCCTGCATCTCCTCGTGTTAGATATTGGGTGTGCGTGGGTGTTTGGGTGTGTGTGTGTGTGTGCTTTTACATATATGCAGTTGTGGGGTACAGAGAACAAAAGAGCACAATGATGGCCTTTATTCCGTCATGCTTGTGGGGTACAAATACAATAGGAGAAGTGCTTGCGGGGTACAAAATACAATAGAAAACAATAAAGTTCCCCACAAGTGCATGTATGTGAAAGTGTGTGTGTGTGTATGTGTGTGTGTGTGTGTGTGTGTTTGGGCAGAGGTTTGAATGAAATGGTAGAAAAGTACATATAAATGGATAACATTATTTTGTAGAAAATTGGAAGATCATTATTATGAAGTCTTACGGGAATCTGAAATTTACTTTTGGGATCGATTTGTGCATCGAACATTTCTCGTACTTTACCGCTCACAGACTCTGATAAAATTGTCTACTTGCTTCTGGCAGTAGACCGTATGTAATAGAGCCCGTTTTCGGTTGCTTTCGGTTCCATCATATGAGAATGTTCATGTTCATCTTTCAGACAGAATAGCCAGCTCAAGGAAGATTCTATCAATGAAAGACCTCCTGCAGCTTGCAAAACAACAGAGTATCTCTATAAATGAGGTCTTAGAAGTACTTTTCAAGACTGTGACACTACCACCCGTGTCACTACGTCAGACAGTCATTGATATACTCCATGAGTGGAGCCAACAAGGAGGGACAAGGGATAGACTGCTGAGAATTGTCCAAGGTTTGGGTCACTTCAATGATGCTGCTGATAAAATAGCAACAGGTGAAATAGCGCATTCCTTTGATCGCGTTTGGTTAAAATAATTTCTTTGTTTTTATTTTGGTTGGAGTTTTAGTTAGCTTAAGGTTAAATCAATCATTTGATTATTAACATGAATCATCAACGCGAATATTGATATTGATATGCTTCGGTTGTGCTTGTATAGTATGCGCAGTATTTTTGAATTTATGATTGTGTAATGGTGGCACTTTTTTAAGACTCCTGTGGATATACTGAACGGTTCTTTTGAACATATATTTGTTATAAAAAGTAATCGTCTAATGTACCACTTCACATTAATTTACATCCACATTCATAGGAAAAGATATTTATATTTTGAATCACATTCAGAAATACAGTCTCACATATTTTGTGTTGTGTAGACCTACACTTGTCTGCTGTAAGGATCAGCAGGACGCAGAAATGTCATTGCCCTACCAGTCCTGTATACAAAGATAAGATTTCTCGTCTTTTCAAGATTAAACATTCATAATCCACTCTATAATTATGTCATTTCACCAAATAAAATGCACAAGGCTTATTGGATCAAATTATTCCCATATATGTTTTTCACATTTTTTCTTCAATACTACGTTTCTACTTTGTAGTTTATTGAGATCGTTCTTTCAATACACTTAATCATACGTTGTGCTTTCGAATTAATGTTTGTCTTTATCACCTTTAGAGATGAAGCATCATCCAGGCTTTGAAGATTTCTTCTCCTTCAGAATCATTGATCACAAGGGTGGTATACTGGAGCTAGCGGAGTTAGGTGTTAAGCTGAATATTCCTGATGGAGCTCTTGCCAAGGGAGAACGGTACTTGATGACTCTTCAAGTTCCCTGCCGGGTGGCTACAGAGGTTCCACTTCAGAAGGGAGAGGTGCTTATTTCCCCAGTTGTGGAGTGTTCACCAATCAAGCATAATTTGCTCAAGCCTGCATCCGTGTTTCTTCCACACTGTCTTGACAAAAATTTGTTTAGTACCACAACACCGGATGTAACTGTAATTACGAGAAAAGGCTCAGGTAAGCACCATTCTACTAAGACCTAGCTGCTACAACCCACGACTAGAAGATTGACCCCAAAAGATCACTCCTTTCTTTTTGCTAGCGTTTGTATGAGTGGAGAGTAGACAGAAAGAAGCGCTTTTAACATAGGCGTGAGTATATGTTAAGGAAATGAGGATAAGATTTCACGAAATTAATACGAAATTTTAGAACAATTTTAGAATTTACGACAATAAATTGATGTATCTACCTATTAGTTCTATACGTTACTATGGGAACCTACCCGGTTAGGTTTTCAGCGAACGTCTATTAAGACGGCGCGCCGGGATGGACCACCGACTCCGTCCGTACGCGGTCTATTAAAACGGGGCTTAAGACACGTCGCAAAGATGATCAGTTGTTTCTGATCACTCGAGAGCCCTTTTCTCCTGCTTCTCTTGTTTCCATTTCTAGATGGATTGTTGAAGCTATTCGGGCCGCCGGCCCAGAGCCTCTCTTATCAGATAGTAAGCCCCATGCTCATGACACTCGCAGTGTCAGCACTTCTTGGGCCCTGCCTTTTGGCGTTCGCCCAATTCCTTCATTTCTTGCTACCTTAGGGATGTCCCTGCAGGAGAAGAAATTTTAGCGTCTTCTCTGTAATCCTGTTCCCTTCTTCACTTAAAACATGCCACCCGGTTTGAATGGGTGCTAGTCTAGCATAATAGGTAGGTACATAATATGATTTATTACAGTAAATTTGTAAAATCAAACACTGATTTTCTTATTTACTAGATAAATCTATATACCTACCTATGACCCTCCCTCCTTCCTCTCGCCTTGCAAGCAACATGTTTTATTACTTGGGGTTGCTCGCAATAGAGGAAGATGGCCGTTGCGCATTACTGCGGGTGAGTGGCGAAGGGGATAACAGTGGGATTACGGGGGGTGCGCACAATAATGTGACTCATTTGTGTTAAAATTCTCGAACGGTTAGCGTAGTCAAGCGACTAGCATAATAGGTAGGTATATAGATTTATCTAGTAAATAAGAAAATCAGTGCTGATTTTACAATTCTTTTACTTATTTTTATCTGAAGGACATTCCTTCTGCAGAAACGCGGTTTGCGACTTCGTCACTGAGGGCGGCAGCTTCTGTTGTTACCCCGCGTTAGCCTCCTTCCCTTGGGACATGCCACCCTGGATTTTTTTATCTGTCCTGGTCTAGCATAATAGGTAGATACATCAATTTATTGTAGTAAATCAGTAAAATCCTACCTGATTTTATTATTTGCTAAATAAGTTGATGTATCTACCTATATCCCTCCCACCGTCCCCTCTCCCTGCCCACCAATATGTCCTAAGCGTTGTCTCTGGCAGCTCGTTAGAGGAAGATGGCGGGCGTGCGCTCACGCAGGTGACTATGGGAAGGCGGTATCGTGGGTGGGGCGTGCGCGAATGTGACTTTTAAGTTTCTCGGTGGTGGCGTAGTTTGGGTCAACTAGCATAATAGGTAGGTACATCAACTTATTTAGCAAATAATAAAATCATGTAGGTTTTTACTGATTGATGCAGAAGTTATAAGCCAAAAGGCTTTAAAAATAAAAATAGCACCTCGATCGTCGCCAGTGGCGTAAATCCGTTCCGAGGGGTGGGGGATGATTTTTTTTTATTTATTCCACATATTTATACAGGGTAGTGCATGTCAGCATTTGCTGGTTTACAATGCAGCCATGTGCGAATGAACCTACAAGAGTGACAAGAAATAAAAAATAGCATACACCAATTACAAAAACACAAACATACATAAAGGTATACAAATAATCTTGACAAATATTAATGAAAAAAAAAGTGAAATCGAACGTAAAATTTTGATATAACATATTTTTAGCATAACGAGTATTGAGAAGATCTATCTAATTTTTGGGCAATGAATATTAATGTAAACATACATCAATTTCTCACTATAATCAATCACTAGACATGCATTAGGATTCAGAAAGCTGCATTCATCACCTCTCAATCTCAAGTTATACTAAGACAAATTCAATCAAACAAGATAGTTTTACATTAAACTACAAAAGGATACAAAAGATGAAATGTTTATCTGAAATTTATGAGTGATGTTTATTAAGACTAATAAACACAAGCTCTGTATACTAAAACATTAACTTGAGAGTAATAACAGGACACACTTCCTGTATGATGGTCAATGACAATTAAACCATTTGTCACTTGAATGTCAGTACATAAAAATATCCATCACAATATTGACTAGTCAAAATATACTTGTCTGACACAAAAAGTAAGGTTCGTTTCAGAGAAACTGCTAATAAAGGAAATATGCACCTTTAAAAGATGGCTACATACATGTATTAATACCGTAATCAGTAATGATTACATCTTAATGTTACACTTTTAAAAGTGATATGATAAGAAGAATACCCTTTGTATAGGCATTGGCAAAGGAAAAAATGCAAACTGCATGCAAAACACTGTCAATGACAATGCAAAGGTTACACAAGATAAAAAGAATGCACACAATGCAGGTTCACCATTAATACGGTATAACAGGTATTACATGTGTTGGTATTCACGTTAAAATATAAATGCTCTGAATTAAGCTTAGTTGAAGGCAGTAAATACGATCAACCTTCGTCTGATCAGCCTAATAGACACAAAAGAAATCTACTTGTCATGTCAAGATTCACACAGTGAACATACTGTTACAAAAGTATGAGATACTTCCTCTTGACATGAAGGTAGCGATTATTACATAAACAGCTCTAAACTGGAATATAGAGTGAATATTGGTATAAAAAGTGTGACAAAAGAACAAAGGCTAAAATCGAAGTAATCTATAGAAAATAGACCTTGGTTAGATTAACAATAGCAGAAGTTAGAAGTCCTCCATATACTTCGCTGTAAAAATAATTTAAATGTAGGCCTAGAATAGATGTACATGTAGTAATCTGTAAATGTTATGTTTGGAATACGAACCAGCGACTTGAGCAAGAAATACGCTGAAATCGAAGAAAAATCCTAGCTCGATTGATCTCGCTAAGTAAAATACATCGTAGTGACGAATGTAGTGTAGAATGTAGTGTAGAGTGTAGTGTAGAGTGTAGTGTAGATCTAGTCTGTAGTCCCACGAGTGCTTGCTAGTGTAGTGACGTAACTAGTAGTACTTATCTGAGCGAATGCTAGTTGCTACACCAACGGATAGACTCGAAACTGGAACTTTGGAAGTGGAAGAAAATCCGATGAAGAAGAACACTGGTTGATCGTTACACGCTAACACAGGTTGTGGAATGAAGAGGTTCCCATGAACATGATGAAGTTCACGTAGCAAAGGTCTACACACAAACGAAGTGACTGCTGAGTGCTGAGTGGGTACGACGTTGTTAATGTATGCGATTCAACACGAAAGCGATGCCGATGGCACATACGTTAAGCTACATGTAATGTATGCGAAGACGAAGTCAGATCTTGACTTGGTTGAAATAATTGTAGCAAAAATACAGCGTTGAAAAGATCAAGTTATAATGTCCCACTGAATGAGTTGTGTCAGGCCCAAACAAAAGTAGCAATGCACTGTAGTAGTAACTGGAATTTGGGCATTGATAAGTGGAAAAAGTCATAAGAAATAGTCAGTTATGACCACGAGCACAAATTAATAGAGCAGTCTATTCTCAGGCGTGCAATGGAAGAAGAGCGAGTTAAAAACTGTGCACAAAAATGCATTATAACTAAAAACGTGGTTATTGTTTACATTCAATAGGCACGCTCAATACTAATTAGAAAATCAACAAGCACATAAATCAGATACTCATTAATACCTTAACTTAGTATTATCTAATAAATACCGATTTGGAACATATATTTTGTTGACAATAATCTGTATTAAACAATGTGTATAAGTAAATAAGAAAATATAATACATAAACAAAATGAGCACTTCTAATTCAAAACATGAATATTCATGAAAAATGACGTCAGTTAAGAGCAGTGCTACATATTAAACAAGGCTGCATTCCGTAAATCTGAGCAGAATTTACTGTAAGAAAATTTCAAACATTAATGGCACTTACAACATAACTAATTAGAAGAAGGAACATACGATTAATACTGGAGGGTGATATATATATATATATATCAACACATTAATAACACTTAAAACATGACGAATATTATACAAATAAAATCTTGGATGACAGTAAATATCCTATAAGACAATAAAACTAAAATCACGTAAAAAGCAGCATAAATTTAGACTGATGTTAATTGCAAAACAATTTATTACGAAAATAAAAACATTAGTATATCCGGTACAACCAATTTGAAACTATTGTACGATAAATGTGTTAAAAATATACATTATTTTATTAAGAAACACAAATGAAATTGCGAGCCGATAATTATTGCACAACATATATATATTCGGTGAACCAATTTAAAACTGCAGTACAATACATGTATTAAAAGTAAAACATAAATATAAAAAAAAATCAGTTGTTGGCGTTACGCCTTATTGCTCGTTTGAATATCGAGAGAGAATCTGAGTTACGGCAGTTATCTGGCAGAGAATTCCAAGTCATTGTTCCAATATAAACCCCTCAAAAAAAGTTCTGCAATTCAAGTTTAAGCATTTATATCTCTCTAGTAACTGTATGATCATCATCAGATTTCATATCATTGTAAAGCTTGTTTATTCACCATCACAATGATACCACATTTGTATTGATTATGTAATCACGAAATGTGCAGTGCACCTAAATATAGGGCAAAGTCAAAAGTGAAAAGTTGCAGAATGCATTGTTCTTGTTCACACTGAGTTCTTAACTGGAATGAAAGGTTTTGTTTCTTTGTTTTTGTTCCTTTTGGTTTGTTTAATTTTGTATTAGGTGTGCATATTTCTGCTGTAATCCCTTGTTTGGTGGACAAATATTGTTTTCAGTGATTTTGAAGTGGAATTATTCTTTTGTTTTAAGATAGAATGTGTTTAAATCAGCAACTGATTGTGATAACATTAATATTGTGTTTTGGTTTCATGCAGAATATTGCAAGTTTCCACCTTAGCAGTACACAACTGCGGTAGGGAAAAAGGTCTCCCCTCAGCAAATTATCTCATTTTCAGCCATGTAACCCTATCACAGAAACATAAGCAACACAAACTCTCCTCTTCTCTTGGATTGCTTTTCACTTCAACAAACACATTCCCCTTTCTTGATGTGAACTCATGTTCTTTAACTCTCTCTCCCCTCTCTAACGAAACAAAAACAAACACAAATACACAAATTTGCAAATGACAAAATGTTAGGCACTTTTTATTGAGTAACATGCACATCAAATGTGGAATAGCAAAGGATCAGAAGTTCAGTAGCGAGTAGAAGATCCGAATACAGCTACGACAGCCTGGCATCTCCTCCTCATGCTTGTCACCAGCCTGGTGATGCGTTGCTGTGGGATGAGGTTCCACTCTTCGATAAGGATCTGTCGCAACTCAGCCAGTGTAGTGTGATCTGTCACTCTGGCGCTGGTCCCACAGGTGCTCGATTGGGTTCAAGTCAGGGCTGTTCGCAGGCCAATCCATCCTCGTCACTGCCTCCTCCTGCAGGTATTCGGTGATGATCCTTGCTCTGTGTGGGCGGGCGTTGTCATCTTGGAAGATGGCGTTTGGTCCAAGATTGCGCATGTATGGGATGTTGTCTCGGTATCTCTCTGCTGTCAGGTTTCCATCAACGATGATAAGCTACTCTTTAAAAGTAAGCACTGCCAAGCATAAAGCTTGTGCAAGGCACATTTCATCTACCAAACAGGAAAAAAACTTGTTGAATCATTCATGACCCAATCAACATCATTCCCACACACCCGACATTGCAACAAAAGCAATAGACAATAGCCAAGATAGCCATTCAATTTGCAACTTTTCACTTTTGACTTTGCCCTCTATTCAGGGGTGCTGTGCATTCAAGGATGACATAACCATTACAAATGGGGCATGGATGTGAAGGGGGATAAATGAACTTTCCAATGATCTAAAAATCAAGAATGATTAAAAAGCCGCCAAAAAGATATCAAGGCTCAAAGTTGAATTGCAGAACTTTTTTTGAGGGGTTTATATAAATGAAGTTTGAGAAAATTGTGTTCTGCATAACGGGGTCTTAGTAAATGTCTGCCTGTACTTCTTTTAAAGGATAACGTATTGTCAATAATGACTCCAAGACATTTAATTTGCGTTACGCATTCTAAATCATTATTATTTACTGCAATAAATCATATATACCTACCTATTATGCTAGTCACTTGACTACGCGAACCCGTTCGAGAACTTAACACAAATGAGTCACAATATTGTGCGCACCCCCCGTAATCCTATTGTTCCCCTTCGCCACTCACGCGCGGCAACACGCAACGGCTATCTTCCTCTTTCTTTTCGCCCCATCGAGTTAGGATGTCGAGTCAGGGCGCTCCTGAAATCAGGTCTTTTTGTATCTTTTCAGCGCGCTTTCTCGCTCTGTAAAGCACTTTTCTGTACTTCTTTTTCGTAAGAATATAGTACTCTTGTGTTTTTATTTCAATTTTGCCGATTGCAAGAGATATTTTTGATTTCTTTCCAGGCAAGTTATTTTCATTTTCACTGCCAGCCCCACGTAGTTATTTCTGTGTGTGTTTTGCTGGTGTTTCCGTTATTTTTACCTGCACTCTTCTAAAATATTTCATATTTTTGTTATACTTTATTGTCTGATTTATTGCAGCATTATGAGTTCGGAAGAAGAAACTGCTAGGTCGCGGAGACCTGCTTCTTCCGAAGAGTCGTCTAGCAAGACGACTCGGCCCTCCAGAACTCTCCCGAGTACTTTCGTACATGGGGGAGGGAGGAGGGCTGCAGGTAAGTTGCCCAGTGGTGTTTCCAGGGTCGGAAACCAGCCTCGGAGCATGCCGCTTCAGGGCGGGTGGCGTTAGTTGAGTTGGGGACGTCAGCTCCGGAGCCCGTGGCTTCGGGTGGGTGGCGTCAAGCCCTAGTGGTTTGGATATTACGAATCCAATCCCCCGGTCGCTGAGACCAGAAGGGGGGGGGGGGGGGGGGACGTCTGTTTCCCGCACGGTAGCGATGACTCGCATAAATCCGCTAGGGGAGACGTGTGCCACTACTGCAGGACAACTCACGGGCACCGCCCATGTTGGTCCGAGTTCTTCAACCCTAGCCCCCGGCCGATGCCAATGGGGGAGCGAGTACTTCCCGGGCTGTCTATATTGCCAGCTGATGGGAAGGCTCGAGCTAACAATTATGGCCGCCGCCCATGTTGGTCTGGGTTCTTAAACCCTAGCCCCCGGCCGATGCCAGTGGGGGAGCGAGTACTGCCCGGGCTGTCTATATTGCCAGCTGATGGGAAGGCTCGAGCCAACAATTATGGGCGCTCTACGGAGCGCCCATAAGTGCGGTCACCGGAGCGCGCGACTACTTCCGGTCTGACCTGAGGTCACCTGAGTGCGCGATTACTAGCGCTCTCCTATTGTCCCAGTCCCTCGTCCCAGTCTGCCCTCGCACCTGGTTATTGAATAGCCCCTGGCTGACGCCGTATGGGGGAACGAGTGCTACCCGGGCTGTTGCTTTGCCAGCTGATGGGAAGACTGGAGCCCACATTTATGGGCGCTCTACGGAGCAACAGGTGCAATCACCTGAGTGCGCGACTGCTAGTGTGCTCCTATTGTCGCCCACGGGCGGGATAATAGTGAGTTCACATATTATTAGTAGTCGGTGGGCGAATACTGGGACTTTGTCCCAGTCTGCCCTCGCACTGGGCGCCTCAGGCGCCCGGCCCATGGCTGTAGCATCTTATTGCTCAGCCAGTATGGGTAGTTTGTGCGCGACTTTGGGTACATACCCTCAGCGCACTTCTCCCCTGGAGGGAGGCGGGCATCCCTGATCAATTCAAGCGGAACCAGTTTTGGATGTGGTTTCTCAAGCTTCGGTTTCTGAATCGACATTGTTGGAGCAGGCAGAGCCTCGATCGCTCTCCCTTTGTGGGGTAGAGGCGATTGCTTTGTTGTCCATAATTATATCACCCTGAATTTCAGTCAGCCCGCGCGCAGGGTTCGACTTCGCGTTAGGTAATATGACCGCATTGAATCAGCGCTCTTTTGTTAAGCGCCCTGTTTCGATTAAGGGTAAAGCCTCTGGTTACTGTGTACGTGAAGCTACAAAATAATGATATATGCGTGAAACATAGTACATGCAGTAGGCCTACATGTAGAAGTGCGTTGTGCGAATGAATAACACGTGTGTTGTTGGGCCGTGTACATTGAAGCCATACATGCGCTGTGTGAACGTACGTATAACACTTGTGTTTGAAGCCATCCATATGAATGCGGATATGGCCACGCTGTTCTAATTTTGCATATCTCCCCTTCCCAGGTAAAGGGTATGGGTTGGGCTGGGCATGAAGCTACAAACCCACTTCATGGGTTGGCAGAATTATTAGGCCTACTCCCTGCGGAAATTCAATCGATGCTATCTAGGTTTCGAGACTATTTTGGTCATGACCAGATAGTTTTAAGACCAAACGCTGTATGAACGCAGATAGTCACGAGATAGAAGCGAGTTGGAGCTAGGTTTCGAAACTATTCTGGCAGCGAGTAAATCTCAGGATCCAGCGACAAAGCATCGATGCTTTGCGGTAGACCACCCACCGCGCTTGTGACTATTTGTAATGTAAACGCAATAGCTGCTTCACTCGCTGCTACCTTCACTCGCAACTTCGCATGATATGACCCCTGTGCACAAACTTCAATACGAATTATACTCTGGTCACCGTGTGTGGCGCAGTAATTATTGTTTTGGCAGCGAGTGAGCGATGGATAGTCACGAGTGGGTGATAGAAGCAAGTCGATCATGGCCTGTCTGAACGTACTGGAAATAGTTTCGAGACTTACATAACATCGATGCTATGTACTACGTATAAACATAACTTGTGTAATTAACACATGAATAGTACATTTCAGCCTGGCAGGCACATTCCACAGATACCGCGCTTGTGACTATTTGTAATGTGAGCGCAATTGCTGCTTCACTCGCTGCTATCTTCACTCGCAACTATTATCAATCTGTCTGTTTCATGTGGTGCTATAATATAATGTAATGTATGTATTCATGTGATGTAGGCCTACCCTCTTCCCTACTTTTTTCTATTATCATTCTGTTTGTTTCATCTGGCGCTGTAATGTAATGTATGTATCCATGTGATGTAGGGGTAAGTAGGCTACTGTATATAACTGTGTGGTAAGAGAGGGTTTTTTGTTTTTGATTTTTGTTTTCCTTCTTTTTATCTTGTTCTTTTTAGATATA
Organism: Heliocidaris erythrogramma; assembly: GCA_025617745.1. Lineage (NCBI taxonomy): Eukaryota > Metazoa > Echinodermata > Echinoidea > Camarodonta > Echinometridae > Heliocidaris > Heliocidaris erythrogramma. The sequence continues at coordinate 10,326,764 of CM046873.1, read as the reverse complement.
TGATAATTATGGTCTTTAGATATTGAGTTACATGACTTGTGCTTACCAGATAATAGTGTGCATGTGTTTTATTTTGGTATAAGATTGGAGTTCAGTCAATTTTGACATGTACAAGGTTCATTTAAAATTAATTACTTTAACACATGTATTTGCTAGTTGATTGTATTATCGATATATTACAAATGAATTGTTATTGTCTTATTATGTTGATTTATGAAGACAAATACATTATTATTCAAAACAAAAACTTCGCATGATATGACCCCTGTGCACAAACTTCCGCGCGTTTTGACCCATAATGGTTAGTAGTGCGCATTTGGGTGTCCGAAAGTTGACACACAAGCTTCAACACGAATAGCACCACAAAATGTACCTAAGTTTGCAAAGAATTGGACGTATATTCATAACTGGTGAATGAATCACTCTGGGGTGATCGGTTTATGAAAATTCATTTCAATAGCTTTCATTTGATATATATATTTTCAACTTTGCTTTAGTATCCAGTGATCGTTTTTTCTTGAAAGTTAGTAACGTTCAATATTTTGTCTATGGCAATCCATCCAAAACCCACATAAATTATAGACACTGCCACCATTATTCTGAAAAAAATCCAAGGGTCAGTGATGTCAAGGGTGATTGGTTTCAGAAGCTTGGATAAATTACCTATATCCTGATATAAGACATGATGTGATTGGTGCAAAATCCAGTGATCATTTTTTTGGCAAAGTTTTAGATCAATCAAGCAGAATGTTGCAAAAATTTCTAGTCAAGAGTCACGTGACCAGCGTTCGCCTTCCGCGCCCAACTACAAAACGAGCTTTTCTTGCGGGAGATGGTGAGATTAAAACAAATTTTGAAGTGCGTTGTATCGCCTGAAATCTTTTGAATGTGACGACATTACTTCTTGATAATTATTCGTACCAGTGTTAAGGTTCATAATAAATAAAATATCTGATTTAGGTAATTGTAGATGTCTTTTTGAAGGAGTGCATTCTGCTGGCGTATATGATATCATTCGAATCATCCGTTTGGGACCTACCACTATCATTAATAATAATAATATTCAGCTTTTATATAGCGCCTAACACATCGGAGATGTCTCTAAGCGCTTTACAGATATATTATTACCCTGGTCATCGGATTCTGGCATGCCCGCACACAATGTATGCACATTCTCCGCTCCCTGGGGAGTATTCCAGCCAGTCGCCTGTTAAGCGCACACATGCTAAGCAAAGGACATTAACTTTCGCCATCCTACCGGGTACCCATTTAACACCTGGGTGGAGATAGGTGCGTACATAATGTGATGTGAACAAGCAACTAACAATGACAATATACGTGTGATAGAGAGAGAGAGAGAGAGAGAATGCGAGATGAGTGAATGTTTACATAAAGGGTCAATTATTGCGGAATGTAGAAAGTACTGACAAGAAAACATAATCTTTGTGCACACAAAAGAATAAGGAGTGATGTGCGAAAATGTGAGCGTACGATGTCAGAGGAGAGAAAGGCGTGAAATAACACGAGCCCTGATCCCTCTGTGCATGATTTCCCCCGCTCACTTGAAATGTTTTAGCCCGCACCGATCTCTCACACAAGCGACGTGATGTTCGCTCATGCGTTTCGCTATACACACAGAGAAGGCAAATGATCGTTTCACCCCAAAATGGCCATTATGATGCAAACCAATTATACTAGGGTCACCGTGTGTGGCGCAGTAATTATTGTTTTGGCAGCGAGTGAGCGATGAATAGTCACGAGTGGGTGATAGAAGCAAGTCGATCATGGCATGTCTGAACGTACTGGAAATAGTTTCGAGACTTACATAGCATCGATGCTAACATAGCATCGATGCTATGTACTACGTATGAACATAGCTAATATTGTATAAGAACATTCTTAAGCTACATGACATTGGTGATCCCCGTCCTCCAATTCTTTTGTTTCTTTGATTTCATTTGAAATTCTATTTATTTGTCTGATTTCTGTTTCAACTTTGTGACTTCCACTGCAAAATTAATTCCCTTCAAATAATTCCTTCAGCTTTCAAAATTATTGTTTGAAATAGCGATACGAATAATTGAATTAACTTTTGACAATTTTCATATTAAGAAGAAGCATATTGCAGAATGGAAGTTCGTACGCGACCAAAACAACGCTTAAACATGACAAAACACCAAATTCAATTTCAAGCTCGTCACTTGCAACTGTTCACTGTGTCTTCAAGTAATCTACGAGCTGTGAGATATCGATGTGTCGCCTTCCAGCCAATCTTCATGCCAACTTCAAAAAAGCCAGTTCTCCATCTTCACTTTCATAATCCATACAGCAAACATGCAAAGGTAATTTCTTTACTTTACGTGCATTGTTCTGCAGATGGTAAAGTAAGAGGCCCGTACTCTAAACTCCGGTTTAACTTAAACCATGGTTTAACTATGGGTAGCCAAAAATGTCAAAACTTTGTTTACACTGTATTTTCCTTATGTTTACTGGATTCTGGTGTCATGCCTTAATTGTCAAGAACATTATTGTACTTATCATTCCCAGACAGTTTTTAATAGTTTGAGTACCAAAATTGTTGATAAACTGAATATCTACTGTTAAAGATCTGTGTCACATTTGGCTGCCCATAGTTAAAACACACATTTAGACCATGGTGTAAGTTAAACCAGAGTTCAGAATACGGGCCCGTGAATACCATTTAACGATAAACAGAATGAATGACTTTACCCTTTACCGTACGATATATCTAAGATTTATTTCTCGATACAAATAAAGTGTGCCAGAAATTCAAAAATATCCATCGGTTAGCCTTCATTTGGGGAGATACTTTTGGAATGAGCAGCCTAGCTTCATCCCACCTCAGAAAATATTACTATGATACTAAACTACCACTTTTTAGATAAACAACCTGCGATTCTAAGTTACAGCTCATTTAACTGTGAAAAAAATGACTGCCTGTGAAAAATTATTGGGCTATCCAACCTCTCGTATTTGCAACAAAGTTGTATGTTTTATTGTCGAGATTGTGAGAAACTAAAAAACTGAAACCCCCTTTTATATTAAAAGTCTACAAGGAAAGGTGTTCATGCAAAATTAATCATGATCGCAATTCAATAGGCCTACTTAGCCGATTCAAAGACAGGCTATGTTGCCATTTGTTATTAATTCAATATTAATCTTTTCAGCGTGGAAATGCGGAAGAAAAAATAGAGGGATATTAACAGGCAAAACATTAAATGTGAATTGTTAATAAAACTTTATAAAGAAGGAGCTGGTAAATTGATAATGCATGTTTTGTTAAACATAGGAAATAGAGAGAATTGAGAAGAATGCTGCCGTAGCTTACTGCCAAGTGGGACAAGCTGTAGACTACTCTCTTCAATCAACGAGTACGGACCTAACTATCTGGTGTCTAACAGGCGATGGTGGGGTTAAAACCAAGAAAATGGTAAAAAGCAATGAAATTATTTGAAGGTGTAATAGCACATTTTTAAACCCTCAACACAACTGGTCAATCAACAACCTTTTTTTTGTAATATTTGCCTACCCAGGGAAATTGTCACAATAGTTCTAGTACATGCTTATCCCAGCTAGTTTGATTCTAGATGGGAAGAAGAAGATTGTTAATTGGTCTGATTCGTTCCATTGTTTACAAAAAACGGTTGAAAGGCGTAACATAAGATAGTAAACGGAATACAAAATTACATACTAGTATATAACTGGAAATTAGCTTGGGCTCTGAGCCTGAACCCAGAATCTTAATTTGGCCCGCCCTCCCACAGCCTGCCCATGTACTCCTAAATTTGTTCAGCCAGCTGCAGCCGGACGGAGATGCTAGAAGTTGCAGCTGGCTGCAGCCGGACGGAGATTCTTCAAGTTGCAGCTGGCTGCAGCGTACTGAGCCAAAGACTATAATAGTATCAAGACAGATTACTGTCACCTACTTCCGTAGTACATTTTGGAGGCCTAAATTGCTGTGTTAAAAACAGACTCGGAAAAATACGTTCGCCATAGGTATAACACGTGAAAAGATGCCTCATTTTTTCTTGATATTTCATATCTTTACCAAGTCTGATTTGTGAACGAAAAAAAGGATGGATAGTTCAAAAACATTTCGTGAACCTTTTTGGTCAATACATGCCGCTATGAATCCCTTGGATTAAGCATTCAGATATGTACCCTGGACCCTGGTTATTGAGAGATTTATAAACATAAAGAACTAATTTGAAGATGATACGTATTTGAATGGGCAGCTAGTGAAGGGAGCGAAGTAAAGGTTGCGAAGAATGACTTCTGCCAACCGCAAAAACAAGACGTGCAGCAATATTCTGCAGGCGCTGTAGACGGTTTACATGAGATTTTGGTATAGAGGAAAGAAGCCCATTACAATAGTCTAGTCTGGAAAGAATAATGTATGATGTATAATGTATCGTCTGGCCGGGTTTAGCGATGCAGCAGGCCGCGGGTGGCTGTTTCGTTTAGGCTGGCCGCGGCCGGACGACCTAATTGAGACAAAGCTTTATGACGCTCGACCTCCATTCGGGAGGCTGCGGCCGGCGCATACTTGCTGATCTGCGGCCGGCTGCAGCCGGCTGAGGTAATGTTTTCTCGCTTTTTCTGAGGCTCGGCTTCCATCCGGGAGACCGCGGCCGGCGCATACTTTGGGCATGCCGCTGGCATGCCGCCGGCTGCAGCCAGCTGAGCTAATTTTAAAAATGCAGCCGGACGCATAAGTGCAGCTGGCTGCAGCCAGCTGATAGGTTGATTTATGATGCCTCGCCTAAGTATAAACACAATTTATTGTGTAATATCATGTAGTCCACACAAATGTAACATAACCTTCAAGTACTAATAAAATAATGTGAATCAGTGTGCAGTGTATATTGTTCATGCGGAGTCCGGAAAGGGACCACGAGTATATGTTAACAAGTTCTTCATATTTGAAACATAGAAATGATTTAAAACAACAAAAAAATCATGAAACCATAAATAAAGACTATGTTTTGATTTGTATTGACATTTTGTTTAGATCCCCATCCGTGGTCTTCAAATGGGATGTATTTCCGTGGATTTTGAGCTTCATTTCTTGGCAAGAGAAAGAGGAAAAAAGAAGGTTGGGTTCCTTATAAATCAAGAAGAATCGCTTGGAAACCATTCGTTCACTACGTCAATTGAAGGTATGCTGTAAGAGTAGGTCCTTATGAGTTGTCGTAGAACGAGAGAACATTCTCTGGAATCAGGGGCGGATCCAGGATTTTGTATACGGGGAGGGGGTGGACATACAATTGCAGGTTTGTCAACTTTCGTAAGGTAGACCCGTATTTTTTTGGTCTTGCCAGCTGTCGAAAATTCGCTCAGTGGGGGGTTTATGGGGGTCCAGTTTCCCTCCATAATTCTCTTACAAGCAAAAAAATAAAAAATACAAAAAAAATCGTTCTTAAAGTGGGGGAGGGGGCACAATGCATATTTTCGTCCAAAAGAGGGGTGGGGGCACGGGCAGGAAATGTCCCCCCCCCCCTGGAACCGCCACTGTCTGGAATTACATGTATTTCTTGTATTCTCCTCTTAATCGTATTCTCATAAAATTACTGATCATTTTTTTTTGCGGGGGGGGGGGGGGTTGTAAAAACAATTTTAATCTAAACGAAGAAGCTTGATGGGAGGAATTTTAATTTGTAAAAAAAATTTTAGGCATTTTACTCCCAGTGTTAAAGATCGTATGCTCGATCTGTAATGAAAAACACAAGTCAGAAAAAATTGGAACGAGCGGGATTCAAACCTGCTTGCCGGGCAGCGACTTAACCACCAGGCTATTCTGGTTCACCGTAACGGCCAAGTCACGACGAACTGGAATCAAATACCCAAGATCCTCTTCTTTCTGACTCATTAATATTCAAACGGGCCGCCGTAGACAATGGTTAGTAAACGAAGAAGCTTGATGGGAGGAATTTTAATTTGTAAACAAATTTTTAGGCATTTTACTCAAGCTTCTTCGTTTAATAACCATTGTCTACGGCGGACCGTTTGAATATTAATGAGTCAGAAAGAAGAGGATCTTGGGTATTTGATTCCAGTTCGTCGTGACTTGGCCGTGAACCAGAATAGCCTGGTGGTTAAGTCGCTGCCCGGCAAGCAGTAGATGACAGGTTTGAATCCCGCTGGTTCCAATTTTTTCTGACTTGTGTTTTTCATTACAGATCGAGCATACGATCCTTAACACTGGGAGTAAAATGCCTAAAAATTTGTTTACAAAATTTAATCTAATGTACAATAATGACTAAGCCACGCAGTTTACCTTTCGGTGTTTGCTGTGGAGGGGGAAGGGGGGGGGGGGGGGTGGGTGGATGGGTGGCGACCAACAAATATTTTTTCGTCAGCCCTCCAGAAGTTTCCCTCCCTAATTCTCTGACAATCATTAAAAAGGAGGTTTTCGTTCTAAAAAAAGGGGGGCACGGGTCGGGATTGACCCCCCCCCCAAAAAAACAAAAACAAACAAACAAACAAACAAAAACAAACAAACAAACAAACAAAACAAAAAATATGCCACGGCTCCAGGGCACAGTTGCGATTGATTCGAATCGATCACAACTTAAAATCAATCGTAAGTCCTGTATATTTAGTAAAGAGTTTGCGATTGTTATCAGCTGCAAATTATAATTTGTGTTTTTACTGGAAATTTTAAAGATATATTAATGTGACGGCATTGACAATAGGAGTAATAAGAATAGTACTCGGTTCTCGTATGGCGCATATGACATATTTATCAATAGTGTAAATGCCCTAATGAAGGCGCTAAAATTCCTACCGGTACCCATTTACTTCAGCGGTAAGATATACATGGATTGGGAGCAATAACCATAATTTCAATAAGATGTGATTGACATTTAGGCCTATTGTGTTGTCAAAATAAAATTAGGAACTTATATAAAAAGATAAGAAATAAAAATAAACTCTTCAGATTATATTGCCATTCTCATACTGAAAGTAATAAAAATAAAAATCGTATTAATAAATTATTAAGAAGAGCTCGTAAAGACTATTACAAAACAACATTTCAAGCGGCTAAAGGAAATATGAAAAAAAACCCTGGCAGATTATTAATGGTTTATTGGGTAAGTCGTGTAACACTCCACCAAATTTTATTTTAATTTTGTCGATGGCAAACAAATAAACAACCCCAAAGATATAGGTAATCACTTTAACAATTTTTTGGTAAAAATTGGTTCTTCATTAACATCATCTGTACCATCTTGTAATGATGGCTATGCCAATTTCTTGCCAAGATATAATCCAAATTCTATATACTTTAAAAGTGTTACTGAGTGTGAAATTATTGACATTCTTAAAAGACTTAAATGCACTAATAGCTCTGGTATTGATGAACTTAATCCACAGGTCATTAAAAGCATCATTTATTATATTACTATACCACTGCGCTATATTTTCAATTTATCTATTTCTACAGGGGTGGTTCCTTTAGAGTTAAAAACTGCCAAAGTTGTACCTATTCATAAAAAGAATGATATACATGATATAAATAATTATAGACCAATATCTATACTTCCATATTTTTCTAAAATTTTGGAAAGGCTATGTGTAGCTATTTTCGTAAAAATTCTCTTTTTAATGAAAGTCAGTATGGATTCCTTAGAAATATTTCAACTGAAATGGCCGTCATTGATCTTCATGATCATTTGATTAATGCTTTTAACAACAAAGAGAATGCAATTGGCCTCTTTTTAGATTTAAGTAAAGCATTTGACACCATTGATTTTTTCTATTTTATTGTATAAACTGTATTTTTATGGAATCAGATGTTTACCACTTTTATGGTTTACAAATTATTTACACGATAGAACCCAATATGTATCATTTAATCATATATTATCTGATCCATTAAAGCTAACTTGTGGTGTGCCACAGGGATCAATCCTTGGCCCGTTCCTATTCTTAATTTACATAAACGATCTCCCATATTGTTCAGAAAAAATAAAATTCATCTTTTTGCTGATGACACCAATATTCTTTATACATCAAATGACCAAACTTCTTTGAAAAATAACTTGGTTACGGAATTACAAAAGGTTTCAAACTGGTTCAAATGTAACAGGTTGATCATTAATACTGATAAGTCTAATTTCATTTTATTTCACTCTGTTCATAATCACGTCTCTCTAGATTTAGAAATAAAAATGGAAAATCATATTATTAAACGTGTTCCTTACACCAAATTCTTAGGTATATTCGTTGAAGAAAATCTCATGGAAAATGCATATTGCTCATGTAAATAAAACAGTTTCCAGGAATGTAGGTGTCATCAGCAAATTACATTTCTTACCTCAGTCTATTTTGCTTTTGCTGTATAATACATTGATCTTACAATATCTTAATTATTGTAATATTGTATGGGCTAATACTCAGCCTACAAAACTACACTGTTTATACATATTACAAAAGAGGGCTGTACGGATAATTACTCAATCCCATCATCAAGCTCATTCACTGCCTCTCTTTAAGCAACTCAATATATTAGATGTTTATCAGCTCAATGAATGTATGTGTGCAATACTTCTCTTTAAGCATGTTAACACTGAGCTACCAAAGATATTTTGTGATATGTTTCTAAAGAATAGTGCAATACACAATTATAATACCAGGGGCAAGAATAAATATCATAGATGGAAAGTTAATTCAGATTTCTTTTTATATTCCTGTAGGCATCATGCACCTGTTATCTGGAATTCTTTACATCATGATATAACTTGTATTTCATTCTATAGTTGTTTTAAGCGTAAACTCAAACAGTTTCTTTTATCACGTGACTCTCACTGATATGTAAATTATTTTGGCAACTTCTATTCCCCTTTCTTTATTTTTTCTCCCTTTTTCTTCTTTTCATCTTTCTTTTGTCTGATTTTCGCTCATTTTCATGTTTGTATATGTTGTACTTTGGGCTAGTATGGTTCCAAATGCAGTTACTCATTTTGCTATTATCATTTATTTTCTTGATGTATATATTTATTCCTTCTTTGCCAATTATGTTACTGAATCATATTTTATAGGGAAACTGTCTTGACAAAACCCTTTTGGAGTTTTTTTTACAGATATTCCCATTTTAGTTCAGTCATGGATTTATATTGTACCATGTCATTCTCATGTATATTATGTATAGAATTGCAATGCATGTATTTATGTATTTTTAACAAATGTTTGGATCAAAGATTAGATCTAAAATAAATGAGAATTGAATTGAAATTGAATTGAATTGAATATCATTATAGCCGAAGGGTCACCTCAAGCAGTTAGTGACAAGGTAATCGAAAGTGTGGCAAAAGCACTGAAAAGGGAAACAAGAAAGAGGTCCTTCGGATACCAGCTGGGGTTTTCTTATTTCATCGTGGAAAAGTACTTCGAAGAGGACTCTTCTGCTAGCGATGTATCTGTTTCAGGCTGTCAAAGAATGCTACAGGATTGGAGACAAAAGGTGCAACCTGCTCACCAGGAGGACAAACTTCGTGGTAGTCTGAAAAAAGCCCAGCTAGGTCACATTGCCGAGGCCGTCATACCAGGAGGTTGGTCCATGCTTAAATAAACTTGCACTATGTTTTGTTTTTGTTTGCTTCCAAAACTCCTTTTCCTTCATATTGTGGGTATGGGATACTCTTCCCTTCCTACCTTTTTTATTGGGAATTTCGAAAGTATATTACGGAAACTATGATAATTTTGTTTTTTACTAGAAATTGTAAAGATATATTATTGTGACGGCATCGACAATAGGAGTAATATCAAGTATTCAGTTCTTGTATGGCGCATATTTATCAATTAATGAAATGCCCTAATGAAGGCGCTGAAGCTCCAGGGAATAAATTCCTACCAGTACCCATTTACTTCACCGGTAGGAATTCCCAAAACTTAAAGCGACAGTGAAAGTTGTCGAATTGAGCATAAATCTATCTTATCATTATGCTGGAAAGTGCTGGCGAGGCTTAACGGCTACGAGACAGACATGTCGGGAACGTGAGCCTTATAATCTGACAACTTTCCTGATGGTTCATCCGGTGTTCGTCTCATGGGTTCTCGGTTTACTAGGATGTCCCAAAGTTTGATATGTGGAAGCCATAAAATGTTAAACGTTACTTCGAAACATCAGGCGTCAGACAATGGAGATCTTTAATAAGAAAAATATGCTTCCAAAACTCCTTTTCCTTCAAATTGTGGGCATGGGATACTCTTCCCCTCCTACCTTTTTTTATTGGGAATTTCGAAATCATATTACAGAAACTATCATAATTTGGTTTTTACTAGAAAGTTTTAAAGATATATTATTGTGACGGCATCGACAATAGGAGTAATATCAATAGTATTCAGTTTTTGTATGGCGCATATGACATATTTATCAATAATAGAAATGCCCTAATGAAGGCGCTGAAGCTTCAGTGAATAAATTCCTAGCAGTACACATTTACTTCACCGGTAGGAATTCCCAAAACTTAAAGCGACAGTGAAAGTTGTTGAATTGAGCATAAATATATCTTATCATTCTGACAACTTTCCTGATGGTTCATCCGGCGTTCGTCTCATGGGCTGTCGGTTACCGTTTACTAGGATGTCCCAAAGTTTTGTTTATGTGGAAGCCAAAAAATGTTAAACATTACTTTGAAACGTCAGGCGTCAGACAATGGACATGTTTAATAAGAAATATGTCCGCACTAGTCATGCTAGTGGATACTGTTTACATCCTTTATGGGTTACCTATCCTAATTCTTATATTTTTCATTTTAGGGCGTACTGGGAAGACATTTGCCCAACTGCTAGAGCATTGGGAAGGTCAACGTCTTTGAGAAAGCTACCTGGGGAAATGCAGAAAGGCACTGTATTAACTTCATTATACAAGAAAGAAAGAAGTCATATTATCTTTAATAACCTATCATAAATCTTATTACTCTTTGGAGCCTATAACTAACAAGCGTAGCTTTCTCCTTACGCTCCTCAATATTTCACTTTTATTCTAGTCCAGTCTTTTCAATTAATATTGCATGCAAACGTAAAGATATGAGGTACTCATCTTCTTTTATTTTCTCTGACAATATATTTTATGTTTGTACCATTTATCATGTATGTACAATTTATCTTGTTTGTACAATTTATCTTGTTTGTACCATTTGTTGTTTGTACAATCTATACTGTAAAAGCACTGTAAATGTGAAATATTAAACTGAATAAACTGAAAATAGAGAAGCATGACCATATTAGTGGTGGTAATGGTATAAGATTCCGTTCAAATTAATCCGCTTCTTGAGACTTTAATGCTTTGGACAGAAATATGCCGCCATATAATGGTGTTAATCATGATCATCGTCATCAAGACATTTATATATCAGATAAGGTACAACGGTAAGATGGTAAGGATGGTTCCATGACATTTGCTCCTGTGACAATTGCTCCACTCTAGCTTGGCAATGTTAATCCTAAACCTTAACTTAACCATAACCCCAATCCTAACCCTAATCATAATCTTCACATTGTCCTGAATGAAACCCCTCCCCAAGAAAAAAAAAAAAAATAAATAAATAAAAAAATGAAAATAAAAAAATAACATGACCTTGACCTTAACCTTTGACCTTTCGAGATAGGACGATGGAGCAATTGTCGCAGCAGCAAATGTTGTGTCACCGGTAAGGATATACTTTGTTATTACTCTCAAGGAAATTATTATTAAATTCTCAACTTTTAAACAGGAACCAGTTTTCTTAGATCTTTAAGGGATGCTTTTTTTTACATTCTACTACAAAGGAAAAAGCATTCATCTAATTTCACGATCATATTATCATAATTACATCATACATGTACCTTTGGTTTCCTACAAATTCAAAGTGATCGTTCCTATAACGTAGACATAACAAGACTTATCTTCTGGTAAATGTGAAACGTAACTCTTATCATTGTGAATGTGATTCCCTGCTTTAATAATTCACAATTTATTATGATTTGCTTTCTTTTTCAATTTTATTTCCATTTCATTTTCATTTGATTGTTAATTTTCTATATACTTATGCTTTGTAAATGTAATACAGAAATAATGCCACCCCCCCAAAAAAAAAAAAAATAAATAAATAAATAATAATAATTAAAAAAAAAAATAATAATAATAAATAAAATAAATAACCCCAAAACCCCACCATTACATTTCTACTATCCACAATGAGAGTATTGATATTGGTATTAGTATAGGTATTAGTTAGGTACTTGTACTGGTAAAGGTATTGGTATAGATATTAATTAGGTACTTGTACTGGTAAAGGTATTGATATTGATAATTGTTATTGTTATGAGTTATGTACTGGTATTAGTATTGGTATTGGTATAGGTATTAGTACGTACTTGTATTGGTATATGTATGATTTTTGGTATTGGTCATTTGGTATAGGTATGAGTATTGGCATTTTTATTGATATAGGTATGAATATAGGAGCAAAGAGTGTTAAACTTTACCACAGATTCGAGTTAACCAGGAGCCAACCTTATGTCTGGCAATATCTAACCCGTTGCCTCATTATTTCAAGCGCACCTTCTCTAATCAAATTACCAAATTCCCGGTGAACTAATTGTACACGGAAAATAATATATGCAGGCATATTTTAACCAGACGTTTTCTCTGTGTATCGGTATCGGTATTGGTATATAGGTATTGGTATATGTAATGCGAGTAATGGTATTCGTATATGTATTTTGATATAACATTTGTGAAATTTGTAGACTGAGGAATATGAACGTTCTACATACTATTCGCTATAAAGATGATTTAAGTAACTCCCCTCAGTATACGACAAGTATTTGGTTAATATAAGCCACGGGATCGCCTTTTTAAAAACTATGCGAAATACTTTTCTCGTACCATCTCGATAAATATCATTTGAATGATATCAGTGAAAGGATTTAATGGACAGGAAAGCAGAAAGCTGTATTTCAATGTCTGCATGATGTGTTAACATTATATCACATGGTTGGATTTTCATTTTCGAGACGTGAATGTTAAATTTCAACTGTGTGTCCATCGTCAACAATATAATGTCTAATATCGAATACGTACAATATGTCACTTAATATGACATTCCTTATTTACTTTATTTCAAAAGTCGGTTTATATTCGTACACGAGTTAGCCCTGTAGGCTGTAGCGCATGGCATCCCGAATAGCACTGACAATGATATCAATCAGATAGTATTATCTTTGGTATTTCAGCTGATAATAATCGGCCCACTCATATATGGCTAATAATCGGATAATTTATGCCGATATACAGCCCTGGAAAAAATATTAGACCAAGCGTCTGTAATAAGGGTACCATAATATGCATACAAAATTATAAAATGATTTGTCTTTGTATTTCATTGAATGAATACCAAATTCCAGCAATTATACCTTGCTTTTATGTAATTTTATTTCCTTCTAACCACAAAAATAACACTATCAGTATAACCATGCTTGGTCTAATAATCTTCTCCATCGCTGTATAGATGTATTTCATGTATTGTTATGTATTTTATTCAACACCGTTGACGTAGGCCTACGTGTATATCAATACAATAATCAACAAACTGTATTATGATTATACATGATATAAATATATAAATCATATAAATCATAGCAATTGATAGAGAAGGTATTGTTTAGAAACCTGAGGGCATCATTATGTTGAAACGTGGAAATTATTCATTATATCCCAATCCATATACACCAAGAGTTGTCATAGAATGTCAAAACATGATAAAACACAAATAATTTTTTTCCTCTATATTATAGTACGCTTGTTTAGTCGCACAAAACTATATCACCTATTTCACCGATTTATATTGTGTTCTGTATCTAAGTATTGTATTATACTGTACAAAACAATAAAGTTATTCACAAGTAGATAAGGCCGAATAAAATTAATTCCTAGTTTCTAGTTTCGTCCTTCCCTTTTTTTTTGCCACCTCAATTTTGTTATTTGATATTTTTGTTCTCAAATAAGATAAAGAAGAATGTGAGGGCATATATACAATGAGAAATTAAAAACTATTAATATAGGCCTAATGCCCTTTCCCATTGTTTTGAGCCTTTGAAGTGCATGTACAAGTGAAATAAAATTTTTGAAAAATGTCTTGTAATTGACCCTAAAAAATGTATGTATAGCGTAGAATATATTATTAAGTAACATGGAACCCCCTCCTTGACCTCATTTTCGAAAATCCGGACGAGAAAACTAGGAATCAGTTTTACTTTGCCTATACGAATTATTATGAGTATTTTAGAAGAATTTGCCATCAAAAATTCATTTTCTTGGTCTTAAAGAGAAAGTTGAGTTTTGGGAAAAGTGAGGCAAAAAATGGGAGCTTTTTAATCCGTTTTTTAATGTCAGTTTGAAAGAACAAATAACACTAGAAAATATCCCCTGAAAGGATTGCTCTTCGAACGCCCTCATATTCGAAAAATAACGAGAAATAGCTGATTAAGTCTTCGGGCCGAAAATTCGTGCCACGTGTGTATGCAGCATACTCATTTCTGTGTACAGTCTTTGCATGTGCTTTTCAGGGAGGCCGTGTCAATTTCTTAATTTTTCGATTATTCAAAAACCTCGCAGTATATACCTATTCTTATAGGTATAGGTATAGGCTCATTTATTGTCCATTTTGTGTATGGAAATTCGTTGTATGTACATGGTAAAGGTTACAAACATAAACACATCTATGCGACAATAAACATGAACATAAAAATAAATGATCAAAAATAGACATGTTCAACCTTTCTCAATTTCTTTTACAACGTAATTGCATGACCAGATCTCAACTTTATTCTCAAATTTCGTTGTAGATAAGAACTTTGCTATGATTGCTATGATATCAGACAAGTTTCTGATTTCATCAAGTTCGTTGATGTATCTTTAGTTGCATTAAAATGCGGAGTTGCAAACTTAATCTTGAAGATGTCTGAAATTCAATTTTGTGAGCGCTGGGTTGAGATGATAAAACAACTGACAACTTTTTTTGAGGGTTCATTCCGACGCCCTACGAGACCGACAGCCCACGAGACCGACATATTATATCTTTTCTTATTTCTCTGTTTTGTCTGTCTCGTGGACTGTCAGTCTACATGATCCCAAGAGAAGCTAGGACGATCTATGTTTAGCTTATTCCACACACACACACACGCACACACGCGCACAACCACTCACACACACATCTATGTTTTCTATTGTTCGAATTTCAACCGATGACTCCACTATTGAATTGTGTCACAAAATTCATTGACGGAATCTCTTCCCTCTCCCTCCCTGCCTAGCTATCATTTTGTTACTACCGTTCCTACCATTACTGTATTAACTGTTTTAGATTTGTATCCATACATGTACTCGTGCGATTGTAACAGAACATGCAATTCAGCCACGAGGCTGCAAAATGTATCTGCTATTGTGTACATAACACATAATAAACCATTGAATATAATATAATAATAATATAATAATAATATAATATAATATAATATAATATAATATAATAATGAATAAACCTCACCAATTGTTGACAACCGATGACCTATTACTACCGATGACCCATTGTTCTTTTTTTTTCGATGTCATCGGTTTGAATGCGTAAAGATGTACACAAACTTTTGTTCCTTTACAACCATTCACACACACACACACACACACACACACACCACACACACGCGCGCACACATTATGCTCTTTCCCTCTCTCTACTTTTATGCCCCCCCCCCCCACTTCCACTCATTATGTATGAGCTGTGTAGTATGCAGGCACAGACTTTGAAACATTTCTCCCCCCCCCCCTCTCTCTCTCTCTCTACCCCCGCCCCCAAACATTAAATGAACACGGACCTCAAAACTGAAAATGCAGGGAGGGTTATGGAAGCATATTAGTCTCTCTTTCCCCTTCTCTATACAATCGAGTATAATATGACAGGAAAAGGGGCCCAATTTCATCAACCACGAAGTTTTTAATTATCAAGACTTAAACTCAATATTTTGAGATAGGATTAAAAGCAAGAATGTGTTCATCTTCACGAAATTAGTGATTCATGGAAAACTTACATCATTCAGTACATGAAAATGAAAACTCTCTCTCTCCAAACCAGAAGGAAATTCCTCCAACCCTATAGTAATTTCGGGTTGTTTAGCAGACCGTCTTTTCCATCGCCCTCCTTACCCACCCCACCCACCCCCCCCCCCTATGTAGACCATCGTTACGTCATCCCAATACCACCACTACCACCACCATTCACTACCCAACCCTCAGGCTATTTAACATGGGCCGTCTGTCCCCCCCCCCCCCCTTCCATTCAGCAGTCATAAATCGATGAAAGAGGTCGTGTCTGAAACGCCACTCTAACATTGCGCAGTGAAAGGGGGCGTCTGATGTTACCATGCGTTGCTATGAAAGAGTTTTAAAGCTTCTGGTATCAAAAGCTCGAGCACGCTTCAATAGCACCACCATTCCCCCCCCCCCCCCCCTTCCATTCAGCAGTCATAAATCGATGAAAGAGGTCGTGTCTGAAACGCCACTCTAACATTGCGCAGTGAAAGGGGGCGTCTGACGTTACCATGCGTTGCTATGAAAGAGTTTTAAAGCTTCTATTGGTATCAAAAGCTCGAGCACGCTTCAATAGCAGACGAGATAATAGAGAACGTGAGGTATAGAGGATCGACGAACCCCTCCCGCTGAAAAGGATTACTCACTTTATGTTCAGATATTTTGCAGTAAACAAGATGGCTGTTGATTCAAGCTAAATCTCTCAAATGAAGCGTTTTACGATGGTGATTTGTGGAGTTTCACCCCAAAATTCGGCAACAATGACGGTATTTTAGCCCACACCATTAGCAGACGATTCTTAAAGGATAATTTTGCAGGAAACAGGTAAATATGAATGCTTTTTGGTATAATTTGTGTTAGCCATCATAAGTTGTGCCTCGCATGTATACACGTTAATATTGCCACTAACGCTGTAAGAAGTGCGTCTGTCATATTATCTTGTCACCATTATTCGAACTCTCAGGGATACGATGAAGAACTTGTATGTTACATTAGCTATTTGAGCCCATAAACTATGTTTGCAGTTGATAAGCGAATTATTATGGAAGTAATCGAATGTTTATTCTGTGCATGATGCAAAATGTGTTATCAAGTATATCATTATTTATTCATGCGGTTTTAAACATCACTTTCATCTTTTTATACAGTTTCGTAATGTAATCAAAAGATAAGCTGGTATATAGAAAGTTCGTGTGTCTCGCTATTATCTCACTCTTATCGTCTTGTTCCTGGTGCTTATTTATATTCAAGATCTCATGTTAATGGCGTGGAAAATCGTCTGTTCTCCAATTCATGTTGTAAATTATTGTTACCACTATGTTACGACCTGCTTGAAAACAAACTGACGCATATGGAACGTTAGAGTAAGTTCTAAAGTGCCTTATTTGTTTATATATCAAATCTTTAAATACATATACTTTTATTTTGTTTATATTTTGCACATGCCCTGTCAGTGAGAGCATGGTGCTTTTAAAATATCGACCTTCTAAGATGATGATCATTCCTTTATTTGGGAAATGAAATTGAAGACGTTCACACACGATAAATTAATCTTGAATGTGATTATATGAAAACGATGAGCTGGTATATATAGAGGTAAACAGGATGCGCTGAAAAGTCTTGTGATTAAAAATCTTCTTCGCCTGGTCTGGTGTATTCTCGTACGTATCGTATATAATAAAGCTTGCAGTCACTACGAACATTCATTCTTATCAATTTCTATTTAGAACGAATTAACCACTGTATTTCTTCATGATTACGTGAATTGATTTATAGTGCATTAGCAAAAATTGTGTGCAGTTCCGTACGTCATTTTTTAAAACATATATTCTTATTACTATACAATCAGGTGAAATCAAACTGTCCCATCGAAAGTAGTATGATATAATTTTGATACAAAATATTAAAGAATAGAATTAATATGTCGGGCGATGTAGGGATTTCTATAAGGATTGCTCGGTGATATTGTACTGTGATGTTCTCTCGTGACCAACCCCATTTGTGCTTTTTTCCAACATTTACATTAAGATACTTTTATGACAATTAACTTTGATTTTTAGAATCATGCGAGAATTATTATCTATTATACAGCAAAATAAGGAAAAATAAAATTAAGGTATATGTAGAAGAGGTACAAAAGTAAAGGGTTTTTTTATGCTTAAAGGGAAACTGAGTTCTGGGAAAGGTGAAAAATAATTTGTGAGCTTTCTCATTCCTTTTATGTCAG
This sequence comes from Heliocidaris erythrogramma, assembly GCA_025617745.1. NCBI lineage: Eukaryota > Metazoa > Echinodermata > Echinoidea > Camarodonta > Echinometridae > Heliocidaris > Heliocidaris erythrogramma. The sequence goes on along the minus strand of CM046873.1, from coordinate 10,308,444 downwards.
TTTGGAAGAACATCATAGTAGAAACATTCCCTGAAAAGTATTGCTCTTCAAATGCTCTTATATTTGAAATATGACTAGAAATAGCTGAAATGTTCGGCCCGAACATTCATGCCACTTGTGTGTTCTAGACCCATATACTCATTTCTGTGTGTAGTACATGTTCTTTTCGGTGAGAATGGATCAATTCCTTATCTATTTTTTAATGGTTCCAAAAGCAACACAGTATAAAACAATTCTTATGTAGACATGGTCAACCTTTCCCAATTCCTCTGAGATAGTTTCTTTCACAATTCTACTTAACCTTTAAACTGAAATACGAAAGTAGAGAGTCAGTAATGTGTAAATACTAACAAGAAGACATATTAGTAAGAAAATGAGATATAAATCATGACGGCAGATCGAGAGTTCGGAGGAAGATTGAAATAGCATTCTCTGTTGAGAGCCAGAAGGGTGTATGATCTGCGTTTAATGACCTTTTGGCTCTCATCAGTGTTTAGCAAGATGAGAAAATGAAGAGAAGAGGTACATGGTTTGTAGATGTGAACATACAGTAATACCCTCTTCCTATACAAGGCTTTGAAAACTACCGATAAAGGGTGCTACATTAAAACTACATGTATTTTTTTTTTGCCAAACTGCATGTCTTGGTATGATGCTCTCAATGTCACGCTGAGGTGAAGGTCATGACCCCTGACCTCCTTCTTTCCCCTCCCCGCTAGTATTGAACTTTACCTAATTGAGAATAGTCTGATGTGCAGACATAGTTCTGACACTTCCTTGTTCTCGCTTCTATTTTCTACCTATATTTGACAAAATGAGTGCGACAGGTTCAACCATAACTTCATTTTTATAAGTAAAATAGTAGGCCTAAGATAGCACTTACAACATAAGGAAATTAAAACGAAATATATATAATTACCAAGAGGCAACAAAATGATGTACTGTTTTCCTGTAGTTAGCCGTTGCTAATCTATGACCTCCAACTTGTTATTGTCACATCAGAATAAGACAATGTCTAATAATTCCCAATTTAATGCAATTCATTTCAATTTACATATATTATACTCATTATCATTAAGGGTGAGATTAATTTTGCAATTTTTATCTGTCACCAAAGAAATTCTATACAACATATCCTATGTCATAAAGTCACCTAAATCCATTCTAATGCATCATACGAATGTTGCTATATATCGAAAAGGCCGATGACGAGTTACCAATACACATACAGCCCCAAGAAATGAACCCACAAGAAAATTTTACGAGTATGATGCAAAATAGTGGGTAAAGAGCTCATAAAATGGCAGTTCGTGAACAACTACTGTTTTACCTCGTCGTTTGATACTGTAATACCTGTAATTCGTAGCGTTACAATATCAATATCTACAAGTGACAGAAATATTGTTAGGCTAATGCCTGTATAGAGAGAGAGAGAGAGATACATGATTGTATAGGGGGGGGGGGGGATACTGGACCTGTATTTTTTAACGTATCCTCTCTCTCTCTCTCTTTCACACACAATATCTGTGGGCAGATTTTAGCTAACTTCGAATCAAAAATGTCTCGCGACTGATTGTGTGAGAATGCTGTACATTAATGTTGAATGTGCTTTCACAGCATGGGGCAAACACAATACACAACCTCTTTGTTTATTTGGACGAGGGAATAAGACGTTCCAAGCGATGGCAATACTATATTTTGAGGCAGCTTAAGAGAAAGAGAAAAAAGGAAGGCAAGAGGAGGGAGGAGGGGGGGGGGGGACATACTGACCGAGACAATATGGGTGGAGTGGCACTGGGTTAAAAACAGATGAATATATGCTAGAGATATAATAAAGATAGAAACATATAGAGGGAGAGAGGGGGTGGGAGAGAAACCGATAGAGAAAGAGAGGGGGAGGGTAGATGGGAGTACATTGGAAGAAGAGAGAAAGAGAGAGAGAGAGAGAGAGGAAGAGAGAAAGAGAAAATTAATGAAGAAAGAGAAATGCCGAAATAGAGTACCGAAGTGATGACGTCACAAAAAGCTATTTCTTCATTTTGACATTTTTTATACCATATCTCAAAGGAACATGGTGAAAAACATCCAGAGCCCAAATTTTATGGCAATTGGCTCATTGGGCCCCGAGATATGGCCGCATGAATACCTCCTTAGCCCCATTGAAGTCAGTGTTAAATTGGCCTGGTTCTAAACTGTTAAGAACCAGGCCAATTTACACTGACTTCAATGGGGCTAATTAGATATTCATATAGCCATACCTTGGGCCACCATGAACTGATTCATGTCAAATTTGATGTGTGAACGTTTTCCATCATGCTCTACCTAAATATGGTCATAAAAATACTGAAATACAAAAAAAAAAAAAAAAAAAAAAAAAAAAAAAATCCAAATTTGATGACGTCACACTTCGGTACTCTAAAGAGATAACGTGTCGATGAGTGCCACTTGACAATCCGTTTTGACGTTCATCATTATCTAAATGCAAGAAAGATTTGTAATTAGCGGAGGGCACCTACATTTTTCGTTCGTTTGTTCGTTTATTTCAATTTCCATCAAAAAATACAATACATAACATAACAATAAAACATCATGTTCTTACACAAAACTTGTAATAGCAATGAGTATACAAATATCATAATGCATTAAGAACCAAGGTAAACAAATGAAAAAACTTTAAAAACCGCAGGCCTTGCCTAAAAGTCCTCTAACAAAAGGCTCTTGGAAGTAAGTTAACGTTTTACCATAATTATCTAAAATTAAATTTCAATAATAAAGTAAGTGTGTAAGATAAGAAAAACGAGAATTAAACAATTAAACAATAAAACATGTCAGAGAGGAGAACAGCAGGTATATTTCTGTATTACACATGTATTATACATTTCTAAGTATCTGGATAAGACGTTTTTCCAGCAATCTTTTAAAAAATCTTTGTTAAAAGCATTTTGCAACACGAAGAAGTAATATCATAATTCTCAGTCAAGTTGATGAAAAACCGTTATACACTGTAAAAAAAAGTACATCCTGTGTTACATCGGGTTCCTCGTTTATCACTTGTGTCGTGTATCATTATCCTAAAACTTGATACATCGTCTGCAGAGAGCCAGAAAGAACCTAATTTTCATATTCCCAATATTTCATGGCACCATCTGTCATACCTTATGAAAATTATTCATTACAGTGAGCTAGAAAGCCAGAGAAAATGTGACTAGATGAACACGTAATACACCTGCTCAGTGAAGTTGTACTTTTGTGTGTATCATCTTTTTAACCCCCCCCCCCCCCCCCATCTCACTTATAGCAAAGGCGTCGGAGATATAAAATTCTAAATTCATCTGACCGATTTCAAGGTCATCTCTTTAACTTAAATTCATTACTTTAGTATCTTCTATTTCATATCGGCAGCCTACAGTTTGGAGCGCCTAGAGCACCTTGCGTAGTGGATATGAGCGCTATAAAAATATCCAATATTATTTTGTATTATTAAAGAAGCAAAGCCTGAATAGGTTTTCACGATGGTGCACAAAGTGAGACGGTTTGATAATGAAACGTATAGTGAGCTTGAAATATTGAATAAGCCTCAATATTTTCTTTGAATATATATGCATGCTGCAGAGGGCAGAGGGCAGTTTTTTTTTTTTTTTTTTTTACAGATTTACAAGCTCTAAAGCATTGTCAGATATTTCTCCCCCATCTCATTGGACAACATATCGCTAAACTGATTTTCTGTTTCAAAGTATGACGCGGTCTGAGAACAGGTCGGGTTCTATACAATTTACTATCCCATTAAATGCCGCGATCAATATTCGATATAATAGCAGCATTATAATTATTATCATGCATCGCTCGATTAGCCCAAGGCGATATATCGAATTATTTCAACATTTAGTCTAGGTGTAAGACTCTGCTTCGTGTATTAATTCATAATTAGGTATTACAAAACCATAATTAATCTGCATAAGAGGCGAACATTTAGTATAAAACGGGGAAATGTATTCCCTGGCCTGGTATATAAAGTAGGGTTAATTTAACATCAAAAGAAGGTCTAAGGTCTCTCATCCAACGTTTGCACATCAGCAAAATAGATTTGGATTCAAGCTGAAAATGCCATAGTCTGAAAATGAGAACTAAATCAAGAGCTTTGCCATAATTGCATTCTTCTGACGATGAATATCGATCAACATTCGTCGATAAATTTCCCAACGATTAAGTTTCTGGCATACCTAAATGAAAGTTGGACGGTGAATTTACATAGTATTAGAATTATAGTCCAGAGCTAGAGTATGGATAGTTTGGGCAAAGCGAATTATGCAGTGTGTTACGTGGCTCTCAGTAGGGTATCCAGATAAGGTGCCCTCTCCTGCCTCGAACATAAACAAAGAGAAAACCAAAAATAAATTGCTGTTGGTCTACAGCTGTTTTTTTCCTATGTTTGTTTGTTTGTAACTTTGTTCTCTTTGTTCTCTTTTTTTTTAAGGGGGGGGGGGGGGGTCTTTCACTTGTTCTTTCGACATTTCTCCTCCAATGAAAAAACAAATGTTTGATCAAAACATCATTACCAATCTCATTATAAAATACAATTTCATTGAAACGTTTGTGACTTATGATTTATTTTCATGTTTGTGTTTGGTTGCAGATAGCAGTCATGTTGCTGAACGAGGAGGTGATGAAATCAGCCAGTGTCGGCAACAAGAAAGGCTACTTCGCAACCTTCTTCATCCCACCAGCCGAGGAGGACGAGTGCGTCTTCCAGGACATAGTCAAAACCGAGAAAGAATGGCGTCCAGATACTTCTCTCAGTCACCACACGTCGGCATCATCCTCACGATCGAATCACGGCTCGAAGTCGCCGAGAAGTCGAGCAAATCATCGCGGAAGAGGAGGCACTCGAGGTAAGAGTGCGACGAAGAGCCTTGATGTGGAACTTGACGATGCTGATCCTGAGCGAGATCGTAATCGAGTAAGCACGGCGAGGAGTTCAAATGCGATGTCTGTATTATCCTGGGGTGGTTACTCTGAATCAACGACACCGCCTCCACCCTGTAGATCAGCTGTGAGAAACCATACAGGAGAGGGAAGACGGTCGTTCAGTAGGGGTCAGGTTATCAAGTATGCTTTCGACAAGGGGAAAGCTTTCGCTACCCTTACAGAAAGAACCAAGAAGACCTGCGAAGTGATAAAAGATGCAAACCGTGGCAGTGGTGGCGATTCTCAAGAACGAACATGTAGACCATATAGTAGCTATACTGTATATCAGAAGCGTGAAAAAATAGCCATAAGTCCCTACGGTGAGCCGAAGCTGAAAGCAGCAGCAGGGAGGTATCGGGAGCAGTATCAAACCCTCACCAACTCCGTGCCACCGCCGAACGACACTACAAAGGAATCTAGAGACTACGTCTTCAAGAAGTTCTTCGAGAACCTGACCGCGCGTTCAAGTATTGCCTGTCGCACTCCCATTGGAACGCTGAAGAAGCCTCCACCGAAGCCTGTCCGGAAGCCGAGCGGGAAGCTGAACTCAAAGATTGACCATCTACACAAGCAGGCCAAAGCCAGAATGACCAGTGTCCAGAAAGATCTTCAGAGTGATGGTAAAACAGAAAGCAGGAATCGAGGTGTCGAGTACGTCATAGCCATGGAGTTGTCTCACAATCTTGAGAAGAACCGAATGAAGCGGTCATACAGCTTTCCCAGCTTGCCAACCGTGGCGGTAGCCGCTAACACAACGGTACGGTTAGACGCACCGAGGTTGAGAACGCAATCAATAAATTACCTCACTTCAGGGGAAACGGCCATCCGTGGCGGCATCGAGACGAATGTATTTGACGTCGAACGGAGCAACCGTGGCCCGGTTACATGTATAGAGCGCAAACCGCGTGTTCGGTCACCACCGCTATCTAAACTCTCCCGTGACCGCTTTTTACCGGAGGCAATCAAACGTCGCGAGACTGAGCGTCAAGAGAGCCTCGCAGGACTACGCATCAGTGCAAATACGCCAGTTACAGATTGGAAGACGGAGTCAGACAGACGTCCGAAGTCTTCAGTGACGGCGACGACGAAGATGCAACTTGATTCTCTGGCGTCAAAATCAGTTGAAAACCTGAACGACATTAACGACGACCAATTGGATCACCTTGAGGATGACTTGGATGATGAAAATGTTGCAAATGACGATTGCGCTGTCGAAGAATTGTATAATGATGATGAGCAGAATCAAAATTCAGGAGTCGAAAATACTCAAGAACCCCCTCAAACGCCTGACATTACTTCTGACAACAATAACGTAGATAACCGAGGAAGATAAACATGAAGATGAACATGATGAAAATGAAAACGATGCCAACGTCCCTACTTATCATGATTCTGAAGTAACTAAGAGCGACCCTTCACATGCCAAGGACGTGGGCGAATTTCGACCAAGATAAAGAGGATACAGGAATTGTCTCTGAATGTGACGAAACGGTAGAGCAAATGAATGACGTCACGTCTGAAGAGCCCAATGGGGTCAACGAAACGATAGAGGAAATGAATGACATCACGTCTTAAGTGACCAATGGGGTCGAAAGAAATGATCAACATGGAGCTGATGAAGAAACCAGTAATGAAAAAGTTCCGGTCCAAGTACATGAAAACTGATATTAACTAAGTAGAGAATATTATGTTATTGCTTGAATGATTTACAAGGACTGTCACCCAAATTATAATCGGTAAATACTGAACACATTGTCGGTATATGTGACGATCTAAAAATCAGTTGTGAACACATATTTATTATTATGTACGTGGTATGGATATTTGATATGTACCTGTTCATGGGTAATATGATTTTATGATATCGACATAATTCTGTCGAGAAAGGTGCAATTTCAGAGTGATGGAACTGATGTAAATTTAAAGGAAGATCAGGACTACTGATGTTGAGTTTAAAGTTATTAAATTCTTGAATGTAGAGTTACGACCCGTTACAAGCATCAGATTGTAAATCACAGTTCATGTCTGGTTTCATGCGCGCGTAACCATGGTTACAATGTAAACAGCATATGACAAACAAAATTGCAATATGTTTTGTAAATTTTTTTTTTTCTAACTCATGTTTTGCATTTTACACTTCAGTGACGGCGACGACGAAGAAAGAAAAAGAACAGCAAGAACTTTGTGAGTTCAGTTCGCATCTCATTCATCGATCGGTTGTGTTTTAGTTCAGTTTGAACATTTTCAAATGGGATTGCAAAAATAGGATCACAAATGGCGCGAAAAAATGGATAAATGACTTCATTTAAAGGTCATATTGATACAAAGCAGAATAATCATCATTCAAAACTGAGAGAGAGAGAGAGAGAGAGAGGAGAGAGATGGAGAGAGGGAGAGAGAGAGAGAGCAGAGGGAGAGGGAGAGGGATAGAGGAAGAGAGAGAGAGAGAGAGAGTGGAGACAGAGCGGGAGAGGGATAGAGGAAGAGAGAGAGAGAGAGCAGATAGAGAGGGAGAGGGATAGAGGAAGAGAGAGAGAGAGAGCAGACAGAGAGGGAGAGGGATAGAGGAAGAGAGAGAGAGAGAGAGCAGACATAGAGGGAGAGGGATAGAGGAAGAGAGAGAGAGAGAGCAGACAGAGAGGGAGAGGGATAGAGGAAGAGAGAGAGAGAGCAGACAGAGAGGGAGAGGGATAGAGGAAAGAGAGAGAGAGAGCAGACAGAGAGGGAGAGGGATAGAGGAAGAGAGAGAGAGCAGACAGAGAGAAAAAGAGATAGAGGAAGAGAGAGAGAGCAGACAGAGAGGGAGAGGGATAGAGGAAGAGATAGAGAGAGCAGACAGAGAGGGAGAGGGATAGAGGAAGAGAGAGAAGGAGCAGACAGAGAGGGAGAGGGATAAAGAGAGAGAGAGAGAGAGAGAGCAGACAGAGTGAGAGGGATAGAGGAAGAGAGAGAGAGAGCAGACAGAGAGGGAGAGGGATAGAGGAAGAGAGAGAGAGAGAGCAGACAGAGAGGGAGAGGGATAGAGGAGAGAGAGAGAGAGCAGACAGAGAGGGAGAGGGATAGAGAAGAGAGAGAGAGAGAGAGCAGACATAGAGGGAGAGGGATAGAGGAAGAGAGAGAGAACAGAGAGGGAGAGGGATAGAGCAAGAGAGAGAGAGAGAGCAGACAGAGAGGGAGAGGGATAGAGCAAGAGAGAGAGAGAGAGAGCAGACAGAGAGGGAGAGGGATAGAGCAAGAGAGAGAGAGAGAGAGCAGACATAGAGGGAGAGGGATAGAGGAAGAGAGAGAGAGAGAGCAGACAGAGAGGGAGAGGGATAAAGAGAGAGAGAGAGAGAGAGCAGACAGAGTGAGAGGGATAGAGGAAGAGAGAGAGAGAGCAGACAGAGAGGGAGAGGGATAGAGGAAGAGAGAGAGAGAGAGCAGACAGAGAGGGAGAGGGATAGAGGAAGAGAGAGAGAGAGCAGACAGAGAGGGAGAGGGATAGAGGAAGAGAGAGAGAGAGAGCAGACAGAGAGGGAGAGGGATAGAGGAAGAGAGAGAGAGCAGACAGAGAGAAAAAGAGATAGAGGAAGAGAGAGAGAGCAGACAGAGAGGGAGAGGGATAGAGGAAGAGAGAGAGAGAGCAGACAGAGAGGGAGAGGGATAGAGGAAGAGAGAGAAGGAGCAGACAGAGAGGGAGAGGGATAAAGAGAGAGAGAGAGAGAGAGAGCAGACAGAGTGAGAGGGATAGAGGAAGAGAGAGAGAGAGCAGACAGAGAGGGAGAGGGATAGAGGAAGAGAGAGAGAGAGAGCAGACAGAGAGGGAGAGGGATAGAGGAAGAGAGAGAGAGAGAGCAGACAGAGAGGGAGAGGGATAGAGGAAGAGAGAGAGAGAGAGAGCAGACATAGAGGGAGAGGGATAGAGGAAGAGAGAGAGAACAGAGAGGGAGAGGGATAGAGGAAGAGAGAGAGAGAGCAGACAGAGAGGGAGAGGGATAGAGCAAGAGAGAGAGAGAGAGAGCAGACAGAGAGGGAGAGGGATAGAGCAAGAGAGAGAGAGAGAGAGCAGACATAGAGGGAGAGGGATAGAGGAAGAGAGAGAGAGAGAGCAGACAGAGAGGGAGAGGGATAAAGAGAGAGAGAGAGAGAGAGCAGACAGAGTGAGAGGGATAGAGGAAGAGAGAGAGAGAGCAGACAGAGAGGGAGAGGGATAGAGGAAGAGAGAGAGAGAGAGCAGACAGAGAGGGAGAGGGATAGAGGAAGAGAGAGAGAGAGAGAGCAGACATAGAGGGAGAGGGATAGAGGAAGAGAGAGAGAACAGAGAGGGAGAGGGATAGAGGAAGAGAGAGAGAACAGAGAGGGAGAGGGATAGAGGAAGAGAGAGAGAGAGAGAGAGCAGACAGAGAGGGAGAGGAAGAGAGAGAGCAGACAGAGAGGGAGAGGGATAGAGGAAGAGAGAGAGAGATAGTAGACAGAGAGGGAGAGGGATAGAGGAAGAGAGAGAGACAGAGAGAAGAGTAAGATAAAGATTACATACTAAAAGTCGAGGTGAATATTGGAAAGATAAGAGGTGAAAGAGAGAGGTGCGGGGATGAAGAAGAAAGTAATGAAAATGTAAGAGAAATGGTAATAAGATAACAAGAGTGTGAAGAAGAATAGAGAGAGAGAGGGAAGGAAACCATTCCCATTGTCCTTTCCCACATATATTCGACTTGGTATGACATGTTATGGAAAATATATAATCACATGATACAAGAAGCTAGGATCGATGAACAGGCATTCATCCTATATCATCGTGAGATTAAAGTAAAGTAAATAAAGTAAAAGGTGGTATGAAAGAGATTAAACCAACATAATTATGAGAGAGAGAGAGAGAGAGAGAGAGAGAGTGTGTGTGGGTGTGTGTGTGTATGTGGATGTGTGTGTGAGAGAGAGAGGGAGAGAAAGAGAGAAACCAAGATAAAATCCCAATACCAATACGACCACCACACATCACCATCACTACTACCACCACCCATCATTATCACCACCACTACTACCACCACCCATCATTATCACCACTACTACCACCACCCATCATTATCACCACCACCACTACTACCACCACTCATCATTATCATCACCACTAATACCACCACTCATTATCACCACCACTACTACCACCACGCATTACCATCACCACTACTACCACCCATCATTATCACTACTACCACCACACCATCATTATCATCACCACTACTACCACCACCCATCATTATCATCACCATTAATACCACCACCCATCATTATCACCACCACTTATTATCATCACCACTAGTACCCCCCAATCATTATCACCACCACTAATACCACCACTCATTATCACCATCACCACTACTACCACCACCCATCATTATCACCATTACTACCACCACCCATCATTATCACCACCACTAATACCACCACTCATCATTACCATCACCATTACTACCACCATCATCACCACTACTACCACTACAACCACCACCCGTCATTATCACCATCACTACTACCACCCCCCCCCCCCCCAATCATTACTACCCCCTCCCCCCCCATTATTATCACCACCACTACTACCCCCACCCATCATTATTACCACTACTACCACCACCCATCACTCATTATCACCACCACTACTAACACCACCCATCATTATCACCACCACTAATACCACCACTCATTACCATCACCACCCATCATTATAACCACCACTACTACCACCCCCCCCCCCAAATCATTATCACCACTACTACCCCCCCCCCATCATAATCATCACTACTACCCCCACCCATCATTATCACCACCACCACCCATCACTCATTATCACCACACACTACCACCACCCCATCATTATCACCACCACCACCACTACCACCACCCATCATTATCACCACCACTACCACTACCCATCATCACCACCACTAATACCACCACTCATCACCACCACCCATCATAACCACAACCACCACTACTACCACCCCCCCCCAATCATTATCACCACTACTACCCCCCCCCCCATCATAATCACTACTACCCCCACCCATCATTATCACCACCACGACCACCACCCATCACTCATCACCACCACCCATCATTATCACCACCACTACTACCACCACCCATTATCACCACCACTACCACCACCCATCATTATCACCACTACTACCACCACCCATCATTACCATCACCATTACTACCACCACTCATCACCACCACTCCTACCACCACCACTCATTATCACCATTACTACCACCACCCATCATTATCACCACCACTAATACCACCACTCATTATCACCACCACTACTACCACCACCACCCATCATTATCACCACCACTACCACCACTCATCACCAACACTACTACCACTACCCATCATTATCATCACTACTACCACCACTCATCACCACGACCACCACTCATCATCACATCTTGCAATACAGCATCACTCTCTTACCACTCACACCAGTCCAACATCACACCCGAGGACTCTCTGCAATTCAACCATCAAATTACACTGTAAGAACACAATACAAATTGAAGAAAAGTTTCGGGTGCAAAATTTTGCAGGTCATTATTTAATTTTTATTCATTTTTTTCTCTTCCTTTAATCATATCACAGCACAAAATAAAATTTCTCTGTGCCACAATTCATCATCTCCGAGCATCAACCCATTTTGCTGCTACCCGCTGTCCATCTGGCAGTGTTACAATAAGTGACGGCCAGTAGCATCACTCATCTGTTGGAGCTCAGCAAAAAATGGTCAATACACAAACATCAAAATTCTTTTTCCTCCTTGAAAACACACCAATTATCTATTTTTTCTTTAAAATCTCACAAAGAGTAACGAGGGTGGTTTGGACTCCAAAATATTCAATAAATTACAGATAAAACAGTGAACTCCTCTATCTACAAAAGAAAAACTGAAAAATACTTCAGCTCTAGCACAAACATCTCAAAAAAGTGAAACGTGACTATAATGCGCTACAACGTTCACCTAGTACACTAAAATATTATAAATAATAACCACGTAACATACGGCATCACACAGTATCCATAGCAACAAAGAAGGATCTAAGTATGTGGCCCGGGTTTGTAACTATCTTAGGCATATGGAGGAGAGGGGCGTTTACAAGGGATGGTGCAACATTCAAGTTGATTATACATAACATGGTTTTACCCCATACAAATTCACATACATGGGGCTATTGAGATATCTATGCATCTCATTGCATTGGATTCTACATCCTGTTAATCCCGATTAGCGCAGGCTATGACTGCTTATCTGTCAGTGAGAACAGGCTCACATTAGAGTACACAATTTGGGGTTTAAACTACTAGGCAGGTTCACATGCACCATAAATAACATCTCATCACTTTCAAATACATTAACTAACAGTCCAAAATGCAGATTGGTAACACTATTCAAGCATATAAAGTACATTTACATACACAACTTTTTTTCTTAACAAGATATATCTTTCTTTCTCAGTACTGACAATTGACTTCTATACACCACCGAAGTAACTTTTGACGGACAATAAAATGACGACCACCCAACGTTTTTTATTGCATTTCGTTTTTTAGAATAAAAATGTTTACAAAATAACATATTTATCCCAAACTTTTACAGCAGGGAGAGGGGTATATGGGGCTGGGGACAAACAAGATACTGGGATTACTTTAAAATAAACTGAAAACTGCAAGAGAAAAAAGTAACCATAGCTATACGTTTCTGGTACTTTAAAAAAAAACAATGAAAGGTACAGTTTCCATTTTGACTCAGCCATATAAAAGCTCCTAAGAACAATTTTAATTTGTTTCTTACGTTACATACAAAACACTTCTTATGACAATTAACGATTGCATATCACTTTCAAGCAAAGTTTTGGCATTTTGGCGAAATTGAATACATGGCAAAAATATCTTACTTGAAAATGTACAGGGTTAGCCTAACTTTAATTTGGATAGTACATACTTGTACCACAATAGCCGACTTGGCTTGTTATAAAAGAAGAGATTTACATTAATCTGCCCTAATGGGGCCCAATAGAATTAGCCTTTGCTCAAGTAGTCCAATAGCTGACGGTTCCAGATTGCACTGTACTCGATGTGGAATCGAAATGCCACATTATACACAAAACGGCTGGCCTCGAGTCTAAAACCTGAAATCAGTCTCAAACTAAACTATGTATAGTAGCATCGCATACCCTTACAGAGATACTCTGTAATCATTTTTCATACCAGCTAGCAATAACTACACGTTATATAGGATACAGGCGAGTCGACAGTAACACCAAATTGGCAACATTACTCAGACATGTACGGTTTAAAGAACATCAACGGACAGGTCATCCAAGGATTTTGGGAACTTAGCCCCTCAAAAGAAGGTTTGAGACATACCAGAAATTTGAAGAAAAGTAGCATAGCGTGTTAAGAATTCAAATGCGCAAACGGATGCTTGTTAATAAGTTCTGTTTCATTTATGATTACAAATTTGTAAAGGAACACTAGTAAGCCGTCTTTAAAAATGTCGAGTAAAACAACTCTAGCAAAAGAACTTAATGATAAATAGCACTAGATGAACTTATATGTAATCTATTCATTTTCATAAAGGATAAAGAGCTTGACTATTAATTTGAAAGATATGAAGGGGTGCTAATACAAATAACAAAAGGAGTTCATTGTTTGAAGCTGGAGATTTTTAAAAAGGGACTTGCATCCTTTTAGCATTAAGAGATAGGAAAATTATGTGACAGTGTGGTACATACAGAGAGAGAGAGAGAGAGAGAGAGAGACATAGCAGCCAATCACACACTCAATAAGACAAAGGGGAGACAAGAAAAGAAACAAGGACACAATTTGACATGACACAACTAAGCTAGCCTTTAATAATACCACAAAAACACAAACGAGGGTAGAACAAGAAAACGATTTCACAACTTTTCCAATTTCTTTTCGGTAACGAGAAGCGGGGTAAAGAATGAACGACTGAAGCTGACAAAAGTACGAACAGAGAAATAATAAGAGAAAAGAATAACGTTTATACAACAATGATCATAGTGGGGAACAACAGAAGGGAATTCCCTGGTATAAATTCATGCCATATATGTACCTAACTCTGATAACGGAACTTGTCTCTTTCTTGGTCTAAATCACATTTTAGACAAAATTGTGACTTTATTAAAAAGAAAAGAAATCTTCACTGGAATACATCTTGAAAGCCAAAAAACAGATGGCTGTGGTACATTCATATCACTGTTAACAGAAAAAGAGCTTACGCTATGTTACAGGAAATGCATGGACAACTTTAATAATTCTCTTTTCTGGAATGATTTGGTAGATGTTTTCTTTTATTTTAGAGCTATGCAACACAGTTTTGACAAAGACCAATGACTTTATTTCACATTGAAACGTTTCATAAAAACATAGCATCAAAACAGAGACCTAATGATGCTTCTTGAGACATAAGAATCAAATACGTAGTCGAACTTATCAATTTGTTGTGTTTACTGTTTTCTTCTCCTAAAGCAATTTTGGACCAAGTTTCAGAAAAATATTCTTACCTTCATTGGCACAAGATTAATTGCTTATCAATATGCCGGAATTCCCTATGTCCTAATTCTGTTGGGATTATTTTGTTCATTTTAAAGGGACAATAAAGTATTCTCAATTGATTCTATAGATAGAAAAGGAGTTTTATTTTCATAGGCTTTCCTAACTTGTCACCTTAAGAATAAATCCAGTAAAAAATAGCAAAAACTCAGAGTAAATGAGTAGGTATTTTAAAGAAAATTTTGGGTGAGGCATGCTTGTAAGATGGATATTACACAGTATACCACATACATCCAGCACAGGAAGCGAACGAACGAACGTACATGAGGGTAAGGTGTTTGATAAGAGAAAAGAACGAAGAAAGAGCTTTCTTTCTGTCATAGCTAACATATACAATCAAACAAGTTAAAAAAGAAATAACATCATTTTCTTGCTTTCAAATCTACAACATGTACAATAAAACTTCAACAAACATTTTTCTTCTTCTGGTCCTCACATGATCCCACTGATGAGGGGAGAACAAACAAACTTAAAAAGAACAAACATGAAAAATAAAAACAAGTCATCACATAACACCATTAACCCAACAATACTTTTAAAATATGAATGAATACAAGCGATGAATGATTCAACAATGTACTAAGAATACTACAACTTTTATACAATGTACAACACACAAGTAAAACCAACAAGTCATTGACAGGTCATTTTTCAGGTCAAAGGTCAAAGGTTCAAATAACACCAACATTTAACGAAGTAAGGGTGGGCTACAATTTAACATTACAATGATCCAATGTTACATTCCACATTGATTCAACATATTTCCTTTGAAAACACAAAGAAAACGGACAACAAAACAAATATACTTGTCCAGTTGGAGCCAGGTATAGACAACGTGACACAACGCGAAACCATGCTTTTTAACGGTAAAAATTGCACTTCTTGGGCATTGTGTTATAATCAATGTCATCTCCATGGAGATTACACAATATGATATATTAGTCAAATTAAACATGTCTCAATTGCATAGGTTTTTCTCTTTTCCCTTCTTCATTGGCTATACAAGAGTAATATTGTTTCAAACACAAGATTGCCAACGTACTACTATCGTCAAAATAAAACAAATTTATTTTGGTTTCACTACTCCCAACACCACATCAAAACATGTCAGTATCCATGGAAACAAATACTTATTTTTGCCAAATTCTCAGAAAGAGCTAACATGGAAACCATTTCTGTGAACAATACAACTCATTTTTAAAAGCTTTCCATTAAAAAAAAAAGATAGGTCTGTATTTTGGCTTTAAAATATTGTTAAAAAGCTTTTCTTTGGATTAGCTGTTTGTCACCAAATATGAATTGACCAACATTTGTGTCTTATCTATCCTTGCTCTATCAGAACTTAAGATCTAATCGCATCTTAATCAAGGAAATCATGTCATGAAATTAAATACCTATTTGTGATTATAGTACTATTTGTCCAGATCACAAATAAAATTGAAGTTAATCAAAATTTAAACCATTTTTTTTACTCTGGTCAAAGGATAAACCTTCAACTTGCCTCACCTAAAAGTCAATCAAATCAAAAGTTTAAGATGAATTGACTGAAATTTAGTTGAAAGCAGGCAGGATGTACAACAGTCTGATCTTGAATGTTTTTTTTTAAACCCTCAAATGAATTCAATGATGACTATTGTACACATAATGTACCATTAATCTACAACACTTGTAACACATTTAACATTAAACTAACAATCTTTTCTTAGTCACAGAATATAATTGAATACAGTGAAAATCACATAATACTTCTTTAAATTTAGATTTATCTCCAAACATAGGCTGTACACTAATATAGTTCTTTTTAATACACAACGAATGCTTGCATCCTTTACGTCATAAAACTCTGTACACAAAACATGACGGCAGATCATTCTACATTACACTCACAACAGAACATTAACACTGTAAAATGAAACAAGATTTTAAACTGGCACATCTGTACTGTCCATTCTAATAACATGTGCATTTTGCTTTTCTTTTGTCAATTATCAGATAACTTTCACACATTTTTGGGATTGGATATATGGTTTGGATGTCCTCAGGGCCAATTAGTCCTGTATCAAGTTTATTAGTTTGAATTCAAATGACTTATTGCAATGATATAATTCCATCAATTTTTAATCACAGGTAATATTTACACGATCAAACCTACTTTCGAAAAATCAACTGAAGGCAATTTCAATAGCCCTGTCTATCACCTTTAGAAATTTGCGAACATTACAATCCCCTATTACGTAATCCGAACCTGATTTCTATGGTAGTACAATAGGCCTTTGAAATTGCCGAGTTTATTTTTCGAAAGTAGTTTTGATCGTGTTATAACTAATATCCCAAATGAAAATGGTCAATTTTTCTAATTTCCAGTATTTGTCAAGGGTGAGGATCTATTGCCTATAAAGTCATAGTTGTCCAAACACCCCACTTTTAAAATGTGGCATAATTACATCTTGATGTCAAAAAGCAATTTCATTAAAATGAATACATTTTGGATCATCAGCTACTTTCCCAAATGGAATTGAAATCTAAACAAATATTGCTAAAGTGAATCTGAATGATCTATTATAATTTCTTCCTCTAAAGACCTGTCCTAATTAAAATAAACCTAATTTGTCCAATATCATGAATGTGATGTATCGTGCACACTATACTACCCTGTATTGATGTAGGAGCTCTCGGCTTAAAAAGCTTCACATATCCAATCAATAACTCTCTCAATTCTGATTAAACTGGTGAAAGATTAAAAATAATCAGTTGATAAAATCCCAATCTTGTGTCAATTAACAAAACACACTCACTAAAATCACACAAAAATTGAAAATTCTTAAGAGCTCAATTATCCAACATGAAATTGGAAGTTGATCCTGAATACATATGAATAGTACTAGAATTGTTATAGTTATTATCTGGCTACAATTATGGCAGCAACTTGATGATTTGAAGAAAATACTGAATAAAAAAATCCTTCCGTCGTTTGCAATTTTCTGATTATAATTTTTTTCTGGCCTTACAATCAATCCGATAATAGTTACGCTGTTTAAATGTTGTGCTTATTCATGGTAGCTTTATTCCAATTTCATGTGATTAATATTCAAAGAAAATGTTGGTCTACATCAGCTGAAAATGGTTATAATTTTTGTCTGGGTAAAATGATACGCAGACACACAACATTTACCCTCTTTCAGTATGAATCACCACACAAATACATTATCTTTAAGAATGAATCGTTCACAAATTCTGACAAGTATTTTAATCATTATGCAGAGGAAATGTAGAAATAATTGAAAAGCAATGCACAAAGTTCAGAAGTAGAAGCATTACATGAGCAAAGAAGATGATGAAGGCTCCCTCTCTTGTCAAAATATTTATAATGCTATCTGTGTAAAATGTTCATTGTGTTGTGAGATGGAGAAGTCTATGGGCATTGTGTGGAAAAGCAATATATTGTCATGGTAACAGAATTATCTTAGCGCATTATTAATTGCTCTTTGGTGTCAAATCTAATGCTCAACATCACTGTCCCTTGGTTAGGATGTACTCCTGGGGAGCGTTTCATCAAGCGTTTTGTCAGTGATTTATACTGACAAATTGCTCTCAGCCAATCAGATGCACGGACTTCAGTAGCTTATAACAGTTGTCGGTAAAAAATCACTGACAAAACGCTTGATGAAATGCGCCCCTGTAGATCTTTAATTACATGCTTATAAGCAAATACAAAGCATTCCAAGTAAATGTCGTGACATGACCAATTTTGAAGTTTGAACCTCCAACCTTCACTTTGGTGTTGCAGATATGGTAAGGCGAGGAAAAATATTTGCTGAACATAATACAAACGTTTTCCTTATCAATCCATATACAGAGTAGATTACAAGTGGATTCTCGTTTGTATTGAATATATTGGTTTGTTTGATCATTTGAATGTATAAACACTGCATATACATCACTTGGTGCATGCTATTCAGTTATTTGGCATGGTTATCTGCATTTTCCCTGCATAGTGAAGTAACAATTAATGGGGAGAGTGACATTACATAATACCTCTCATTTATTCTGCAAATTCAACACAGCAACAATTAAACTAGAAATTCAACACTGCAAATACCATACTACAAGATTTCCTGATTGATGATTCTTTAAAAACAGAATAAGAAATAAAAATCACTGAAAAAAACTACACGCTTAATGGCAATAATCTTTTGAACACCAATAATAAAACACACACAAAAACGCACTTTATTCAAAACACTCTGTGCACCTTGTACAAGGAGACACACGCTTATTTTGTAAAACTTGAAACTGGTATAATTATAAATAAATAATGATTTAAACATACAAGAACTTTATCACTTTTGCACACCCTGTTTCAACAAACTTAATATCAACGTAAAATGAGGCTTCATATTTTTATCACGCTGGGAAATTCACATCAAACGATTATGATAATCATGATAAACTTGCTATTTTTTTCCAACATTCAACTCCAAAAAACACACAGGCCAGTTTTTTTCCTATTGAAAATCGTGTCACAAATATAAGAATGAACTACAAGAAAATGACTTGTGTACCCCTTAGGGGAGACACAATGAAAATGAATATAAAAATCATAACATTCCATGCTTTTGCACATTAATCTGAAACAACAATACCACTAACTGTTTGATTCAATGAAGACCCATCAGTTTTCACTGAAGTAGTATCTGATTCAGACCCAATAAAATCTAACACACACGCACAAGCAAAAGTTACGCAAAATGGTCAACTACGAATAATGAAAATACTACAGATGTAGGTTAA